>JAMFRD010000007.1:148569-641730 GCA_025502685.1 Pascua sp. PH4015B | reverse complement strand
TCCCTCCCCAGTTCCCTCTCAACCCACTCCTCCAACGCCTTCACAAGCCCCACAAGCACATCCCGCCCCATCCCCGCCCTCAAACAAACCCTCACCCGCTCCCCACCCGGCGGCACCGTAGGCGGCACGACAGGCCTTACGACGTACCCCCTTTCGAGCAAGAAGGCGGCGAGCGCATGCGGCGTGGGCGAGAGCAGCCCGATGATGGGTGCGAGGAGTGGAAGGGGTGGGCCCGGCGCCGGGTCCGGGAGGCGGAGGAGCGTGCGTGGTGTGCGCGCGAGGAGGGGGGCGAGGAGGGTGGTGAGGGTGCGGATGTTGGTTGTTAGGGCGGTGCGGCGCTGGCGTTAGCTTGGTTTCGGGTTCGTGGTCGTCGTCCCTTGTGGTCTCTCGTGGTCTCTCGTGGTCTCTCGTGGTCTCTCGTGCTCTCCCCGTGCTCTCCTCTCACTCTCGTGCTCTCCTCTCGTTCTCGTTCTCGTTCTCGGTCTCGAACTCTCCGTCTCGCTCCTCTCCGTCCCGCGCCTCTCCGTCTCCTTCCTACCCGTCTCGCCCCTCTCCTAATTCCCCCCCCCCCCCTTGTCTCAACCTCTTCGTTTCGCCCGCATGCCCCACTTGATCGCCTCTGATGCACCACCCCTCCCGCGTTCTCACGCTCTCGTAGGCTCTTGGCAGCACGCGTCCTCTCACCCTGCCCTCGTTCTGCCACCCGCTCCGCCCTCGCCATCCTTTCGCACAGTACGATGTCCGGCCCGCTGCGTCGGGGAGACTTGTGGGCGTTGTGGATACCGCTCGGCGGCTCACCGCTGCCTCTGCCATCCTCCTTTGTTGTGTCTTGACGCCACGCTCTGGCCGCCACCATCATCTACCCCGTCCTCTTCTCTGTGCCGTCTGCACTGTTCTCCCTCCTGTGCAGGTCACAACTGTCTTCCTCGCTCCCTCCTCTACTCCCCGCTGTGCTGCCGTCGCTGCCCGTTACGCCGCTCGCGTCTTGCCTCACCACCCCCCCCCATCCCGTCCCCGCCCGCACCACGCCCCCCCCCCCCCCCCACCCCTTGCACATTCTGCACGTCCCACCCACGCCCAAACTCACCCGCTCCCCCTCCTCGCCCTGGAGGACATCCCACGCACACTCGAGCGCAACCACGGTTCCAACCGGCGGGGCCGTGGAGAAAATAAACGGACGCGCAAAGTTGATGAGAAACGACCGCACCGTGTCGGACGCGAGGAGTACGGCGCCCGAGCACCCCACGCCCTTGCCGAATGTCATGAGGCGCACCGTGACGCGGGGGTCGGGCACACCTTGGCCCAACGCAGCGACGAACCCGCGCCCGCCCGCGCCGTACACGCCCGTACTGTGCGCCTCGTCGACGAGGACACACTGGGACGCGCGCGGGACGTGGGCGTCGAGCACGTCGAGGAGGGCGGGGAGCGGGGCAAAGTCGCCGTCCATAGAGTAGAGCGACTCGACCGCGAGGAAGATGGTCGGTGAGTGCACACCACCACCACCATTCCCCTCGCGCTCCCCGCCCGAGTGCGGGTCCACACCCCGGATACGCCCCAGCACCTCGCCCAGACTCCCGGGGTCATTATGCCGAAACGCCACCCTTTGTCGCGCGGGCACACGACTCGCGCGCATACCGGAGTGGACGGACGCATGGATGAGCTCGTCGTACACGACCCAGTCTGTGGGTTGCGGGACGGTCGCAAAGAAGGACACATTGGCGTCCCACCCCGAATTGAACAGGAGTGCCGTGGGCGCGACAAAGTGTGCGGCGAGCCGCCGCTCGAGTGCTGAGTGCGCCGGCGTGCACCCCGAGAGTAGGCGGGAGCCCGTCGAGCCCAGCACGCTGGGGGAGGTGGCGAGGCGTGTGAGGTAGGTCTGGCGCAGGGTTGGGGAGGTGGTTAGGCTTAGGTAGTCGTTTGAGGACTTGGGTTAGTGGTGGGCCGGGGTGGGGGTGCTGGGGGGGAAGGTGCGGGGGTGGGTGTGGGGAAGGAGCTGGTGGTGGGGGGTTGGACGGGTAGAGCAGCGCGCGCGTGCAGGCTATATGCCACAGTGCGACTTTGTGGGCCATATTGCACGTTGACAAGGGTAACAGCGACAGTCACTACACGAGTGTCGCGCGCGGTGCGCGCGACGCTGCGTGCGACGGGACTCACAAAATCCACCAACCCGCCAGGCCCGACATCATACTCCTTGAGCGTCCGGAAGCGCCCCTTTGCCTTGCGCTCGTCGAGCAGGCGGTCCAGGCGCGCGTCGAGCTGTGCCATTGTGTTGTGCTTGGCCGGATCAGACGCGTCGATTTGGGACAGTGACACGCAGGTTTAGTGCAATGATGACAAGAAGTAGTTTCACCGTTGATCAATCGTTGAGATATGCGGACTCGGACTGGTTTTTTTTTCTGGGGCGCCAGTCACGCCCGGTTTGATAATCTAGACTACAGTCGACTGTGCCGGCGGCGAGAATAGCCCGTGTGGGCCAGATCAGGATATCCTACCCGGCTCGGGTTTGGATATCTTGCCGGCTCTGTGGCACCGAGTTTTAAGACAGGAAGGCCTTTACACTTAAGACAGGAAACCCTGGATTTTCAGGGTTTTCAGGCACGCACCAAACGAATCTGGCGCTCTCATTGGCTCCTTTTCGTTACTGGACGCGTTGTTTGCGTGCCCACTTGTGTGGATACACTGCACCACTTCGCAACTCGCGTCTCAACACCAACCACTCAACCACCCACCCACCCGAATCGCCATTTCTCACCAACCACTGCAACAACTGCACAAACCAACACCACCACTACATAGCCATGACCCAGATTGCCCCTCCTGCTATATTCGGCAACCGCCACAGGACCTACGTTTCGTATGCGTCTGTGGTGCTAGGTCACCGTGCTCCTGCGCTGCCTGTGCCGACACCCCCTGTTGTACCTCTCGCGCCTGTCGCTATAGAAGCCCAGGACACGCTCAGCCAGCACTCCGAGTGCCTCGACATGGTTGCCGAGGACCATTGGCAGTCGAATATCCCTCCCTTTCCTTCGGATATCGAGGATGATCGCTGTTTCGACACTGTCAAGGAGGCCGTACGCTCTATCAACACGGCTCTCATTGACCGCGGCCATGGTTGTACTGTCTCAATCGCATCCAGCAAGGACAGGTACGCGTACCTCGTGTGCTGGAGGTCCAAGAACAACGGCAGGGACCCCAAGAGCACTGTCAAGGTTGCTTGTCCTTGGCGCGCGACTCTCCGCAGGGATGTCAAGGTTGCGGGCCAGATAGAGGACAGGAGCGCGGATGTCTGGCGCATCTCTACCGTCCACGACGTCCATAACCACGATCTGAGCCCTGTGAGCGACATCCCAGGTGCCCGGCGCCTCCTCCGCGAGGCCAAAATGGCCAGAATCATCGACGACATCTCCCTTGGGCTTCCTCCGCGTAAAATTAAACGTCGTTTACGCAACATGAACATCCCCATTGCAACCCACGACATGCGCAATGTCCTCACCACGGTGCGGGCCCGTCAACTGCAAGGCTATACGGCCACCGAGGCCGCACTCCGCTCGCTCGAGGAGTCCTCCGACATCTGGTACCCTTGGTACGAAGGGGCCACCCTCTCTGGGCTCCTTTTCGCCACCGAAACGTCGCGTATCATGGCGCGTCGATACCCCAAGGTGTTCATGATTGATGCCACGTACCAGACGAATGTTTACGGGATGCCTTGCTGTCATATCGTTGGGAAGACGGGTTTCGGTGAGGTGTTCACTGCTGCTGTCATCCTGATGCGTAACGAGGACGAGGAATGGTATACGAAGGCTCTGCGGGCCTTTCGTCGGATGGTACTACTCGACGTTGCACCCGAAACGATCATAACGGACCGACACCTTGGCCTGTCCCTCGGGTTGCGGGCCATCTTTCCCGAATCGCACCATCTCTTCTGCCAGTTTCATATCCACAAGAACATTGCCGAGAACTGCAAGCTGGGCCTCAGCAACGACGAATACGACGAATACCTCAAGGCGTGGAATAAGGCTGTTATGTACCAAGACAACCTCTGTGACCTCCAGCCCGCAATGGTGTCCCTCCGTCGTCGGTGAGTGCGTGCGAGGCGTTAGAAACCCGTGACTGTTTTCTTTCACCCTTTCGGGGGCCCCTCTGCATCCGCGCGGCCCCACAGGGGGCGCGCGCGGCCTCTATCGGGCGCGCGGGCACCCTATAGAGGTGTAGCGTCAAAGGGACGGCCCGTACGCGGTGTTTCTGCATCCTCGGCGACACGATCGTGCTATTGAGGTTGTTGTCGTCTTTAAACCTTGCTAATGGTACAGTTTCAACCACGCCCGATACTGCAACATCCTTGAGTACACCCTCGAGGACCTCGCACCCGTGTATCCCAAGTTCGTGGCCTGTTATGTCAACAAATACCGCCACCACGGCCTGATGACGACATCGCCGTGTGAGGGCAAGCACGCCACCCTCAAGTTGGACCTCAATCGAGGCCGTCTTGGGTTTGATAAGTTCATAGAGCGTGTCCGCGGCCACTTCAAGGACGAATACAGGGATTTCCTGCAGACAATCGCGACGCACCGTCCCAAACACGTGAAAACCAAGGCCTCGATGCTTGCCATATACTCGAGGACACTCACACCCCTCGCTCGCAAACTGCTCGATTCGCAGGCCGTGAAACTAGAGGAATACCTCAAGGCCGAGCAAGAGGAGCTGGACGGCGGGCCCGAGGCCATTATGGAGCCCTGTCGTGGGTACTACCGCACGGCGATGGCCCTGGACTGCGCACACTCGATGGAGGCTTCGTATGAGGCCTCAAACAACCATCTTCACCTCAACCCGGACCCCATGTGGCGCCTACCGAAAGAAGACGAACTTGAACACCTCCGTGTCGATGCAAAGCGCGTAGATACCGAGCGCGGGCCCATTGAGACAAGCGCGGACCTCGAGAACCTACCTGTGGCCGTCCTGAACCCATACAGGGCACGCGCGCCGCCTGCATACCTCCGCAGGGTAGGTGCAATGGACACCCGAGTGAGGTCGAGGTTCGAAAACATCGAAGAGCAAGCTCTGGCCAAATCGCAAGGTATACTCGAGGCTGCTGGCGCGCCAAGCTCCCAGAGGTCTCGGGCAGGTGTCCGGCGATGCACGATATGCCGCGGAACCTGCCACAACAGGACCACTTGCCCTCAGAGGCACCTGGCAACGGCCGCGGGACCTTCGCGTCCTCACAGGCATGCTCGCCGCGAGGAGGTGGATGTCGAAACCGAGGTCATCGTTGTGGATGATTAGAAGGCGAAATGTTGAGATTAAATGCTTCTGGGTTGTAGCCCTGGGTCTGTAGATGCTTCCCATCTTTGAGTTTACTTGAATTGGGCGAGAAATGAATGAGATATGTGTCCTCGGACATGGTGGTGTTAATGGATGATTGAGTTGTAAAGGTGTTGTAAGTTGCATTACGCCCCGTGAACATTACACACAAACACCGCACCCAATAACGCCGATGGGCCAATGAGAGCGCCAGATTCGTTTGGTGCGTGCCTGAAAACCCTGAAAATCCAGGGTTTCCTGTCTTAAGTGTAAAGGCCTTCCTGTCTTAAAACTCGGTGGCTCTGTGGGGTTGGGGTTGGGCCAAGCGCGTCGCCAAGTTGCAGGTCGCAGCTCCCAGGTCGCGGGTCGCAGGTCGCGGGTCTCGGAGGATCGGAGTCCTGCGGCGCCCTGGAATAGCGCGATTGGTGATGAATAGAGATCTGGTTGTGGACAAGACGGAGCCCCGAAAATGGGTGACATGACATGCAGAGTGGAGGGAGAGATAACGCCATTCCAATTCGGCAGACGGTGGGCATGGTTGGTGGGGGAAGCACCATGGCATGGCGCGTGCCTGGACCGCGTTCTGCAATTCTGCAGGCGACTCTGCTTGGATATGTATGTAGGCGAAGGACAGACGGAATCAAAATTTCCTGGCCGAGGAAGGTCGTCCCGTCGTTGTTGTTGTTGTTGCTGCCCGGGCAGCTGGGGTCAATGGCTTGCTTGCCAAAGCTAGGGGTGACGTGACTGTCTCTGTCTCTGTCTGTACGTCTTGACGGCGTGCGGTCGCGTGTCTGTTCATGTTGCTTGCTTCCTTTCTTTCTTTCCTTTATGTCATTTCATGTTCTCTTCCGTTTCTCTTTCACTCTGCACCAACTCTCTCTTCTCCTCTCTTCTCACCCTCCTCGGCCTCCACCTCCACTAACACTGAAAAAATAATCCATTTACGCCCAATTAATCCCATCCCTCGATGCAGAGCAGCAGAGCTCGACGACATGAGCCGCAACCACAAGTTGAATGTCAATAACAACAATTCTCCACCCACCCATCATCTAAAACGTCACCGCGACCGGCTCGCACACGACCACAACACCCAATCGTCCGAGTCGCCCGACTCGTCCGACTGGCTCGATTGGCCCGCCCCCAAGCGGAACCGCCGCACCACGCGCGCCATGGCCACTGCTGGTACTGCTGCGTCGGCGCGCACGTCGCGCACGTCGGCATCGGCATCGCCGCGGTCGAAACCCTCGGCGTTAGCGTCACGGACACATGGCGCAGGCTCGGCCCGCTCCACGGTGGCGAGCACGCCCACGTCGACGCCCCTCCCGCTCCCCATTGCGACGCCGGGACCATCCCGCACGCGCGAGCAAACCACTACTCCGGCGCCGGGTACCCCTGGAGCGGGGTCACGGCAGAGGCTCCCCAATGGATCCGCGTCCGCGCACTCGTCCCCCGTCCGTCCAGACATTGAGCTCGACGATGCAAAACCCCCAGTGGAGACAAAGCCCGTAGACCTCGATACTGCGATCGCCGAGATTGCCGCCAACCCCCAGTCCACCATCCCTGCGAAGCGCAAGCGCGCGCTCGAGGCACAGGGGTATACGGCTGAGGAGTTTGACGAGGTCGAGGAGCGGCGGAGGGTGTGAGTCTTGTCCACCGTGTGGATGCGAGGTGGTGCTGACGCCATGTTTCTGGCATTGTGTGGTGCCTTCCCTCCCTCAATCGTGAACGCCTTCCTCGTTGCGTTCTCCCCACTATATCTGTCCTCCTTCCCTCGCCCGTTGCTTGTCGCCGCGCCCCCGTCCTGGTCACCACACGTCCTTCCAACGTCGTGCCTTCCTTCTCCTCGACTACCTTACACACACACAGCATCGACCTCGCGATCGCGCTAGACCAGAACGCCGTGCTCTACCCCTCGGGCACGCCCCGCGCGTTCACGAGCTTCGAGGACGCTGTCGATTCGCTCCTGCCATACCATGTGCTCCAGGTGCCCGACGAGGAGCTTGATGTGCGGCACGAGGAGGATGGTGAGCTAGCTCTTTGGTCAATTTTAGCTCACTCCAGAACTTGAGGAAGCGGGTAACCTCGTGTGCCGCCTTTTGACGATCCGACAGCGCTTCGCAAAGGCGCGCCGCCGGGAAGGCCATGTACGTCCTCATCTCCGCTCTCTGCTCCATACATCCCTATGGCTCAATCGTCGTGCAATGACCGCTCCCTCATGCCGGCAATCTCTCTCCTCTTCACGCCGGCTACCTCTCCCCTCCTCACACGGACTACCTTCCCCGGTCTTCGGTGCTTCTCCTGCCCCGCCCCATTCTACCACCCTTCCCTCATCCAGAACACCCTAAGGAAACTATCCTTCACCACTCGTAACACCTGGCTGACCCCACAGCACCCATCAGACCTCCCCTCACTGATCTCCTTCATCAAGCAGTCTACGGAGCAGGTGCGCGAGGAAGTCAACTCGGTTCAAGCCTCTCTCCGCGTTGCGCGCACAAAGCATGAGGCGATCGAGGCCGAGGCACGCCGTGTGCGCGAGGCAGCAGCTGCCAAGGAACGCGAGCGACTCCGCAAGGAAGAAGAGGAACGCAAACGCATTGAGGACGAGAAGAAGCGCATCGAGGACGAGAAGAGGCGAAAGGAGGAGGAAGAGCGCAAGCGGATCGAGGACGAGCGCAAGCGTGTGGAGGAGGAGCGCAAGCGGAAAGAGGAAGAGGAACGGCGGCGCGTGGAGGAAGAGCAGCGACGTGTTGAGGAGGAGCGCAGGCGTGTCGAGGAGGAACGCAGGCGCGTGGAGGAGGAGCGCAAGCGTGCCGAGGAGGAGCAAAGACGGGCCGAGGAAGAGCGCAACCGCGCGGCAGCTGCGGCCTCGGCGGCTGCAGCCAACGCGCCGCCGCCGCCTGCACCCGTGACGCAAGGACCGACGCCGACGCCGATGGGGGTGCCTCCAGCACCAATGACTGGCCCTCCGGTTGGTGTGGCACCAGGCCCCACGATGCCTCCCGCTCCAGCTGGGGTTGTGACTGCCCCTGGCGCCCCAACGCCGATCGCTCCAGGAACTCCTCTCGCGCCGGCTGGGGCTATCCCCATGCGGCCGGCTGTCATTAGCACTCCAGGCTTCGGCACTCCAGTCGCACCTGGTACGCCCTCGGCTGCAGGCCCGTTGACACCGGTGTTCCGTCCCATCGTGCCAGGCATGCCTGGAGCTTCCGGCACACCTGGAGCGCCGGGAATTCCAGCGGCACCTGGAGCGCCGGGAATTCCAGCGGCACCTGGGGCGCCGGGCATTTCAACGGCACCAGGTACGCCGGCAGGGCTGCCCATGCCGCCGGGCATGCCCATGGCAGCCGGATCACCAGCCGTCCGACCCATCGCGCCTAGCGCACCCGTGGTAACTGGAACCCCGGCGGTCCGCCCCATCGCGCCTGGCACGCCCGCTGCACTTGGAACACACACCACGCCCGCAGGCACGCCAGCGACTCCTGCCACCCCCGCACCACGCGGACGTCCGAGGGGACGTCCCCGTGGCCGTGGCCGTGGAGGCCTGCGACAAACGGCGGTCACCCACTCTGCTCAAGCGTCGGCGTCAACCTCGACACCCGCAGCCCCCGCGACCGCGACTGCTGCCGCCGCAACACCCGCCGCAGCCCCCGCTGCGCCCGCGGGCGCACGTCCAAAGGACAAGCCGATCCAGATTACGGTGCCCATGTCTCTCATCTCGCAGTTTGTGGCGAATCGCCTCATTATCCTCCCTGCGGATCCTGCCGGGCCGAAGGCGCCGGCGACTGTTGTGCGGACAACCGACGACAAGAAGTTTGTCACGCTGTCAATGTGAGTTGCGAGGGAGGAGGGGTGGCGTGGTGGAAGAGACGGGGTTGGAAAGTGCCTCTTCTGGCAACCGTCAGACGACAGACAGCTCTTGTTATGTCTGTCGTGTCTGCCTCACGCCGATGGTAGTTGGAAGACGTTGAGATATACTCTCCCCCTTGTCGCCGCCTACTGCCCCTACACTGCCATGCTGGGCAACAGACTGGGCATGACCTGCCATGCGCGTCCTGGTTGGCCTTAAGAAGGAGACGTACTAACCTCCAGCGACCTCGTGGCCTGCACACAGCCGCAGCTGCACAGCCTCGCCCGCCTCCTCAACGTCCAGGCCCGTCCACCCGCAGCAGGTGCAGCCGCCGGCGCGAGCGCGCGACCCCCCGCCGCTCCCGCAGCTGCGAGCACCTCCGCGGGCCCGAGTGTACGCCCGGCAGCCGCTCGTCCTCCCCCTACCGCACCGGCGGCAGCTGGTGCAGCAGCGCCAGCTGCGACGCCGGTGCCCGCAGGTCAGCGTCCACCTGCACCGACGCCGGTCACGGGGGCGGCTGTCGCACCTGCTGTGCGTCCCCCCGGCGTTCCGATTCCTACACCCGCTGGTGCCCCAACCCCTGGGCCTCCAGCACCTGCCCAGCCTACTCCACCGGTTGCTCCGCCCGCCGCCGCTGGTCAGCCGGCTGCCCCTCAGGCTGTTCCGGCTCAGGCTGTTCCGACTCCCCAGCCTGTTCCTGCAGTTCGACCCCCTGCTCCTCAGCCTTCCCCGGCTCCGCCCGCTACCGCGCAGCCAGCCCCTGCTGCGCCGGCTCCAGCTGCTCCGCCAGCCGCTCAGCCCGCCCCCGCTCCTCAGCCAGCTCCCACTCAGCCTAGCGCCGGCGCACCCCCGTCATAGGCGCGAGTCTGCTGGCACCCCAATGTCCATCCAGCCTCCTCCTCGTCGACGACGCCAAACACCCCCATCACGCGCCACAGCGCCAAGACTGCATAAACCACCATCATGCCCATGTCACATGTCATGTTAAACAGTCCAGTAGAACAGCCCATGCATATGTAGAGCGCTCTGGGTACAAATACACGCGAGGTCGCATTCACCTATATACAGTCGGGTGGGCGAGTCGAGCTCGGTCGGACTCGTCTGATGTCTAGCAAAACGTCGTTTCTCGCAATCTCTATCAACCACCTCCACTCCCCTCCTCTTCTCGCCCGCGCCCAAACTAACCCGCTCCTCATACCGCTCACCGTCCAAGGACACCACCCGCACTGACTCACTTCTCACCGAGCCACTCGACCTCGCCCGCGCCAATGCGCTTGAGCAGCGCGAGCTGGTCGGCCGCATACGTCCCGAGCGCGGCGCTCGTCTTCATCTGGTTGAGCGCGAGGGGCGCGAGTTCGTTGCGCTTCGACATGCCCATGAGCTTTGGCTCCCATTTGGGTTGTTTGGGGAGGCTGCGTGTTAGTGTGGGCTAAAGACGAGTGGGTGAGTTGGCGAGAGCCGTCACGAATGGGCGTACAGGCAGGGCACAGACGCGTCGTAGTCGTCGACGACCACCCGCACGACCACGATGGACTCGTCCTCGCTTCACGTCCCCCACTGAACTCGCTCCGACTCGCTCCGCTCGTCTTCGCTCGTCCTCGGTGGTACTCACTAATACACCGGCCCCATGAGCTCCTGAACCAGCTCCTCTGCGCGATCGCGGAAGCTCTCCTGCGCGAGGTACTTTGCATACTCGCGGAGCCAGTGCTTGTACTCGTCCTTTGACCCCAGGAGGCGCGTGGCACGGAGGCGCGTCTCAAAGTCGCCGAGGGCGAGGGCCTCGTCCCACCACTGTGGCTTGCGTGCGGGCGGGGTTGCGCGGGCGGCGACACGCTGCTCGAGGTCGGCGAGCGGCCCGTTGCGGTCCCTGCTGCTGCTGCGGGAGCGGCCTTCGTGGAGCGGCGACGCGGCCCACCAGCCGGACACGAGCTGGGTCCACGCGCACACGTCGGGGTCCCAGCCCCACGCGGTGGGTTCGGACGTGACGACGACCGCGCAGCCGTTGGGCCGCACGAACGCCTCGGTGACTGTGTGGGCTGTGGAGTTGGACGAGGACGGCGGATCCAACAGGTGCGACACCGACGTCGGCGCGAGGACCGTCTTGTGGCTTCTTGTGTCGCTGGGGGTTAGCACGGAACGCACCGATGGAACTTACATGACACGCGCCATGCACTCGGCCGTGATGGCCATCAGCATGTCGCCCGCGGCCGCGAGCTCGGATACAGGCGCGGGGAGCTTGAAACCCGACAGGCTGCCGTCAGTGTCGCGTTCTTTGGGTGAACTCACTGTCGGCCCGTGTGCGAGTAGATGCGCACCGTGGCGTCCTCTGCCGCGACGGCGGCAAACGACGACCCAACAGCAAGGGCTAACGCCGACGACGGGATAAAGTCGACCCACGCGTCCTTGCCATTGAGCGTAAACGAGAGCGTGTGGGTTCCGCGGTCGTTTGCCGCGTTCTCGGCCGTCATGACGCCCGTGCCGTCCGCATTCTGGGCGCGGAGCACGGTCTGAATCGCGGGAACAGGCAGGACATGGGCCGAACCTGCACTGGCACCGAGGACGACGCGGGGCGCGCGAATCTCGCGCACAGTGCCGACAGCGTTCTGCGTGCCCATGGTGCGGCCCCTTGGTCCGCGCGACGGCGGCGTGTCGTCGTCGGCGGCGCGCCGCTTGTCGCCTGTCCGTGCAGAGTCCGAGTCAAACGCCATGCGCGCCGCCTGCAGCATACGCGCGGTGGCGGCCGAGGCCGAGGTCTCGCTCAGTGGCTCGTCGACTGCGGCCGCAAACGCGTCTGCAGCCCCGCCACGACCACCACGCGGCTCCTCCACTTCCACAGGCCGCGCGAGTGGCGCGCGGCCACCGTGCGACGACTGCGTGCGCGACGGCGGGATGCCGTTTGGTGTCGCATTCCCAGTCATCGTGCCCGAGAGATTGACGCGGCGCGCCTTGGGCTTGGCCTTGCGCGGAATGATAATATTGACCTGTTCGGACGCGCCGACAGGTGCCGCTGAAAAGTCGGATGACGCAGCGGTGAGTAATCGCTGCACCTGGGGGGCCGGCCGTGACCGCTTCGGCTTGTAGCCATACTGCTTGAGCACGTCCGTCGTCGCCTCGGGCTCAGCAATGTCAGGGAACTCGTCGGGGCGGAACTGGATCGCGGCAATGGTCCCATCGGCAGAGCAGCCGTACAGACACAACCCGTCGTTGGACCTGATGTCAGCTAAGTTGGAGCGCCCTTCAGCTCACCAGCAGAGATCGAGAATCTGGCGCCCAAAGATGTCGCGGATGACGGCTAATGGCTTGAAGAGCGTGTTGCGCCAGATGGAAATGGTAAAGTCGTCGGCGCCGAGGGCAACCATGCACGACGCGTTGATGCGCGTGTGGGCCTGGCCGCGACCAAAGAACAAACGCGGGTTGAACGCGGCAATCTGGATCGTGTTCTGGTGGCCCACAAACGAAATGTCCGCTGACCAGCCCTCGCGCTCAATGACGGCGGCGACGAACACGGGCCCGTTCATGGCGTTGGACGCGGCGATGAACGCTCCGTCGGGCGACCAACTGAGGCGGCGGAAGAAGGTCGACTGCGGGGACATTTTGAACGGCTCCTCGACGAGGACAACCTCCTTCCATGTATCCGTGTCCCAGATGCGCACCGTCTTGTCGTCCGACTGATGGGTAAGCTCGCGCACACAAACAATGGACCCACCTGAGTTGCGAGATAGTTGCCCACGGGGTCCCAGGTGACGCCCTTGACAAACCCGCCGTGCGTGTCGATGGTCCGCAACCGCTCAAACGTGTAGCCGTCCCAGATGAAAATCTTGCTGTCGAGACCGACAGACGCGAGCATAGAATCGTCGCGCGACCACGCACAGTCGACAACGTCCGCGACGTGTCCGACCAGACGCCGGAGCGCCTTCCAGTTCTCGACGTTGACCTCTTCAGACCCGAACACGCGTCCACCGCCAGCACTGGGGTCAGCTCGACTCTGATTGCTTAGCTCACGGATCAATGTCCCAGATGAGGAGGACCGAGTCATCGCTCCCGCTCGCGAGGTACCGCCCGTGGTGTGCCCAGCGGACAGTGAGGACCGGGCCTGGCGTCAGACTGCACGCGCGGCATCAGTGGCCAGCAGTACCCACCAGTGTGCGCCGACATGGTGCACAGGAGTTTGTGGTTTAGTTCATTTTCTTGCGCCTCGGCATCGAGGATGGGTAATGTGGACCAGATCTTGACCTTGTTGTCTAAAGGACCGTTAGCTCTGCTTCGCCCAACACCACCATCACAGCCCCACGGCCGGAAGCTTGGTCGAGGAAGGTGACATACCCTGGCCCCCGGTCGCGAGACGCGTCCCGTCAGGATGCACCGAGAGCGAGTAGATCGGGCTCTTGGTCTTCTTCTCGCCTGCAGCGTCAGTCAAGTCCATCCCCGCCTCGACGCGCTAGCGCGTTCGCGTTCCCAGCCAACATGAGTTGTGCTCACCCGCAGCATGTTCGACCCAGTTTGGTTTCACCACCTTCATCGTGGCTCGCTCGCGGTGCGAGTGTGCGCGAGGGTGGGTGCGGGGGGAAGGTGTGTGAGGTTGGGGGAGATGGAGACCGAGTGAATGGTGTGGATGCTAGTTGTGAGGAGGAAGGCGGCTCGAGTACTACAGTAGATTGTTGTCGCTTGTCGTTAGCTGTGCCTGTCATGCTCGTCGCCTGCAACAGTGCGGCGGGCGTCGACCGGCATCAATCGGACCCCGTCTCTTTACACGTCATCATAACAAATGGCGGAATTAAATATATCAACTCTCCCGATTATCGATCGATCCAGAGCACGTTGTGGCCATGACGTCCCGAATCAGCAATAATCGCCACCCGCGTGCTGTAGAGTACAATGACTCCACTGAGCGTCATCAACCCCGACCCCCAAATGCATGCATGGACACAATGATCCCGTCGCGCCGAGAGCCAGGGCCGAACAGCAAAGTGACACACATGCAGAGCTGCAGAGCAGTAGTGTGACGCGTGCGATGAATCCATGAACCCAAGTGCCTCACTCCATTATTGGCTGAGTGCCACACGCCACCCGATAACCCGCCATCCATCCATCCACCCAGTGACGCCACTGTGGGGACCAACCGTCCCTGGCCGGCCACTCCCCCACCCCCCCCCCCCATCCATCCAAACTCACATCCATCTCGTCTCCTCTCCATCCATCCACCATCGCAATGCGCCTCGCCCTCCTCTCCCTCGTTCCCCTGTTTGGCTCGGCGCACGCCGGCGTGCTCTCAGGCGCCGCGTCGTGGGCCGCCGACGCGATCGCTGGCGGCATGACGCCCCTCGCTGGCGATGTACACACGTACGACTCGTGGCGGTGGTCTGACTGCGGTGAGTCGGACGCGGCTGGTGCAGCGGAGCTGCGACGCGGGTCTGCATGTACCTCGCGTGTGCATATGAGCTAGCTGCTGTGTCGAGCGTAGAGGTGCTGACACCCAGGCCTCCCCTCCGACGCCATGTGAGTCGACTTGCATGTTGCCACCCGAGTTATACTAACGTCAGCTCGATCGAGTCCATCTCGGTCTCGCCCGACCCGCCACAGCCGGGCAAGAACCTCACCGTCACCGTCACGGCGACGGCCAACGAGGAGATCGAGGTGGGTAGCGCGTCGCAACGGGGTTCTGGAGTGACGGGAACGGTATCATGGAGCGACGAGGGGAGCGACGAGGGAGGCTGCAGCAGTGCATCAGGACTGCCGGTGGCGCTCCGTGACGTAGCGATCGCGATCGCGATATCGGGTGCGACTGGGGTCTGGCGCTGCTTAGAACTTGCCAGTCCGGGCCGACCAACTCCCCCTGCCCGTCGGAAACGCTCCGCTCCTTGTGTGGCCGTGGCCCATCCGACAGTGTAAACCCTTCCCCACCCCCCACCTCAGCGCCATCCCCACCCCCACGCCCCGCTAATCCCAGGACGGCGCATACGCCGATGTCACGGTCAAGCTCGGTCTCATCAAGCTCGTCCAGAAGCGCTTCGACGTGTGCGAGGAGGCGTGAGTAAGAATGGGCGGTCGGACACTGCTCCCCACTTGTGCTCCTAGACATCCCCGACGTTGCTGACACGCAGGGCGAACGCCAACGCCAGCGTCCAGTGTCCCATCAAGGAGGGCGACTACGTGGTGGCGCACACAGTCGAGTTGCCCAAGGAGATTCCCAAGGGTGCGTGTACTCCTGGCTTGGGAGCAAGGATGGTAGCGAGAATGGTGTCCGGACCGACGATGAACGGCGGTTACACGCGTCGAAGCTGGTGTGCTGTTTTATCGGGGTTGAGAATCAGCGGGGATCTGTTGCCCATTCAACTGCGCTCGCTCGGCCTCCATGGGGTAGTTCCCACGTCCCATTCTACGTCCCAAGGTACTAACCACCCAGCCAAGTTTACCGTCAACGTCCGCGGATACACGGCCGACGACGACGACATGGTGTGCCTTGACCTTGTTGTTGACTTCGTGAGTCGCCGCCCCTCGTTGCTCTTCTAGGCTCTCAGCACACACCAACATCGGGGCACCATCCCTCACACACCAACATCGGGGCACCATCCCTCCCCTTCTGCTTATCTCCTTTCGGCACACACACACTGCCTCTCCTCTCTCGCTTCCTCTCCTGTCCCCCCTCCCTCCTTGATCCCGCTAGGATACGCGCACATGCCTTGCAAGTGGGCTTTGCCTCGCAGATGATGTCGGCTTCCTGAAAAGCCTACCCCCTCGTCTCTCTCTCGCTCCTCCACATTCTCTTCCGTATCCCTTACCTTCACCCACTCTTCGTACTCTTCCGCAGAGGTGCCGTCTCGGCCCGCTCTCCACTTCGCTTTCCATTCCCACGTCGCGACCAGTCTCAGCACGCCGCTGCTGCTACGATGTCTCTGCAGTCGTCCTAGCCCACGCTGACCCCCAGATGAAGCCCCCTGGAGCTTAGACGGACGCCGTGAGACATCGGCACGCCCATGTTGCTCATACCCCCGTTCCGATGTACAGACCCGTTTGTGAAGAATGCATTAGTGGAAACTTTGGACATGGCGGCCTTGGGTATGGCAGTGCAGTGGGCAAGAGCAGCAAGCCTCGTGAGATCTTGGTGGCGCCGTGGTTTCTCAACAGCACAGCGTTCCATTACAGACTGCATGTCGTATGTACTGTTTTGCACGTAGAGTCGTCTAGGTGGTGGGTACACCGTCTATTCTAATGGCCATGGTGTACTCGTCTATTCTAATGTCCAAGAGTCCCAGATGCTCCAACCACCAGGAGAGCGAGCTTCCGCCTCGTCTTAGACCACCCCATCGTCTTCCCGCCCCCCAACCCCACCGTCTTCCCCAACCGCACCCGTCCCGCTCCTCCCTTCGCCCCCCCCCCCCCCCCACCCCGCGTCTCATTTCCACAGACCAGCTCACACAATAACCCACAGCTCGCGTGACCGATTCAGCCGCGCAGCGAGGATAAACAGCATGGCGAGGGTGAGCATGCACGCTCCAAACGCAATCGCATTGGGGAAACGCGCGAGCATCTCTGCGGGTGTGCCTGTGCCAACGATGGCGCCGAAGATGGGCGGGCCGCAGAGCTGGGCGAAGGATTGGACCACTGGGATATTAGCGGAGAGCCCGACCCCAACCCCAACCCACGATGAATACCACTCACACAAAGCCTGCCCAATAAGCGTCCCCGCCATCCGCGGATCCGTCGCCGACGCCGTCACCATGGGCCCCTGCAAGCTAACCGGCGCCCCACTCATAAACCCATACACAATACAGAGTGCAGTGAGGGAGGGGGCGGTACGCATGCCGAGCCACGCGAAATTGAAGACGACCATGATGGCGAGCCCCACGACGGCCACGTTGAACGTGCCAAACATGTCCGCCAGCAAACCCGCGGCCACGCGCCCAAACCCGCTCGCGCCGTTGGCGATCATGAGCAGGTAGGGCGCGAGGGGGCCGAGGTTGGCGAGCTTGCCGTAGGTGCCGATGAAGGTTAGGAAGGAGAAGAATCCGAAGGCGAAGAACTGGGGGTTAGTGGGGGTGGGGGAGGGGTGGGGGGAGGGTGTGGGGGAGGGGGGATGGAGGGGGAAGGAGGCGGGGGATGGGACGGTGCGGGGGACGGTGTGGGGCAGGGGTTTGGTGTTTGCCGTTGTTACGTTGTTTGGGGCAGCATAGGAGGTGAGGTGGAGATGCGAGGGACGAAAATGGTGGAGAAAGGGGGTCAAGAACTAAGACCAGACGACGGAGCACCAGACGACGGAGCTCAGACTAGAACCAGTCGGGGAAAATGTTGTTGTTGTCTGTATGTGCAGCAGAGCCCGACTTTGCGACACCAGGGACGCCGTGAAGGACGCCGGGCAGACACGCAATGGGACAGCACACTCGCAGCAGCACCCCAAAAAGTAACACTCACGGGGAAGGAAAACGCAACACACGCATAGGCCGGGTTCCTAAACTCGGCCCACTGGAAGAAGGGCCCCGGTGGGCGCGGCGGGAGGCGGGTGCGTACGAGCAGCGTCGAGAGGGAGCCTAGGAGGCCGACGAGGAGGGCGATGAGGCGGACCGTCCATGGGAAGCCGACTGGGGTTAGTGGGCGGTTGGGGGAGGGGGAGGGGGGAGGGGATTATGGAAGAGGGGTGGGGGGAAGCGGTGGGAGGCGCGGGAGTGGTTCTGAACGTGCGAAGGGGGAGAAGATTGGTGTGGAATGTCTTCAAGCTTTGACCATGACGGTTGTGAATGAACAAGGGAGACAGCAGCTCGCGCGCACTGCTTGGGCTTTCTTTGCGCGCGTGGTGACAGGCGCACATCCCCAGAGAGACAAGGCAGACGCAGTGCGAGGATTTCTCTGGCGCACCAACCGCCACATGCCGTGCTAGAAGTAACCGAGACACAAAAATGCGTGCTCTCGATTTGCTGGCCGCAGACAGGTCGTGGTTGAAACGCCCAACACGGAACCAAGAGCCGCGGCGCAGAAACTGGCGCACAAGCATTCGCCATCCATTGCCCACTCTACCCACTCACTCTTGTCAGGGAGGTTTGCCATGATGACAGGCCAGATGATTGCGCCTGCCGACGAGCCCATCACTGCGAGTTAGAGTGTGCGTTTGTGCCGTGTGGGGTGCGTACTAAGGATGCCACTGGGTGTCAGCGTTGTTCACTGGTGAGAGTGCTTGCGAACGACGGCGTCAGGTCAGATTGGTTGTGCGGTCACTGTCCGCCTGCTGCGCAACCACCCCTCACGCCGCTCAACCACTCCGCCCACCGAACCCGCCCCGCCACTCCGCCGCCATGTGTGTACTCACAAAGCCAACCCCCTCTTGAGGAAGAACCACTGCCCCACCGCGCCCATGGGCACGATAAACATCAGATCCATGCCCATGGCCATGAGGGTGGCGTGGCAGAGGAAAATCTGGTAAAACTGCGTGCAGAGCGACAGGAGGCAAAACGCAATGACCAACAGCAACGTGCCGGTAGCGAGCAAGGGCCGGCAGCCATACCTGTCAAACAGGGGGCCAGTAAACGCCGCCATGGAAAAGCAGACCGCCGCCTGCGCAGACCCGATCCACGCAATTGTCGACGAGCTGTACCCGGCCAACAGGTGCGAGGCGTAGTATGACTGGAAGGCGCCGACAGAGCCCGCGAGGCCGAAGGCGCAGATGGCGGCGGAGACGCCGCCCGTGAGGCAGAGCCAGGCCTGGGGCGTTAGTGGGTTGTGGTGGGGGTGGGGGTGGGGCAGCGGGGAGGGGTGGAGTGGGGTTAGGAGGAGTGTGCGAGGCAGAAATGTCCGGAATCTGTGCTCTCCCGCTCCCATTGTAGTCTCGCCTCATGGCCGTGTTCGCAACTTGATGACAGCCGGGGCCATCTCCACGTCCTCTGTGTCTCCGATTTCGGACGAGTAGTGTACCTCCTCTTCCTCGTACGTGTCACCCGCATGCTCTCTTCCTCTTAATTGTCGTCTACCACCCCTTGTCTTCCATGTGGTCCGCCTCCACTCCCACTCGCCCGCTCGCAGCCGGGTCGGGCTCCTCGTCCCTCTGCTCGTCTTTCGTGTAGCCGACCTACTCCTCTTCCATCACCGCTGCCTCCTCGGCATTCTCGGCCTGGCTGACCCGTAACAGCGCCCACACTTATCCCAACCCAGCCCACGACCACGACTCACCTGCGTCCCGCCATCAGGATACACAATCTCCTCGCCCTTATCCGTAACCGTCACGGCGACAATCTCATCATCCCCCTCCTCACTCTCCTCCTCGGACCACTTTTCCGTATCCTCGTCCTCGTCGATCCTGTCCTGGTTATCCGAAAACACACTACGCATGCGCGCGAGGCTGCCCATAGTCGTAACTGTGCCTGCTCTCGCGCGGGCGCGGCGCTCGGTACGCGTGAGGGAGCGTGTGAGCGTCTCCTCGCGCCGGAGCGTGAGGTCGGGCAGGTTGACGAGGGCGAGGGGGTCGGCGAATGTGAGGTTGCTGGTCTGCGAGAGGCGGGACGCGGTGGCGACGAGGGGCGAGAAGGCGGGTGGGGGGTGGGTGACGATCGTCGCTTGGGTGGTTGCGCGGCCGAGCGTCGCGAAGCCTGATATGCTCCGTCCGTCATCGCCGTTTCCCCCGTCGCCGCCGTCCATTTCCTCGAGCTCGCCCACCTCACTCATCCCGACGTTCCGGACCCGCGCAGGCCGCCCCCGGCTCGCACTCGACAGCGTCCGCGGCTTGGCACGCTGCCCCGTCCCCACCCCGATCGTCGCGACGCCCCCCGCCCCCGCACCCGCGGACATGGCTCGCGGTCGCTGCCGCAGCACACCCGCGGCGCTGGGGCCGACCCCGACGCCAGACGTAAAGCTCCCGCGGCCATCGCGGCGCGCACGCGGGATGTTCGGCAGCGGCGCCAGTTCCGCGTGTCCGTGCTCGTGCTCCGAGTGCTCGTCGTCCGAGTCCAGGGGGGGTGGGGATGACTTGTACTCGCCCGGTGGTGGTGGTGGTGGCGCCATGGTACGTAGAGTGTATGTTGTGTGGCTGTGGTGTGGTTAGTCGCCTGTGATCCACGGCGAGCTGTAGTTCAGATCCAATGCCCGTGTCGAGCAGTAGGGAGTAAGAGTAGTGAGCAAGAATGCAACGTCGACATCCACAGCAATCAGTATTCACCACCATCTCCAGCCCACTTGACTAGGCGCTGGAGCGCCATGGACGAGATGAGGATTTGTCTCACCCCGTCTCACGGACGAGGCCGACACAAAATCTCGACGTGACCTGCACATTGCCCCGCCCATCTCCCCCGTGGGTGACACCCTCCAGCGTCCAGGGAACGGCAGGGAACAGGGACGTTTTCTCCCCACCACCACCCAAGTTCTGCCCTTCTGCGCGTTGTCGCATGCATTTGGGTGGTGGTGACGAGGTGGCGGAGCCGAAGATCGTCGCCGTGAACCAAGACTGAAAAATGTTGCGCGCGGGACGGCCGGGCCGGAGCATGGCGGCGATCGTGCCTGGCGCCTGGCACAACCTACAGCAGCCCTGAGCCCCCGTACAGAAACGCACTATTGTAGGTGAACGTGACGGTCGTCTGGGCTAGTGGTAATCTTTACGACAGGAGAAACGCACTATGGTAGCGGGGCGTATCCAACGTCATTTGTAGTGCTGTTTTTGCGTTGTTGTGAAACACAGGATGGTCCCAAAAGAAGAGTTGTCGTTTTTGCTGTGTTTTTTCGTCTCCCACCAGGCTCCAGGCTCTCCCTGGTTGGCACGGTGGGTTGCCCCTCTCCTCCCTGGTGATGCCTTGTGCTATGAGGCGATGTACTCGAGTTCATGTAGCGCCTGCATGCCTTTAGAGCATGGCGCTATGCCTCAATGAGCAGGCTATCCTTCGAATGAGCCGAAACACGAGAGTAGTGCCCAGCGCAGCCTCGCTCAAGAGGGTGTCAGATGGGATGCCCAGGCATGCAGATGTTGAGAACTTGCAAGAGCGAGCCAGTCTCACCTAGCGCCACTTCTCTGACACCCTCTGTAACTGACGACCGTCACTTCTGCCCCTCTCGCTTCTGTCCCTAGCTTGTGCGATGTCGTCAGCAACGCGGGGCGTGACAACCTCTTTGTGGCGTCTTATGGATCGAGCCCTGAGTGCAGAATCGCCACATCCCAGAGCCAACTTCGGTGCCCTATGGTAAAGGGTATCCCAGATGCAGACACATGCCCAGAACTGCCACACGCCTGCCACACGCGAAACACCACATGTGAGAGACACCTGCCCGTGATGAAGAATACATGCCGCTGCAATGATAGGTGCAATTATGAATGAGATGCTGGGCCTGTATGCCACTCTGCCTTGTGCTCCATGAGAGGTGCTCTAGTCGTCGCTCATCGCGCTCGCGAGGCCATTGCGGATGCCAATCTTGCCCCGCCGGCGGCTCTTGTCCTTGAAGGCGTCGTCGTCGGACTCGTCCGACTCGTTGTCTGAGCCTGCCCGTCGGCGCAGGTCGTCGGGGAGCATGTTCGCAAGCGAGATCGGGCCAGAAGGGAGGGCCCCTACCGTTAGCACTGGCTGGAGTACAGGAGAAGGTTGGCGAGAGGGCGGAAAGACAGCTAGGAGAGGAGGGAGGGGGGGGGGGGGGGTCGCGGGGGAGGGCAGGATACGGGGGTGGGGGGAGGCTGTTGGTTGGGGAAAGATTGAAGGATCTGGGAAGGCAGGAAAAAATAGAGAGAGGCAGTGACAAGTAGAGCACAGGCGACGAAAAGAATGAGGGGGGTAGAGCGAAGGAGCAGAGTGAGGTAGATATGGCATGATGCCTCACGGCGCAACTGCCTACGTCGCTCTCGCCGCTGGCGCGCCCGCACAGAAGCGGGGCCAGGTAAGAGCGCAAGGGGCATGAACACAAGCACTCACCGGACGCCTTGAGGCGGAACTCGAGCGTCTTGTTTGTAAACGAATCGGTGTCGCCGAGTTCCTCAAAGCCTATCAACCTGTTGGTCAGTTATCGGGCGATTTGATTGTTTCAGGGCCACAGGAGGGTAAAGGTGGGGTGGGCTCGTTCGATCCGGAGTTAAGATGAGAACAAGAGGAACAGTGTCACCTAGCCATGCGCACTGGACAGGCCAAGACAGGGTGCAGGCGCGCAAGCCAGGCAGCGGAGCGCTTGTTGCAACGATAACGATCCAGGGGGCAACAGCGTGCTCGTTGCGACGACGACGGCGCCACAAGGTCCACATCCCAACGCCACTCACCGGTCAACACAACGCCCGTCGACAAACACCTGGACACAGGGCAAGACCTGGACGCCAAACTTGTTGACGAGGAAGGGCACGTCGGCGACAGACGCGCGGAGGATGAGGGTGTGCGGGTGTTTGGGAGCAAGTTCCTGCGTGTTAGGGTGACCACGTTACATGCACAGGTGCGGAGGACGAGAATGCGGGCAAAGGGATGCAACGACGGGTACGCAGGGAGACACCGTGGAGCAGGGCACAGCTGGTATGTGCGCGTTTTCCACAGCTCTGCAGGAAGCCATACCACAATTCGCGGCAATGCACGATATTGGCGTTGCACCTCGACCAGAGCGACGGTCCTTTGCACTCGGCTGTCGTTGGGAGTTTTCCACTGTTGATACGCCGCGTGCCAGGCTCCACGCTCGCGTCGGTGTCCCCCTGAGCACCAGGGCGCTATACGTCGCGCGAGGGTACAGCATGCGTCCATACAGACACATGTGCAGTGCGGCACGACATGGCATCGCACTGTGCACCTTGCGACCGATGGGCAACATGGCCGCATACCGGCGCGGGGAACACACTGAACCCACGACGCCAGCGAGCCAATATCGCGCTGGCCGCACACTGTCCTGTCCTTCTCAATACGGCAAGTGCCGTGTACGGTACCAGGCGGCAACCTGGGACTACCCTGTAGGCCGTTGCAGACGCGTGTACAGGCGCCGCTCGCCGGCACTATTCCGCTCATTGGCCCCGCGCCCGACGGCACCATTATGCCACCATGTCAAGGCAACGTGTAGACCACTATCGGCGCGTGTGACCGAGGCGCACGACTGGCCGCCCAACCGACACGACAAGCGCACCACAACCGGCCCACACAGCACCCCAACGGCGCATGACGGACGCATGACGTACCTCGAGGCGGGCGTCCATGATGCGGCAGCGTGGAAAGTCTGGGTGGAAGAAGTGGATCAAGCACCACTTTTCCTTGCTGCTGGTCAGTCTCGCATCGCTTGGAGTTGCTCGCCTGCACACTGGAACCAGTCCCACGAACACGGCAGGTGGGTGTGATCGTAGCTCGGGCCCTCCGCGGCCTCTCTTTGCGATCGTAACCACCACCCGACCCTCTCGTGCCTCCTGCTCGCCATCGTAACGCGCCCCACTCGTTTGCCCGTGTATATCTTGGCACGCTTCCTAGTCCTTCCTCCTTATCTTCATCGTGCACATCTTGGCCCTTCCCCGTCCTCGTCACTCTCTGTCGCTTTGCCACTTATCCACTTGTCCTTCCTTTGCTCCACTCTTCTTCATTCCCGCTTTCGTCGCCCAACTCCTTCTCACCTCCACCTTCCTACACTTGTCCGCCCAGACTCACGACATGCGCTCGATCAACTTCTTCTCGTCACCGTACGTCAAGACGCGGCCGTACTCGGTCTCGCGGAGGGTCTGTGCCTTCTGCGCCTGCTCGCGGAGCTCGGCCATGCGGCGTTCCCGCTCGGCGCCGAGGTCAAACGTCTCGTCGAGCGAGTCCAGCAGCTCCGAGTCGGAGAGCGTGGGCGAGGACATGGTGGCGGCGGGAGGGAAGGTGAGTGGGGGCGAGGGAGCCTCCGGCGGGTTTCTGGTGAGGCCTGGGTGATGAACGCGGACTGGGCGTGGCGGTGCAGTCTGGACGTGCGAGAGTGTTGGCGAGAACGTGTGAGATGGCGTGGACGAGGGGAGGGTGTGGGTGAGGATCAAAGTGTGTGCGGCGGGATAGGACAAGAGGAGCAACTAATGCATTGCGAGGACGTGCTCGAACCACACTTTGCTGACACCTGCCAGCAGCATGCAGCCGGCACCAGCCTGGCCAGCCAACGCGCAACTCGCGCTCGACGCGTCCATCCCGCGCGGCACGGAACCATTTCCACGTGGCACCGCAGCGGAGGCTATTTGGCGAATGTCGCACCATCCCAGTGTCCGACTCGGATAGCCAAAACTCAAGGGGGCCAAGCGAGTGTGGCGCGTGAGTGGTCAGTGTCGACCTCGACTTGTTCACCCGCAGTCGACCATTTCCCGCGTTCACGTCTTGATTCCGGAACTTGGCTCGCTCTCAAGTTGGAGAGTTTGAATCTGCCTCGCTCGGAGCGGGCATGTGCCCTGGGTGCGAGAAAGACAACACCCTCGGCGCAGAACAGCGTACCTTGGGCGTTCTTTTATCGAACGTGGAGCGGGTGCACGGGACAGGCGGAGGTCCAAGTGCGGCATGCCATTCAGTCTGCATCAGATAGAGAACCTGGATTGGCGGGCTCTACCCCAGTGCACCACGCGCCCTGCGGCAATGGCTTCACCCTTGTACCTGGTGGCACTGTGGCGTTTTGAGGCGTTGGTGGCACGAAAATCACACCAAGATCCAAGAACAGCACGACACGATACATGCCCGTGCACATTGGGAGAAAACACACCATCAAAGCACTAAATCACTGACGCACAGCTTCCAGCAGGCGCCAATGCCAAGCCAGGGAGACTTCATGGAGGCCGTTCATCATCCTCGTCCTCGACCGACGTCTCGACGGACGACGTGTGCGCATAATGTGGCGCGCACAGTGACTGAAACCTGAAGCCAGCCACCAAGAAACTTCACGGATACTTGCCGAAAACACTTGCCAGACGCGTCGTCCATTGAGCCAGCAAAGGACGAATATTATTTTCTGTTCTTTGGTGAGCCACAGTTTAGGCTCGGTCCGCTGTCGGCCCGCTATCGTGGCTGGAGATGACACGAAACATTATTGTGCAGGCAAGCAAGCGTTTGGATGATGCGAGCATACGCACTCCAAAGAGTGGTCTTAACATGACGCGCTCTTGGCCGCACCGGTCCCTCTACCAAGTCGTCGACTACTTTCTATCCGCCACGTTTATCGAGCACCACACAGGTTCAGCATACCAAAGACCCTAACAAGGGTGGGCCGAGTGAGACAACGGTGAACGCTAGGGAAACTGCAATTCCCGACCCCCAATCCATGGGACATGTAATCGCTCGACATCGAAACGCCTCACGCCACTCTGCACCCCGTTTGAACGTTCCACGGAACCAGCGCCTACAGTCGAGGGCAGCTCAAATGGCCACATGACGAGTGCGAAGATTATGCGCACGGGCCAGCAGGCACGACAGCGAGGATTTCCGAACCCTCCCTCCCCCGTCGCCCTTCTTGACTCTCGCCCGCCTTGTTTAGCATTTTGCAGATGCCTCACAAGGCACACAAAATTGTTTCCAGACGAATGGAGGTCGACCAAAGACATGCTGATCCAGTAAGCCAATGGGTGTCTGCCGAATGATAGCGTGCACTCGATTTTCGTCCCATCCCGCTTTGTGCCTCCTCAACAACAACACACACACACACACACACACACGTCTCCAAGTTCCGGCAACCCGCCAGCGAGCGCCAGTGCACGTTATTCCCTCCATGTGCGCGTGAGCCTTGCCACACTAGTGCTGTGAGTGGCGCCTGCGGTGAAAGCTCCGGCTTTGCCGCGCAGTAGGCTTGGTATCTTCTGTGAATCGATATGCGCTCGGATCAGGCCGCAGTGTGAAGATTTGCATCCGTCCAAGATGTCGCCGAGCTTTTTGTTCTCGTCGCCATTCATTGTGCGCCTCTCGCAGCCGTACAGCTGTGTGAGTGTACTTGCATTCAGGATCCTCTAGGAGCTGGTGCAGGTGCTTCAAGGGAAGCCCCTCTGTCCCAAGGCTGTCACTTGTCCCCAGCTCGTCACATGCCAGGCAGTCTGCACCGCCGTTGGACTGATTTTCCCAACAGTACACAGACTATCACGAATGCCCTGCTCATTACCGCCTCCATACCGCTGCCCAACCCTGGTCGCCACAAAGCACACAGACCCCAGTGTGTCACTTTTCCCAGACCGATAAACCTCCATGCCAAGCTCGAGATCGTCATGCAAAGCTCGGTCCCTCGGCCCTCACTCCCGTACTCTGGGCAAGCGCCAAGGTCGGCCTCGAGATGACCCACGACCCATCGATTGTGCGAGTCCCTCAGCAACCGTGCCCCGTGACGAAAGAAAGAGCGCTCAAGCCAGTCAATCGAGGATGCGCAGGCAACAAACACCTTGTGTGTGCCCTTGAGCTGCATACACGCCAGATCCTCCAGATCCTAGGGCTGTCGGGGGGTCATGTGCAGGAAAGGAGTTCCTGCCTTGCTCATCACCCTAGCCACGGCCACTGCTTCCACTCTGCAGGTCGATGGATCAACGGGCCATAGCCTGCCCGATCCCCGATCCCCATTTGCCGACAGGTGGTCGCCACCTGTGCGGCTCTTGTGGTTCCGCCCTGACCGGGAATGGAAGACAAGACCGTCCGTGCATGACCGTCGCTCCAGATACATGGCCCAACCCAGCCAGTTGAATCATGGTCCGAAGCTCCGCGGATGCGGCCATCCCTATGGATTCCATTTCGTCGTCTTCTCTTGTCGCTCTTACTCCTCGGTCTCGTTCTTTTGCTTCCTTTCAGTCTTACACTCTCGCACTCTCGATTTGGACACACCGACTCGTTTCGTCTACTCGCTAGCCCGTTGTCTCACCTAGACCCGCCAACACGCTGTTGTGCGGCCGCCGACCACGCCCACCACCCACACTCCTCTGTGCTCCCCGTCCCTATCAAGCTTCATTTTCCCTTCCCGCCGCGTGCGCTTTGGCCTGCCTCGAGCCTCGTCGCCTGCATTTCCAGCACAGCATTCCAACAACGCCCCGGGGCTTGAAACTCTGCGTGGCAGTGGGCCTGACGTGGGGTAGATGCCCCTTGTGGCTCGAGCCCCCGCAGAGGTGACAACTCGAAACAGCAGATAGTGGCTGGCCCTCTTCATTGGCCTGCATTCGAGTAGCCTGTTCGACGCCATCAGGCACTCGTTCGCACCCTGCAGGTACCTCCTCCAACACCCCCGAACTGTTGTGACTCAGAGCCCAGGACAACACACTGGGCCCCCGCGTCGTCGACGTGCTCGACGATAGACGCCGACGACAATAGCTTGTATTGAATCCCGATTCCACAAACCAGCGGCTGCCCAAACACAAGTATAAGAGCCGACAACTCCTAGACTCTGGCGTCCTACCTCTCACTCTATCACAACCGCACAACAATATCCCCAACCCAACCTCGCGACGGTTGCGCGCACGCACCGTCTGCACTGCACTGCACTCAAAAATGGCTCAACCCACTATGAACTCGCCGCACGTCGTCTCGCTGTCGGACAAGGAGCGTCCCATGTCGACGAGTAAGTAAAATGCCCCATGCACACACAGATGGCCAAGGTTGAGTGGACATTTCTGTCCTTGTTCCGCATGCATGCTCCGGCTTGCCGTCGGTGTGTGCGTGTGTGTTCTGATCCTCGGGTGACAAGAGCCTCAAAGCTCGTCCTCCTCTTCTTCACATTCACAACCCACATGTTTCACTCGTTGCGCAATTCCAGTTCAGCTCGCGTTATACAATTTAAAACCATGGCAGTACTGATACTCGTTCCAGACGCGCCGGCCAAGCAGGAGCCCGACGACTACTCGTCTCCGGAAGACGGTTCGTACCAGCGCACGCCCTCGAACACGATGAGCCAGGACAGCCATGCGTCGACGGCGCATGTTGCCCAAGCGCACGAAAACCCCGACAACCAGACACCCGCGTCCATGCCAGTCGGTGAGTCTTTGACGGGCAATCCCCACTGCACGTCCCCTTGTTCGAGCCTTGGCGCTAACGTTTGTACAGGCCAGACGACGCCCCAAGTCGCCAACCTCGACCCGGGACTCTACTCGATGGCTGTGCCGTCCATGGGATTTGCTCGCAACTCTGGCGTACCGCAGCAGTCGTCGCACGCTCCGCAAGGCTCGGGCCAAGGCCAATTTTTCCACTCGTATCACCGGAGCAGTGAGTGAACAATAGGGGTTGTTGCTTCCTTTGAGTGGTGGTCTGTGCTGCAGGGTGGATGACCTCATCACTTTGGCACTCCCTTGTGTCTTCGGGTGTTTTTATGCCTCATTTCTTTTGTCCTCACGTTGCCATTGTTCCCTCCTTGTCCTCCTTTCTTCAAACCTCCAAACTTCACAGTCGCGTTTTATTTGTCATGCCAGTCCTAAATTCCAGTATTTGCCTCTTGCCTTTTGTCTGCACCTGCTCACCCTCCCAGATGCAAACTCGCCCTCGCTCCCGTCGGCCGGGGCAAACTCGACCATGCTGCCGCCGTTATTCCCGACTCCCTCCGGCCCAATGCTCCCCATTTCGTCACCCTCGACGACTCACTCGGGCAGCCTCCTCACGACTCCGGACCTGAACGGCGCCTACTTCCAGCACCTGCCGATGCCGGGGTACGCGAGTGTCTCGCCGCCGATGATGAACAGCATGCCGACAATGCCGGGGCAGTTTGGCGACGTGTCGCCCAACACCGGAGGCACAATGCAGGTATGGCCGGCGCACCCGCACCCGCTCCCGAACATGGGCACGGGCGCCGACCTGTCGCCGTTCAAATACATTGGCACTCCGGCGGCGTCACCTTCTCTCTCTGGCGGCGGCCACGGATCGGCCATGTCCTCGGCCCAGCCCAACCGCGCACCGCCTACTCTCCCGACGCGCCAGCTCCGCTCGACCCACGCCCGCCGCAGGTCACAGATGAACTACGACCGCCCGTCATCCCGCGCTAGCCTCAGCATGCCGCCCCAGTCGTCACACGACGACGATGACATGGACGACGACTCGGACCGCAGCCCGCCCATCGGCCTCGGTATCTCGCGCGACATGAAGTAAGTAACCCGCATCATGCTTGTTCGTGGCGACGTTTCGCATGGCGTCGGTAACGTTGTCCGTGCAGCGTCTGTCACCGCGTTACCTCTCCTTTACGCTTCTCTGGCACGCCACTGTGCTATCTCCTCTTCCCTTATCACACGAGTTGGGTTCGGAACACGTGTGCGGCAGCCCAGAATCCACTCGTCCATCCTTTGGGTATCCAGAAGAACACACTCCTCCATCCTTTGGGTCACCAGTCCTACACGTGCCACACTGCCAACAGCCTCCGCTAACCACAGTGACCCCGACGACCGTATCCCCATCAACGCCCACCGCCGCGAAGACGTCCGTCGTGCGCGCATAGAGAGCGAGCAGGTGAGTAGATCCGTGTGGACAATGCCATGTGTCGCCCAGATGGGAGGTGGAATATGGACGCGGGCGTGGTTGCGAGGGGGCAGAAAAGCCCACGCTCAGTGGCACCCCGAACCAACCCCACCCGTCTTCCTTCATCCACACCGCCACACCCTCTCCAAGACTCGATTGCAGGCATTGTCCCTTACGACCCCCTTAGAAGCGGCGGCTGACACTCATGTGGCAGCGCCGGCGAAACGAGATGCGCCTTGGCTTTGAGAGGCTCCGCGACGCGCTTCCGCCCACGACGCAGCGGCTGTCCAAGTCGCTCATTCTCGACAGTGGTGAGTACGAACAGAGCGTGGCGTGCGAGGCGAGCGAGGACAACAAGTACCACTCTTGCATATCCCGGTCCAAGACGTACTCCGAGCACGTCATGTGGCGGCGGGACAAGAAACACCACTAACACCAGCCGTTGCGCACATCCACCTCACGCAGACGCAGCTCAACATGTCCTTTGAGCAGGTCCGCGCCCTCCAGGCCGAGCTTGACGACACGAAGCGGTGAGCTCGAACAAACCTAGCTGAGCTGACGACAACAGGCAGATGAAGAAGCTCATCGACGGCATGCCCCGCAGCGGTCGCAAGTAGGCTGGGAGCCACAAGCTCGTCCTGGTATTCGTGGCCAATACTCCACACCACCATCCGGACGGCGCCCTACCATACGACACAGTGTACGCCCAACGATACAACCCGCCACCGGCGACACCCACACGAGCACTGAACGATACCTGCGCCAGTGGGACGACCCACTCGTGTACACCAACGTACAATACCAAGACCCCACGGAAACGACTCGGACCCCAGACTCCACACCCGCCTTATTCATAGACATTCATCCCAGCATTAATCATCACAAGCAACACCGCCAAGCGCGCCACACCGCTACGTCTACATCGTGCCACCCTCGGAATCAGGCTCGCACAACCACCCTCCACAGAACCACCGGAACGGCCCTCGGAATCACCCTCAGACCCCCTCTCCTACACTACCACCCCCACCTGTCCCTTTACCACATCCACGCCGTGCACCTTGTATACAGGCCATAGCCGCACGCTGTCATCCCATGTTACCATACCACTGCATACCTCATCGTACCCTCGCCGCTGCCCAGTTTTGACAGACCACTAACTCATCCATCTACTTGCACACGCGCAATTGCATTGTGTCACCTTGCCTCTTTTTTAGCCTCTGGTTTCCTCCTGCCTCGGCCGTTGCCTCGGCCGCGCTCAAACCTCCCTGCACTCGCGCTCGAGCCACGCGAGCGCGCGCTCGTCGGCGTACCCCTCGAGCACAGGACGGAGCTTGGCGAGCACGTCGGCGTGGTACGTATTGAGCCAGCGGCGTTCCTGCTCGGACAGGAGGGGGAGCTCGATGAGGGATGTCTGGATCGGGCACTGGGGGTGAGCAAACCAAGCGTGGACAAACACCGACACCGTTCCGACCTGCACGCTACTAGACCCCACACCTCTTCCAGACCGCCCCCGCACCCCCCTCCCCAGTTGCCCCCGCACCCCCCTCCCCAGTTGCCATGCTACTCACAAGGGTAAAGTTTTCAAACTCGAGATACCCCTTTCCGCCAAAGTTGTTTGCGGTCTGGGCATTGCGCACGCCCACGACGCTCTCGATGCGGATGCCAAACTTGCCGTCGGCATAGTACCCGGGCTCGTTGGAGATGACCATGCCCTCGACGATGCCGACCTGGTTGTACGCCGGGCGCGGGCCGACGCCCTGGGGGCCCTCGTGCACGTTGAGGAAGTGGCCGACGCCGTGGCCCGTGCCGTGGCTGCGGTCAGCTACGGTTTGGAGAGCCAGTACTTACCGGTAGTCGAGCCCGTCTGACCACAGGGGGCGGCGCGCAATCGAGTCAATGGCGTAGCCCGTCGTGCCCGAGGGGAAGATCATGGTGTCGAGCGCAATGTGGCCCTGCAAGACGCGCGTGAACGCGCGCTTCTCCTCGGCCGTGGGCGTGCCAAAGTGCTGCTGTCAGTGGGGGTCGGGGGGGGGGGGGGTCGCATGCAAGACTGTAGAATGAGGCAATGTAGGACAGCGCAGGTGAAATAGAGAGCACATGGTGCTGGCTGGGGCTGTGGGACGGCATCCCCACAGAGAGCCAAAGAAGACGACCCATCGCTCCAGTTGGAGACAGGCTTGATCCACCACCATTGTCCAATTCTCATCCGCCTCCATCGCCAGGACGTGGAATTCATCCGTACCAGCACTCACAAGCGTGCGCGTCACGTCCGTCGTGCCGTCGAGATACTGCGCGCCCGAGTCACAGAGATAGATCTGGTCCTTGTCGATGATGGCCGAACCCTGCTCGGCGGGAGAGTAGTGGATGACGGCTGCGTGTGAGCATGTGGGGCATGAGACGCGAGGACGTACCAGCGTTGGCGCCCGTCGACGAGATGGTGTCAAAGGAGAGGCCCTTGAAGTGCTTGCCCTGCCTGGGAATGTTAGCGCCAGATCATCAGAAGGGAGCGTTCTCTGATCATGTCCAGACCGTGCTCCCATAGTCACCGCTGCACTCCCACCGTGCACACCTGCTCGCACCACGAACCTCACTCCCAATCGTCCTGCTAACCCCACTCCAACTCACTTGCGGAAGTTCTCAAGCTCGGTGGCCGCATCAAACTCGGACCACTTTTCGCCCTTGTTGAGCACCTCCTCGAGCCACGCAAAGTAGCGGACGAGCGCGGCGCCGTCGCGAATGTGGCTCTGGCGGAAGCCCTCGATTTCCGTCTGGGAACGTCAGTGGGGGCAGTACCGGCGCAGGTGCGCTACTCACCGCATTCTTGCGCGCCTTTGCGTCCTCGACCATGGAGCGGCGGACCTCGACGTTGTCCTAATCAAGTCAGCCTCGGCACGTTGGCGCCTCGATCATCCTCCCAATCATCTCGCCTGCCACCGTCTCGTCTGTCATCCGCACCCACGACCTCATTGAAACCCACATTGCCAAGGGCGTTGGCCACGGCCCAGCTGGTCTTGTTGCCGATCAAGACCTTATCCGTCTTGACAATCTTCTCGCCGAGCTCGTTCATGGCGGGCGGCTTGGGGGCCGTCTTTGGCGCCTCGGGGGTGGGTTCCTTGGCTGCAGGCTTGTCGTCGCCGTTGGCGTCCTTTTCCTTCTCGGCTGCCTCTGCGGCGGCGGCGGCCTTGTGCTGGACGAGGAGTTCGCGCCAGTTGTCGAGTGCGCTCCAGACCTGCGAGTACTCGAGCACGACGACATTGTTGGCCTGGAGGTACGCGCGCAGGTCCTGCGGGATGCTGGCCGGGTTGGCAAACAGGGTGCAGTCGTGCTTTGTCACAATGGCGTATGCGAAAAACACCGGGTTGTAAGGAATGTCGCTGCCGCGCAGGTTGAACAACCACGCCACCTCGTCGAGGTTGCTCACGACCGTCCCAGGGGACCCCGTACGGGCGAGCTTGTCACGGATCGACGCCAGCTTGGCGCCCACCGTCTCGCCCGCGTACTCGTCGCCGAGGCGGAAGACGGGGTTGGACGGGCGCGCCGGGCGATCGGCCCAGATCAGGTCGACTAGGTTCTCCTTGACGGGCACGAGTGCGCGCGTCGAGTCTGTCGCGAGCGCAGTGGCGAGCGGGCCCGCCTCGCTGTGCGAGAGGACGTGCGGGTCGATCCCGACGCGGGTCGTCGGGCCCAGGTCCTGCGTGTTAGAGCAGTGTGATGATACCACCCAAAGCAACCCAGTCGTCGTCGAGCACATCCCCGGTCATCTCTCCACCCGGCACACATATATCCCACAGCAGGACCAGGTCAATCCAGCCATGCCGAGACCATGCCCCGCCCTGTTCTTCCCACATGCATACATACCACGCCAACACCCTTACACCCTTACACCTGCACTCCGTCCCAAGCCGCCGGGTGCTCACCTTGAGCCACTGCACCCAAGTGGGCGTCTCGGGCAGGCCCTGCTTCATCAACGTCCAGCTGTCCGTCAGCCCCTCCCCTGTGTGCTCTCCCCACTCACTCATCGCCGAGCTCCTTGGCCGCCTGGAGAAAGTAGCGTCCATCGGTCCAGCACAGCGCCTCGGTCTGGGTCACGACCGCACAGCCCGCCGAGCCGGTAAAGCCCGTCAGCCAGGATCGGCGCGCATCGCAGGGCGCGAGGTACTCGGACGAGTCTGGGGTTAGTGTGTGGGTTGGGGGGGTGTGCTCACGGTCATCTTCGGTGGGGACCACGCTGGCGTTAGTAGGGCTCAAAGCGTAAACAGCGTGGATGTGGGTGGTAGGCAGAGGAGGCACTGACGGCGCTCGACAGCTCGTACACGCTCGCCGGCGCCTGCAGCCTCCGCACCTATACAGCCGCATCTGCCCACCCACTTGCTCACTCACTAAACACCAATGTTGCGCTCGCGCATGAGGTCGCGGAGCGCCGCGAGCCGCGCGCGCGCATCGAGGGCTGCCATCACGCTCAGGCGGCGGGCGGTGGCGAGTATCTTGGTCCGGGGTGGCGCGTGTCTGTGCACGAGCCGGAGTGGAGGGGAAATGGGAGTGAACGGGGTGGTGGAGAATGCAAGTCGTGCGCTTTGCTTGTGGCTGGTGATACGTGGCAACGACAACAAAGTCGTCCTCGATCTGGACAGCATGTATGTACAGGTGTACAGGTTTAAGCACCTCCACTGCTGGCCCAAGTGACCACATGACCACATGATGCAACGACCACGCGGGCGCGTCCCCAGCGTGCAGCGTGGTACTACTGGTACTGCGGCGTACGGCGTACACGGCGTTATCCGATCATGGCCCCAAAAGCAGACGCGCCAATCTTGATCTTCGTCGTCGCTTTGTCGGCGGCTAGCTCTGATATCCACTCATGGCCATGTCCAATGTCGCCGACGTCGCCGTAGCTACCACATGGTACACCGCAGTCGGGCGCGTCTAGTTGGACTGGTGCACAGTTAGCAAGATGCATGCGTGCGCGCGTGCATGGGCTATTGCATTGCGAAGCGTATGGACATGATGCAATTGGGCAAAGGGCCGATGGCACTGATCTCCTTGTCCCTCTGTCGTGTGCTCTGTGTGGATGTGCACCAGTCAACCAAGCGCCGAGAACAAGGCTAAGGGGCGATGGTGAGGGATGGAGAGCGGCAAGATATCGGGAAAATAAACGAAGAGGTGCCATGGCATCATGGATGGCAATGCCGAGGTCGCAGGGCGACGCGACACGACCAAGCCACAAATAGAGCCCTGGTCACGACTGCACCAACCAACAACAATCAAGCTAGGGAGGTCAAAGACAGACATTTCTACTGGACCGTCTGGTGTCTTTCCATATCGTCACAGGCAATGTACTCCACGACGAAAGGACTCCGTTCTAAGGCTCAGTGTTGGCGACTCAGAACCGCCTGTCCACCTGAATCTGGTGTCCGGCAGCCGGTGAGTGATGTGTGCATATAATGCAGCGAGTAATGCAGTTACAATCCGGTCTCCCAGCTGGCACCGCTCCAGGCCAGCTCTCCAACCTTCTTTAGCGGCGCTCGCCGAACGCACGGCGGGGCGAGAGCTTCTTTGTGCGGCCCTTGGCAATGACGAGGCCAAGCATGACAGACGTGGCAGCGCAGAGCGAGAACCTGAGTGTCAGTTGAATCAAACGGAGTAGAACAACTTACCAAGTGATGGCGTAGGTGAGGTGCTGGTTGCGGAGCTCGATGGACGGAGCACGCCCGACGGGCTCGCCGCGCTGCATGAGGATGACGGGTGGTTCCTCTCCGCCTGTTGTTAGCAGTGTATCCTGCCTTTCATCAATGCCCACGGCGCCGATGGACGGTGCCCTCGTCAAGAACCTGTGCGCCTGCCATGATTACGGCGCAGCCCTCACGCCCTTCCGACTGCTCGTGACCCAGACTCACGCTCGATCGCATCAATGAGCACAGGCTGCACGCCCCGCTCTTCTCCGCCGACATGCTCGGCAATGGTGTCGATATCCTTCCAGAACCACTCGTTGGTCTCGGGCCGGTTATCAGGCGTAAAGTACGACTTCATGTTGGCCTTGTCCATCTTTGTAATCATGCCCTCGACGACAATCTCTGGGCCTGGCGAGCCGCCGGGTCCTAGTCCCGGGACAGGCTTCTTGCCCTTCCGAATGGCATCACCCTCGGCCGTCTTGATGAAACCGCGGTTCACGAGGATGGTGGAACCGCCCGACGCCGAGCGGTCAAAGGGGAGGATCAGGTGGTAGCCCGCGGTGCCGTCGCGCGTCTGGGGGCCCTGCAGAATGGGCGGGCCGACAAAGTGGCCGCGGATGAGGACGCGGCGGAATGCGAATTCGGGGAGAGCCGAGAGGCTGACAAGTGTTAGTGATGTGAGTAGGGCGCGGGGGTTGGTTGAGCCACGACAGGGGCGCTGCCATGGGAAGGGCGTTCTGCGTCCCTCTTGTATGGTCTTTGTCCAAGTCACTCGCAGATACCAGCTCTTCAATTACACTTCCTCTGAGCTTATGCACGTCGCCGTGCCGTTGGCTGTTCGTGATGACACGCTCCAGACGCTCACGAACGAGCTGGGTCCAATTAAACGGGGCACGTCCTCTCTCTCCCACACTCATGTCCCACACCACACATTGCTGCGCTCTCTCCACTGCACTTTCCCGCTTCTCAAGCACACACTCGCGACACTCACTTGATCGTACCCGGCAACGCCATCGGCTCCTTCTCAAGGTTACGGTCCACCTCTTCGATGAGCGCGACCTTCCACTTGAGCCGCTCGACTTGCCAGAAGCCCAGGTATCCGGTGAGGATGGGGGCGAACGCGAGCACAAACGTAATGGGGCGGAAGAGCGAGGAGCGCATCGAGCCGCTCGTGACAGTCGACGAGTGTGACGAGCTCCGCCACTGCTGTCCGAAGCGGAACCGGAAGCCAGAGCCAGAGCCAGAGCCGGCGCCGAACGCGCCGCGAGACGGACCAGCGCCTGTCCGGGGTCCAGAGCTCGGGCCGGCGCCGTCAAAGAAGGAGCGCTGGGGCCCCCGGCGAGGGAGCGCACTGCGTAGTGTGGAGAAGATTGTGGGGCGCGACATGGTGCGCAAGAGTAATGGAGACCAAGAGGTTTCCCGAGATGGAATAGGCTCATCCCTCTTGGCCGTTGAGAGCAACGGGCAATCGCGATGATGCAGGTTCGGAATATTTGCTTCCGTTGAACGTCACTCGCCGTGCCTGGCAGATGGTAGAGTCAACCACACCTGACCTTGGTGTTGTTGTTGTTGCTTCCTCGTTCTCCCATCTCGCATCAACCTTGCACCTTGTAACAGCATCTTGCATCCAACAACAACCTCCGGCATGAGTGCGCGATGATTCAAGAGTCCTTGCGAAGCTCGTCCACGATCGCGCTTGCGCTGCCGTCACTCGAGTCCCTCCGGACATGGGTGCACCGACCACAAGCCATCGCGGCATGCTTCGTGAGCGATGTCCACGCCCTCCAGGCGTTGGAAGAGGACGACGGCCAGGTCAAACGGACTACGAGAGGTGAGTAGCAGGTGTCGTCAATGGAGATCCCATTCACCTGTGTCGCCGTCTTATACTCACCAAACAGACGTCTTCCTCCTTCGCAACTTCCCATGCAAAGTTGTGGAGCTCGTCGGCTGGGTCGCGGGTGTCGACCAGCGCGAAACGAGCATCAACCTGACCCGTGCGTAGCCTACATGTCCAAAGCTGACAGCAGTTGACGATGGCGATGGACAGCATGTGCTTACGGTTGTCGTACACCTAACCCAGGTGGAGGTCCAGCCACCGCAGCCGAACGCTTCAACCTCTTCAGCACCTGCGCCGTCGTCCAGCACGTTCCCCAATGCCAAACAGCGAAAGGCAGCCCGCCGTGCTGCGGCTATTGCGACTGGACGCCCACCACCACCACCGGTCAAAGTGTATCAACGCCCCGACGTACGTGTTGGCGACACAGTCCGTATCGTCGGCCGGGTAGACGAGTGGTCCTCCAAGCGCCCTGCAGGCGGGTACAATGTGCACCGGCGTATTATTGTCGATGACTCTGGTGGAGGATCGTTGGGTGAGCTATTGCACTGGTCCCGATAGCTAACAGCAGCCGTGGTCGATGTCGATGAACACTTTGCACACACGACCCGTGTCGAGGCGCTTCACGAACACCTCTATGCGCAGCCGTTTATGATGCCGCCCGCCCCGTCTGCCGTTGCTCCTACGCCGTCGGTCATGTCCTCTCCCTCCAAATCGATACTGTCAAGCTTTGCGAGTGACGTCGACGACGACCCGTTCGACCGCGAGCTTCCAGATCCGTCCAAGCTCTCCTCATCCCGACTCACGGAGGGCACGTTCAGGCTCTACCTCATCGACCACATGACGCGGGAGACGGCACGAGCGATGCGAGCGGTCCTGCGACAAATGACCCTTGTGGGGTCGCAAGAGCCGCTGTCCATCCTCGCAGATGTGTTTCCAGAGTATCGTGCGGCGTATCCGAAACAGAGCAACAAGCGCAGCCGCCCATGCGATGTGTTGGCATCTAGCACGGCTGAGAACCGAATGACGCGGTTAAAGGCAACCTGCACTGTCATCGATCTCACCAGCGACGATTCCTACAACTCCCCGTCGGGCTGTGCTGTCATTGATTTAACTGGGGATGACCAAACGCCACGAGCGACGCGCACTACTCGCTCAAGAAGAGAACACAACGTACAGTCCAAGGCCAGTCGAGTCGAATTACCGTCCACGCCGACGCCGCGCAAAACATTCCGCTCGCGGGCGGAGCGTGAGCGCGATTGCGTACGTGACACCACACCGACACCTAGCGCGCGTGCCCCGCGAACACACGATCCGACAGAGCGCGAGCGAGAACGAGAATGCTCTGTCCTCTCGGATGTGACCGACTCTGACACAGGATCACTCTGTGACACATCCGCACTATCCTATCTATCCCCACCACCTCCCCTCCAAGCATTCACGACCGCGTCCCTCCTCACGATCCCGCACCTGCACGATCTAGCGGCGCGCGTGGTCGATGCCCGCGCCCGCACGGAGGAGAAGCACCGCCGGCGGCGAGAAAAAGACGGCAGTACCACAGCCCGCGACCGTGCGCTCGTGGCCGATCGGCGTGCGCGCGGCCTCGGGGCGGGCGAGTACAAGCTCACGTCGGCAGAGAGGGAGAAGAAGATGCGAGCACTGGTGGGGTGGGCGATCCGGCAGGCCGTCGCCGACGGAGGGCTCGTCCCTGTCCCCATTCCTTCTGGTCCAGCCGAGAAACCGTCTGGGACATCTACGTGGACACGTCGTCTTCGCTCGAGTGGCGCAGAGACCGAGGGATACCTCCCGCTCGCGCCCGAGCTCGTGGCCCCACTCCTTGTTCCTCTCTTCGCTGCCGAGCGCGCGCGGCGTGCGGCGACGTGGCGGAAGAGCACAGCGGAGATAGACGCGTTGGTGCTTACGGCGCGCTTGCGCGCGTGGGAACCGCGGTGGGAACGTGTGGGCGAGTGGGCTGTGGAGGAGGCGCTCGACTGGGGCGAGGCACAGGGGTGTCTCGTGCGGGGTTGAGGACAGGCGAGTGGCAGGCGATGGGGTGGAGGTGCGTCGCCGAGTGTTCTACGCCCAGCAACGAGTTGCGACACACGACACATGATACACGACACAACGCACATGGCACATTGCACGACAGCAGCATCCATCCCCGCACCATTTCGCTACCAACCCACAAACAGACATTCTATACACCCGAGGGCATACAAGCGAGCCAAGCGCCGCGCGACCTGTAATTCTTTGTTGTAGCATGAGCAGCATGTCAGTCTCGCCAATAATTAATTCTCGAGCGTCAGGTGTGGTCCTGAGCCTCCTCGAGCTCGGCAGCTACGACTCACTCGTCCCAGGCAGACACCTCCCAAACCACACATGCCCAGACACCAACCCTCTTACGTTTGTGCAACCCCCGGCCGTGCAGCGGCACTGGCCGTTAGACTCTGCTTGTGATGCACGGCATATCAAAGGTATCCCGTCCTGTCTATCTAACATCTACATCTTCGCCGTTGCACGGTCCACACATTACGACTCGCACACCGTCGTACATCGCCGCACTCTACAAGTGTGGTTACCACGAAGCCCCCTTTCTCCTGCCTGCCTAATCCCTGCCTAAACTTTGCATGCTCCTGCTTACACACTACCTACACCGCTACAGTGCCACCATCTGCCCTCTATTATCTATCCTCTACAGATCCTCTACACCCTACCCCCCCCCGCCCCCTACCCTCTCCCCTCTCCCCTCTACACCTCCGCCAAACCCTCCACCTGCCTAACATCCACGACCCACCTCACCAACCGCCCCACCCACCTCCCGGGCCCCAAGTCAAGCGGGACAGGGGGACACGCCGCAAACCCCGCATCCAACCACGTGGCGGCAATGAGTGGCGCCGCGGAACACATGACGGTCCATGTCCACACTCTGCCCCAGGGTCCACGTACGCGGTATCCCGTGAGACGGGCGAAGAGGGCTTCGGCGCAACACGCACAGCCCATGAGCAGGAAAAAGTAGATCGAGCCCGAGGCGACAGGCACGGGAGACGCGGCGAGGAAGCCCACGGCGTGCATGAAGGCCGAGGTCGTGAAGGCCACGGGGAGCAGGAGGGCGCGCGGGGGAAGGTGCAGGTGGGATTCGAGGAGGTGCGCGAGGAATGTCCATTGGCGCTGGGGTTAGCGTTGGGTGGGGCATGTAGGTGGGGCGGGGTTATGTGCCAGTCTGTAGTCGCTTTGCGAATAGGACAAGCGGCACTTGCTGTGCCTGTGGCAGAATCGACACTTTCCCGTGACGAGGCGCTGTCACGTCCATGTGTCCAGGCGTCAGGTGGACACCACTGAGACACAAAGAGCTGGCATCTGAACGGTCTTCCAGGCATGGCGACAGGGCTTGGTGAGACGAGGCCACACCATGCAGCTTGCTCAACCACGAAGCAATGGGTGTCTGTTCCAGATGCGCCGGGTGCAACGGCGACGGGGCCATTCATTCACTCGAGCCACGCATGCACGCACGACACTGGCGAGTGAAGCTAATCGCAGACACACTAGCTGCCGCCATAGAATCCCACCGGCACCAAGTGGGGTAAGTGAACGGACCTCGGGCGGGCACTGTCCGACTACCGCAGCCATTCGTCGTGACCCCGACGCCACTCGCGAGCTCGCCCACGTTGTGGTGCCACCACCCAGTGACCACACGACACGCTACGTCTCCCACCCCAGCCTCCAACTCACCCTCAACATCTGATGCCACCGCCTCGCCCACAGATCATTGAGCGAATCCGCCCTCCACGGCTGGTTGAGCAGAGGCGGCGACGCGACCGCCGGCCAGCCGACCACGAGGCACGCAGCCATGAAGGCGTGGTAGAAGATGCTCAGGACCGCGTGCCCGCACAGCCCGACGATGGGGATCATTCCGAGCCGGATGAGCGGGGGTGGGATCTCCCACTCGGTCCAATCGAGTCCGAGTCCGAGTCCGTGCCCGAATACCAGGGTTGGGAGAGAGACGAGGAACCGGGTGTGTGTACTAAAGTAGCGCAACATACCCGGACGCCCGCCGATGCGGTTCAGTCCGTCGGGCGTGCCCACCGCGCGGCCGATGCCGAGGAACACGTCGTGGATGAGCGCGTGGACGACGAGCTGGGTAAGGTGGTGGATGATGCGGGGGAGGCGTGGGCACGGTGGAGCGGGGGGGTATCCTGGGTGTGGATAGGGAGGGGGAGGGTGAGCGCTGAGTGTCGTTCCGCGTTGCGATTCTGAAGACGTGGCTCGGCCTGATCGCAGGGGGCGTCGATTGGCTTGCGAGCCGGAGTGCTGGTGTCCCCGCGGGGCAGTCTGCGAGCTCAACTGCTTGGTTTCGCGTGTGACCTCGCGGCTACGAGTCAACATGCCCCCTTTCCCCTCGACCGTCCTCACCCCAACCATACGCGCATTGAACACGAGGTCGAGCGCGGAGAATGCCCGAGAGCGAGAACCGGTAATCATGTAGTCGTGCACGAACGGTGTCGTGACGAGCCCCCACTCGACGGCCTTGAGGGCGACGTACCACCAGTACGAGCCGATAATGTTGAGAATGTTCATTTCGGGTTCTGTGAGAGTGAGCTTTGGGTCAGGGGGCGTGAGGGGAACAGAAAGGGAGTGGCGGGGGTTTGTGGGGGGGGGGGGGGGGACGGGAAGAACGCAGGGGAGAGTGAGAACGGGGGGATGGAGAAGGCATGGCAAGTACCGATTGATAGCGAGAGCGAGAGAGCAACGATCAACAGCAAGAGCATTCCAGTCAACGAAAGAGAGCACGGCCCCACGACTCAAAGAATCACCACCCCCCGTCTCTCAGCAGTACGCACCAACAAACCGCCACCCAGTCCACACCCTCGCCACGAGTCCCACACCCACCACGCCCAACACCCTGCGCGCCCAACGATCCCGGGCCGTCCCCACCCCGGGCCCGAGGAGGAGGTATGCCTGGAGCCAGAGCACGGCGTGGGGCGCCACCACCCACGGGATAGTGGCGAGCGTGTAGGGCCGGGCGGTCGCGAGGATGTAGTTATGGAGGGGGTTGAGGGGGCCGAAGGCGGGTGGGAAGATTGGCATGGTGTGCCGGGGGTGGTAGAGGTCAAGATGTGAGGTGTAGACGTTTGGGCCGGTGCGTGGATAGATGTGCTCTGACCTCAGGTCGTCGTGTCGTCATGTCGTCGCCAATCTTGGTCGCAGCTTGAAACAAGTTGGCTGGTCACGTGACCGCTTTCCAACACTCCGCCTTTGCACTCATGTTCATCAATAACGTGGGTCGAGAACGACTACTTCACTACGGTGTACGGTGTGTGGCCTCGATGTTTAGCTGGTGCACACTCTGCAAATACCGTTACTGCGACCGAGGGTGAGTTTTGCACCCCTTTTGCACGGGAACCAGAAAGGGTCTGGGTGATATCGAAGCATTTTGGTACATAGCAGACCATTCTCTTTCGGTTGGGTGTTAGCTTGCGTGATCTAGGCCGAATGTCAAAACGTCAGGTTGAAGATGTTGATGACTTGATGTAGAGGCGGACATTTGCCTGCGTCAGTGAGCCATGAACGCACGAAAAGTATGTTTGAGCTGGTGCTGACGCTGAGACAAGTGGGGTAACAGCACTCTGCCTTGTTGACGTATAGGACCGCGTTTGCCTGTACTTTGAGACCATGACTCGCTGCATAGTTGCATCATGCTTGGACGTCTCCTTTCCCCAGAGAAACATGATCATCCCTTGGAGTGAGCGCTGGGTCTCCACGCGAGGCCAAAGACCATGCCTCTGTTTTCATGTTCCAAAGTCGTGCTTTATGTTCGGTGTGGCAGCTCTGGCCAGATAGGGCTGAGCATTAAGACTGGCAAAGGATGGAGAATGCTTTATAAGAATGTCCACGGAGTTTGCTGTACACGTGTCGCATTGACTGCACGGTCCGAGATCGGCAGACACTGCTACCGGCGGTCCATGATGTCTCTCTCATCTTCCGCTCTCACGCCCCTCGCCGCCATTCCCGTGCGCGTTCCGGTCTGTCCTCCTTCGCCTAAAACACCATTCCTGTCGTCGGCCGAGTCATGCAGACGCGTGCCAAACAATCGTTGCGGTGGTTTCACAGTTCTGTCATACCTGGCGTTTCCCATCGGCACTCGTCATCGCCAATCACTACGGGTCGCAGCCGACTCTAAAAGGCCTGGATTTGGTAATGGGGTTGTTGCTGGGCAACCCCACTGTAGTGACCCCCCTGTAGGGTAAAGTTACTGGTTACTGAACCCCTACCCAATGTTGATATCAACCCAGGAGCTCTAACATGCCGCGTGGACCCATGGACACCACCTCGAAACGAGTCGATATACGACGCGTGCGCGACAAGATCCGTCACATTCGTTGACTACATGAAGTTAACTGGTGAACGTCACAACACATGACAGCCAGCATCTTGCCAAGACTCCTCTTCCCCAAGACATGCTGTCCCCTCCGTTGCGTTTCGAGACGCGAACCCAACCTAATACATTGACATTATCACCCCTCTCCCGAAACTATCTTCGTTCCTTCACATCAGTTTGGAGACGCGACGTAGCACTCGAAACGGACGCGCGCAGTACATCTCCTCGGACGCGGCCCGTGTCGCCCCTGACCCCAAACACGAGCTGGGGAAAACTCGGAACACAACACGAGGTACTTACCGTTCTCGGTCGTGTTTTAGCGCGCAGCTCTTCTCTGTACCTTCACATATGTTTCAGGACGCCCCAAACAGAGCTTATCCTGTGGGCGCGTTTGCAGCAGTAAAAGCCTATCCAGTTGCGCGTTCGTACCAGTGAAAGAAGTTACACGCGGGTCGGAACAACTCCCCTGCGTGTCCCGTGCGTGACTGACCGCATGACCCATCTTGTTCGCTACCAGTGCCCACGCTCACCAACTCTCTCTCCCTCACCCCATCGGCATATGTTCGGGTTCCTAGTCGCTGCCGCCAGTTCCTGCCCATGATCCGTGATCGTTAAACTACAGCAAACGCTGGCCTTACCCCTGCACATGTGTACCTGCAATAACTTTATTATGACCCAGGATATAGACTTGTTCTTGGCCCCCCAGAGGTGCCTTCACCACACTGCTTATTTTGATCCAGGGACGTTCTGGAACTCGAGGTACCGCAGGGACGTTATTCCGGCATGACGCAAGCGGTTCCGCGATCCAAAAGACTAATGTACACTGACGCATGCCGTCAGAGTTACCTGAGGCTGCGCATTCTCAGGTTCCTTGCTCGTCCAGTTCTGCAAAAGCACACGCGTCTTGGCGTATGGCTGGGATAGCCCTTGCTCGTGTTGCATGCTGGCTCGGATGCCTACCTGTTGTTGGCTGCACCGCTGCACTGGGATACAAACCCTTGTCATTGGCCTAGGCCCGACTCTTGCCCGTACAACGGCTTTGGTCATTTAATGCTTTCGCAAGGTGCAAGGGGCAGAGTTTGTACAACGGCCTAGCGTAAAAGCACACGCGTCTTGGCGGACGACTGGAACACCCGTTACTGTTGCATACCGGCATGCCGAGCTGCAGCGCTGCAGCGGGATGCAAACTCTTTCCATTCGCCAAGGGCTGGCTCATGTCAATGGTACGGCGCCTATGACCCAAGGGTGCTTCCACATGGTGCAAGGGACAGGCTGAGGGAACCGACTGAAGCACGACGCGTCGCCCCTTGGTTTACATAGACATCTGCTGGGAAGGTTAGATGCAGAGGGGTGAACATACATAATCCAAACTACCTCGCCCAGTTACCCTCAAGACTTTGGGTTGCCCCAAATCGGCGCGCCAAGGAGGTACACGACCTTAATGTCTCAAGGATACGTGCCTGCTTTCTTGTGTTTGGGACGCGTTGTTAGTTGTTTTCGCTACATCACGGTCCTTTCCCATGCGCGTAGACTCGTGCATTGCAGTTCGAGCAAATGGACACCTCCTTGTCGAAGAGTCTCTACGCTTGGCCTTGTTGGGACTGTTCTGAACGGCTGAGATGCTGTGACAGCTAGCCAAGCGGCCCATGCACACCAGGCCGCATTGCACGTCCTATGATCCAAACCAAGCGGCCACGCGGTCTCGGCACCGCCAACCGTCCAGTCCACTCCATCGCTGGCGTTTCATCAACAAGAGTGTGCCATTACCTCACGGCCCCAAGCCAGCCTAGCACACGTCCCTGGTGCGGCCGCGTCTGAGTATCATCACCCGACATGCCTGGGCCGTGGCGAGGCCTTACGCAACCGCCCGGGGGGGCGTCAAACACAGTTTGCAGGGTACGCGTTACAGGCACTGAAACGAACTTTACTCCTCCACCATACCTGTCCAGCTGTGCAACTTCGGTTCACGGGTGCTGCCCAGACTCGTACTGGACGTATCCTTCTTGATGTGCGTCCTCACGCGTTGCTTGTGCAATCGCGGCGTACGTTGGGAGCGCGTTGAGCCACGATCCGTGGTTTGGAAATGGTATAAAAGGACGGCGGTTCGGACGAGACCAAACCCCATTCTCACCGACTACTTCTTTCCAACATTGCCCAACTGTAGCTAGGAGACCTCTACTCCATCCACACTCGTTTGTACCCCCACACTCATTTACACCAACATGGTCCGCCTCGCATTCACCACCCTTGTCCTTGCCCTCTCGGCCCTGGCTGCGCCAGTCGACGAGAAGCGCGACGGCGGTGGCGACGGGATTATCGCTATCACCTCCAGTGGCGACGTGACGTACGGCTGGATCCCCGACTCGACCTACGAGAGCCTCGCGGTCGATGTCAAGCCTGTCAGGCGCAGCCTGTACAACCCCAGCTCCAAGCCCATTACGAGCGACACCAACCAGGCAAAGTACACGCTCAAGACGGTCAACAAGTGGCGCAAGGCGCTCAAGGTCCCCGAGGTCGTATGGGACGACGGCCAGGCCGCCGAGGCTAAGAGGATTGCCACCGACGGCTGCACGGTGGATTCACCTACTAGCAACTACCAGTTCAACGTGTAGGTCCAACAGGCTCAAGGCCGTGAATAACCCTTCGCCTTCGCCCCCAACGTGCGGGGTGGGGTGAGGCCCAACTTTACCAATTGGCTGACAGGCAAAAGGTACTCTGCTGGCCCGAAGGACAGCTCCAAGGTCGACTGGCTCGCCGGGTTGCGTGCCATGATCAACTGGAACCACCAGAGCCAGGGTGAGCTTTACTACGTAGACCTATGCCACCCGATCACGCGCCACTAACAACAAAGGCCGCGACCTTCACAACAATGCGGACAGCGCACGTAAGAGCATCCTGACGTACCTTTGGAAGTCGAACACGAAGATTGGCTGCGGGTATGCGTTCTGCGACAAGGACGCCCCCAAGAACACGATGCGCGCCGTCTTCGCCTGTGAGTTGTCCTATTCCTCAAAAATGGGGAAGAAAACAAGAGGGCTTTTGCTGATACATTTTCCAAGGCGTCACCGACCAGAAGATTCCCCCGTACGGCGACGGCAAGGCCCAGACGGAAAACTTCCCCAACACCAAGGACGTCGAGTGGTCCAAGGAGTACTAGGCGCTCTACTGTATAGTTATGCTCTGTTCATGAAAATAATGTCTTTATGAGCAATTGTCATGGCTCTGGCTGACTGCCTAATCCAATTTAATGCTCCACTTGCAGGCGTCTCCCAACCTGTCTGTTGAGGGTTAATGCGGGCTACGGCTGGGGCGGAGTGTGAATCCATGATTCTGACACGACAGGTCGAGCAGGACCACTTGGGTGTCCCGATGCGGACGTGCGCATGGTGCCACAAGGGTTAGTCTGGAAATGGCTTCAATCTTGACCCAAACGCGTACTCTCCAGAGCAGCAGCATCTGTCCCCGCCGCCGATGAAACACTGGTGCAGAGTGCCAAGTGTCACCTCGTGGACCTGGCGTATGGAGGCTACCAGAGGGTACCAACATCAGCTTGGTAAGACCCCTACATGTTGCCTGCGTCTACCCTCAGGCCCCACCCACACCTGCGAATTTGGAGGACGTCAGGAGCAGCAGCGCATTGTATGTATGGTTGGCACCGTGGTGATCGCAGCCTCGTCACCTCGTCCACGATCTCAACCTGCTTCAGCAGCATCGCTCCGGCCAGACCAAGTCAGGAGGGATATCTAGTGGGGAGGAGCCGAGGGAAAGCTCCCGCATTCGCGATGTACCTGAACTGAGAAGATGGTCACCCGTGGTCCACAGGATGCGCAGCACGCGACGAGCGCCATAGCTATTTATCGTCTCTTGGGCAACGACCGGCGCGTACAGTAGTTGGTCCGGGAACTGGACAGGTGTGACCCGAGAGGCTTAAATGTAAGAATCATACGAATTGGACGAGGAAAGTGGCACATGGGTTGGATTGTTGCGGGCGGGTTGAGGACAGGCACAGGAGGACGGACACCAGCAACGGTTTCAGGTTGGTCTGTAGCGTGTGCAGATCCTTCAGAGCCTCCATTTCCAAGTTGACAAGACAGCGCGAAACAGGTCACCCGCGGACGCGTTATCGATGCCAAGCATACCAAGCATTGTGTACGTTGTGCCTCGTCGCGTTGCTGGGTGTTTGTGCCAGACGGGTGAATGCTACCGGAGCACACCGATCAGTAGGTCTCTACGTTTGACGCGAACAAGACGACTTCAGCACCATCGCATTCGCCATTTACTGTGTTCTCTTACCCCCCTCATCACTACAACCTCAACCTCTCCAGCTTCTACCTTCATAAGCGAAATATCGCGATGCGAGTCGCAGCCATCTTGAGGGCAAGCACTCTGGTGCTCACTGCCGTCACCTGGCTCGCTGCCGCGAAGAACTACCCGGCCGTCGCGTGAGTGATCGAAATGGTCAGAGTACCGAGCGTACAGTGCTATACTGATACCCTTCCTGCAGTAAAATCGCTGCACCTGTCTTGCCCCGTCAAAGGATACCTAACTGGGAACCACCTGATGTGGAGTGCATATTCGGTTGTTTTCAGAATACCAGTGTCGAGGTCGGCTGCAACGGGAGGGAGGACACAAGTTGCTTCTGTGATAATGGCAGATTTGAAATGAGGGTCCTATCGTGTATTGGGACGTGAGTTGGGATCTGTAACCTCAGTCAACAATGCTCATTAGTGCAGAGGGTGCGTGGACCAAGGCAAAAACGCAATGGATCACTTTAATGAGAAGTGTGGCAGGAACCAACCTTCTCAGATCTCATCGACTGGTCCTGTATCATTAACCCCTTCCGCCTCCGTGTCGTTGGCCAGCGTTGCACCTTCGTCTGCTCCTCACTCGCCCACAGGGATCTCGTCCGGCGCAACCACCTCTGGGACAGCTACTCCCACCAGTTCCCCAACGACCTCCACCTTATTGTCGTCTTCGGTGTCAAGTCTCATACTGTCGTCTGCGTCCAGCGCCTCCCTGTCCGACTCGGTAGCGGGCGCCATAGGCACCAGGTCACATTCAAACGCTGGAGCAATTGCCGGAGGAGTCGTGGGAGGGACAGTCGGAGCTATCCTCATCGCCGGACTGGCCGTCTTCCTCACTCGCCGACACTTTATGCGCCGGCGCCGGAACGTCGACCCCGACTCGTTCTGCATTGACGAGGAGGCCGCCAAGCCGACACCGTATGCCCTCGGAGATGATGGCAGCGAAACCGACGGCCTGACGTACCTCAAAAACCAGAGTGGCGACGCTTCGCATCTTAATCCCACACGCTCGTAAGTTGCTTCTTTCGATGCACGCTCACGTATAATTCAAGCTTCGTTGGGGTCTCTCCATTGGCAGAAGGGACAGACGTGAACATTCCCGTATCGAATTCTTTCAAGGTACCTCACGCCTCTGGTGCAGATTTGCCAGTCACTCCTGTCCCTCCCGACAAGATTAAGGAGCAACTTGTCACAGCAAAGGCGACCGACACGTCTGCCACACTCGGTCCACACTTCTGTTGGGCGCCCAACGTACCCATTCAAGGCTACATTCCCACTTCACGCCCGATTCCACGCCCCACTCATGAAGAGGATGCCGAAGACGCTGGCGTGCTCCCTCCGATGTACAACCCGCAATGGGTGGAGAGGCAGCGAGCTAGAGGTGAAGGGAGTGCCAGCCGATGACCCACACAGCGGCTGTAGCTACAAGTTCTCTGCTTCATATCGATTGTTCAGCAGGGATATGCAAAGCAACACTCCGCCCATTCGCCAAGTGAGCGCGACGCGCAGCTGTCTGCCTCAGCGATGCTGTTGTGGCAAATCCGATATATCGGGGTGAGGGCAATAGAAGGACAGTCGATGGGTCAGTGGGTGCGACCGCACCCGAGATGCGACCCACGACTCATCCCGAGGACACAACGAGAGTGCACCATTTCATCGCCGACAAAGCCGATCTCGCTGCGAGGGAATACTGGGCAAGACAAAGTGGACCCGAGCGCCCAAACCCTGCGGTTCTGATTTTCGTCGTAGGGTTCCACCTGGTACAAGGGGGGAGATGTATTTTGCTGGCATAGTTGGTGGTGGCCGTGTGGCCGCGTGTGCGGTTCGCAGTTGATAGCTGCAAGCGCCTGGATGCACACGGACCTACACCCAGCCCATTACTCGGTCTGCGATCCAGTGAGAAGCCCCCGAATAAGTGTGTATGTCTCAGGCGAAGCGTCCCATCGCGTCAACTCCGTGTCTTTCGGAGCACGAGAAGGAAGGGTATGTGCGTGGTGAATTCCGGGCGCGGACTGGTGTCCTACTTGACGACTGTGCGCTGGCCCATGAAATGCCCCACCTGCCAATCATCGCTATTCATAGCCGGCGGCTGTGCTGTGCTTCTATTGCGTCGCGCCTGGTTTGCGTTGGAATAGCATGAGGGAGCGAAGGAGTATGGGGAATGATGAAACATTAGCCTGAAGCGATGGAGTGAAGCGACAGATACCTAAAGCGCGTGTCAACAAAGACCATGATTGGGCTGTGGCCATGTCACAGTCAGCGCGGGGCGAAATGACGCGACAAGTGCGACGTGCCGCCAGTTCTCGTTAACACAAACGCGCGACAAACCGGCTACCCATACTCGCCTCGAGGTGCCGGATACCGGTGGCCCTAGCCGAGACGCGACGCCAAGAGGCGAGATACCAACCCAGCGCATATACTGAACGTGGGGTCTCCAGGGCGCGTGTGGCGCTGCGATATCACGGTCACCGTGCGCGAGCCTGAACTGATCGCGATCGAGGCGCGCGCTTTGAGGCCTTTGAGAATGGAATATCGAACAATGTGTTTTCGAACATGCATGGTCCGTTTTCGAACGCAGCGTGTCATTTCAAAGGCGTCTGGGTTTATCGGCCCGTGGTTGCGTCGGCTCGAGAATGGTCCGCCTGGCGCACTCTGCGAGGATACGCTACAAATGGGCGTGAGGCTGGCCCAGGTCGGTAGTGGGTCTCTCGGCTCTGCTCCATTTGACGAGCGCGACGCACAAATGTGCAGGTGGTTGGTGACATCCGGCCATTGTTGCAACGCTGAGTGAGGATCCGGCCAGGATGGCACCAAGGAATGCTGTGGCCAAGTCGGAGATGTTGGCCATGTCGCCTCGGAAGTGTACGGATACGCGACTGATTGCCGGGCCGCCGGCAGTGGCGCGATTGGTCACAGGCCTCCCGCTGGGTGGAATGTTGGGCCCAAGCATCGGCTCGAAACAGAGAAGCGAGGGTGACCGTCGTGGAGAGGGCGCATGGACCTTCTTTGTGGCGTCTCTCGCGACTACTGCTCGCTTCGATACGAGATCTGAGAGTGTAGAGAACCGTGCCCACCTGATCGAGGTTGCGTCCGACTCGGAGTGGTGCATGTTGGATTCCAGCACGGCACCACGTCCGGCCCAGCTTCATGGGCTTGATGTTTGCGCCAGAGACTCGTCCATCGACGTCATGCCGCCTCGTCACTGGACCACCCAACAACAGCCCACCTCCGAAACAGCTCGTTACGATGTGCGGGGTTGGAGACTCGGCGAGGAGGTGGGTAAGAGTTTGTGACCATGCCTGCGCCAGCCTGTTGACAGCAGTCGCCAACGCCATGCCAAGTTCATGGCGTCCAGGGTTATGCGAGTTGAGCAAGGTCAGTGAGCGATCGCGCAGCAAGGGGAAGCGGTAAGCGGTCCTTCTGTTTGGGCAGTTGGACCAAACAGCAACGCGTTGGCGTGGCGGGGCGTGAGACCATCTCTGACGCCACCAAGAGGTCTAGCCGAAAAGGGCGGAGGTGCGGGGTAGTGGTGACGCAGAGGCGCAGGGGTGGGCAGCCGCCGCCGACACTGAGGTTTCGAGCGATGTCAAGTGGCCGAGAGGCAGGTTGTGAGCCAATGATTAAGGCTGAAAGGTGTAAAAGTGGTCGCTTTTGCGTTGGTTGCGTGCTTGAAGAGGTGGGCGGGGGTGACACTCGGACAAAGCCGCGCCAGTAGCGAAGGGATGGATGATGAATGCCGATCTGCCGATCTTTTGCCCACTCGCTCACAGTCACCTTGAACTCAAACTGGTGCAACAATAGTAGCATCTGGAAGCAGCAAAACCTCCCGAATACGCGTAGTCCTCTCGTGCTCGTACTCTCGAGGCCGTAGAGCTTGCATCTCTGCAACGCGCCACTCGTTAACTTGGCTGGTCGCCGGATTGGGACTGGTACCTGGTTGTCTGAAAGTAGTGCAGGTGCCAAGACGAGCCTTGCAGCATTGTAGCCTGCTCAATCGGGGTTGTCCGCAAACAACGGAGGTGTGCGAGGAACCGGCAATGGCACGGCAATGGCGTAAAGGCACAGCGAGGCAGACACGGTTGAAAAGGGGCCGACGGGCCGGCGGTTGTGGGCGGATTGGGGCGGCGTGGGCCGAGAGGCGAGAGGCAGGCACTGCACTGGGAATGAAGAATTTACCACCACGTCGTCGCGGGCGGTGACTCGGCATCCCGCCACCATGGATTCATTAACAATAATAACAAATAGCGTGGGATTACATTAATATTATTAGTTTCAAACTCGCTTTCAAAGTCACTCTAGCACAATCACTAGTTCTTGTCACTAGCTAGGTGGCAAAACGAGGCATCTTGACACCACCACCACGTACGACAACAAATCGGCCTTTGCCCACCAATCACTCACTCACCTTTACACTTGTTCTTGCCCACGCGCACTCGATCATCCAGTCGCCACCATCACCGTCGTGTCTCGCTCGCACGACCACATTCGCATCGGCATCCACGCATCCACGCCTATCATCCTCGCCATCCATTGCCCTCCAATACCCGAACCGGCGGCATACGCGCACGAGCCGTCCTTGCCCCTTTCCACCCACGCGGCGCCGCGTGGACTGCCAGAAACCGCTGCTGTTGCCGCTGGCGGCAAGTAGATTGCTGCAGGGCGCGAGGAGCTAGGAGCTAGGAGCCGGGGACACACGTCGCAGGACCACGCGCGACACACACCACGGGCCTCGCACGGCATCCAGCCAGCCAGCCAGCTGCCAGCCCGTTCACGACACCGAATCGAGGCGACGCCGAGCACTCGCACACGCCTCTACGGCCCGTTCCACCCCCTTCTGTGGCGACGCCGCGCACGACCCAGAATATAGATTGTATACTCGAAATAACAGGATCCAGTATCAGGATCCCCTCATCCACTGCCGCTCGCGACGCTCTGATCACCGACACTGCCGACGCCGGGTGCTGCACCTGTGCTTGCAGCGCGACAACGCCTTTCCGACCCGGAACGCAGACACAGATCGCCTGTGCTCGCGCTGCTCGATCATTATCCCACAGACTCTGGCCAAGAGAGTGGATTGAGGCCAGAGTATCAAGCGTGTCACAGCTTGTGGTCGTATCATAACACGTCGAGGCGGACATCAAAACCTACGCCGACGACGACGTCGAGGACAGCCAGTGTACCTCGGACATTGCTTTTGACTGGCACTTGCATTCCTACCATCCACACCCGATCCGTCACATCCTTTGGTCCTCGTCGTGTTGGACCATAGTGTCCCACGCCCCACGCCCTTATCTGCATCATCCATCGTCATCGACAGGCACCACCCCAACCATGTTCCCGCTCTTCACGCAGCCCCACGCCGAAAGCACAGTGTACAATGCGTGCGGTTGTGTCCACTCTGCGCTCCGGCCCAAGGCGACCAACACCAACACGACCTGCACCAGCAAGGCCAAGGCCAAAGACGAGGTTGACCAGGCACGCATCCGCCGGCACCGCATGGAGCAGTGCCGCGAGTGGGCCACTGGTGAGTTTGTGTTGTGACGGGCAGTGATGGGATCTGGAGTGTTTTGTTTGCCTCACTCGCATGCCACGCGCCCAAGTCCCACATTTGGGCATGCTCATACCCTGGTTGGCGCTGACAACAAGTTGTGGCTACTGCCGCGCGTGACGCAGAGCAGTTTCGCGAGGAGCCATCTGTCTGGCATCTGCCCAGCAACCGGTCGTGTGTCGATGGCAAGCACGACCACGCCCGGCGCGAGGCCGCTACGCGCGGCCTGCGGTTGCACGACCTGACAAGCCTTAATGGCCACTATGGCCGCGGATCGTCTCCGTCGCATGACGGACACGAGAGCGGCTGCACTCAGAGCCGGGATTTTAAAGCCGACATTCTCATTGTCGTCAAGCGCGAGCCGTCGCCGCCGCGCTCGACGTACCCACCAACGGCACCAGCCAAGTGGTACGAGGATGAGGACGCCGACGCGAGGGCGAGCGCCGCGGCGGGCACCGCGAGCCGGGCAGCGAGTGCCACGGCGCTGAGCGTCAGCGCCGCGAGCGCGGGGCTCAGGAGTGCAGACACGTCGCCCGCGACCTCGGCTGCGGCCCTCCCCGCGCGTACCATTGCGCCGTTGACCCGGTTGACCCCGTCTGCATCGTCGTCTACCTCTGCGCCACGGCGGGCGTCAGTGCCAGATGTGGCGCTCTGGGGTGATGCTCCCGCTCGTATGACTGCCGCATCCGGGGAGACATCCACGCACACCGCTGTGCCAACGTCCGTCTCTGCGCCGTCGTCGCCATCCCACTCGACGCTGCTCCGTAAGCGCCAGCGCGACTCTCCATCTGGCCCGGCGCGCACAAAACGACGCGCCTTGTCACCATGCCCTGCGCCTTTGGCATTGACCGTGCGCTCACATGCCCGGCCGGAACTTGCCAACTCTGCAGGCATGGGTGTGAGACCGAGCCGGGGAGAAACCAGCACGCACGGGCCGCGCCGTGTCCATTACCAGGATGCCGCACCTGGCGCGGCACCCAGAATCGAGCGCCCACAGCCACGCACGGGCGCGAGTACGACCCCGGTCCCGATGCCCCTCGCGTCACGGTTCACACCCGGCATCCCAGTCCGCGAACGTCGGAACGATAGCGAGCGTGACACCCCTGTCTGCGACCCAGCCTCGCCCCCCTCGAGCCGCCCCAGCTCGGCCGGCGCCACGTCGGCCCCCGCAGCGCAGCCCCGCGCCATGGGAGTGTCGCACGTCTCGCTAGCCTCGGCGATCATGGTAGCTACATCGGCGACACTCGCGCCTCGTGCGAGGTACGGGTGCGCACTTGACGCGCCCTTTGCCGGCGCGGGCGGGGCAGGCCAACCGGCCGGCGCTGGCTCCGCAAAGCAGTTTGAACAACTTGCAAAGAAAAGGCTCGCCGCCCTCGCCCATGTACGTGAGCAGCTCGCGACGTCACCGCCACCAGAGACAGAGACGCACACCCATACCCCCCGCTCAGAACCGGCGCAGCCCCCGACCATCGCGCGGGCACACCCCGACAAGCCAAAGTTTGACACATACCACGTCGCATTCGAAACCTCGCCCCCGCGCCGCGCGCGGGCCCTCCCGGAGCGAAGCGACAGCACCCTCCGCCCAGCCGCGTCTGGACCCGCTGTCTCGGCACGGAGCGTACCGTCACCGACACCGACCCCGAGGGCGCCGGCGTCCCTCGCCCACTTGCTCCATCCGCGCCCCCCGGGTTTGAGCCCCCGTCGAGTTTGAGCCCGCGGGTTTGAGCCATCTGTCGCATCTGCTGTTCGCTCTCGTTGCCGGCCAACTGTCCTCCTTGCGCCCAACGCTCTTGCCGAGCCTCGGCACGCGGCCACGCCCTACTCTAGAGTTTATGTTTGTTGTGTTTGTATTGTACCTAATGCCATGTCATGAGATTTGATTCTCCACACTTGCGTGCATTGCAACACCGTCTGTCATCAGTGTCGCATGCGCCGTGAGATCCCACAGCTAGGAGCGCAGTGGTGGTCATGACGCCCGGCCGCTGAAGCACTCACGCTGCGCCCAACAGCAGATTGCCTCTGGTCATTCCTCTGCCCGACAGCCCCATGCGTTCGTGCCCGCTGGCCGCATCTGAGTGTTTTCATACACACAGCATATCTGCAGTAGAAGGCCGCCCTCTGCACTCCACGCCGACAGAGGCAAGCCCGTCTCGCTGGCGTTCCCGCTCTCCAAGACTGCTCGGCTCAGTCCAGTCCAGTCCAGCCAAGTCAGGCTTCTGAACACCGCACAGAGAACACCACTACCTTAAAGCCCCGCCCATCGATCGGCTGCACGCCCCCACCTTAACCCACTCCCCCCACTTCCACCACACGCCCAGGCCCACACCCACGATCGGCCATTGATTCCAACGCCGGTGCCCCCGCCAAGACAGCTTACGTAACACCCCGTCCCGAATCGGGACCCGCATCCGGACGTGTCGAGCCGATGAATATGTGTGGTTCCAAAAGTCAGCCACGAGCCGAGCCACGTCCCCATTACCGTCTCCCGTCCATTTCCCTCTCCACCCCCTCCGCATCTCCCTCCACATCTCGTCCGTCTCACAGCTCAACGGCCGCGGTCCGGCCAAATCGACCGACATGTCGTACCCGGGCGAAGAGTACGAGCTCTCGAGCGCCTTCGAGCGCGAGGCGGGGCCGTCGAAACGCATCAACATTGACACGAGTGTCGGGACGTACCCGCCCGGACTCGGCGCGGGTGGTGGTGGTGCTGGGGCTGGGGCAGCGTACCCACCCGGACTCACGGGGTCTGGTTCTGGTGCCGGTGGGGCTGGCTCCGGTGGTGTCGATGTCGGTGCTGGTGCTGGTGCCGGTGGTGTCGGTGTCGGTGCTGGTGCTGGTGTCGGTGCGCCTTCGGCGCCCCGGCCATCGCTGTCCCACACGCGCTCGCGGTCGCGCACGATCACGCTGCATCCGAACCAGGGGAGTGCAATCTTGTTTGCGACGAAGCGGCGGACGAGTGCCGGGTCTAAGGGTGAGTGCCGGGTGGTTTGGGGGGAGGGGGGGGGGGTAGTTTGGCGAGGGCGGTAGGCGGGATGAGTTGGAGGGGAGTTGGGAGTAGTTTGGGGGGAGGGGGGGAGAGGGGGAGGGGAGGGAGAGGGTGGGAAGTGGATGGTGGGGGGGGGGGGGGGGATGTTTGGCGGAGGGGACGTCGGGGAAAAGGCACAGCAGTCTGCTGGCCTGTTGGACGCATGGTCATGGGACTATGTTGTTAGTCTTGACGACCGCTGGGATTGTGCGGTGCGTGTCTGGACCGCTGGGGAGTCTGGACTGCTGGGGTGTCTGGACTGCTGGGGTGTCTGGATCGCTGGGGCGCCGATTGCAATGGTGTGGCGGTCGAGCATGATGGGCGTGGCTAGGACGAGCTAGACGGCAAGACGAGTGGGACGAGAGTTGGATGACAAGTGGAGTGGGGACGACGAGGAAAAGTGGGACGAATGGACGAAAAACGAGGGGACAAGTGGACGAGATGACGTGAAGACGAGTGTACAAGGCAGAGCGCGAAGGGAAGACGAGTGGGCAAGTGGAGTGAGACGAGCACATGAGGTGGAATCTCGATCCGCAGGACCGACGACACAACCTGGCCGGCTAGCACTGCGCACCGCGCACTGCCAGCTCTCCAAGACAAGCGTTTCAGTCTCCACCTTGTGTCCCTCACTCTGCCCTCCCTGCACTGCTGGCCGTCTACTGCCTGCTCGTATTCCTCATGTCTCAACGCGTCGCTTCCCCCTCCGACCAGACTTTTGCAACCTACCCATCCCATCTCTTCCTCCCTCTCCCCAACCTAACACCCCAGCCCCAACCTCGCCCATCACCTACTCGCGCCAACACTTTCTCGCCGACGATCTCGACACGCTCGCGCCCGAATCCGAAGAGGTCCACGTGCCAGACTTTGCACACATTCTGGGCTTCAACGACGGCGACGACTCGTATGCCGTCGCGGCCTCCATGGGCAGTCGGTGGAAGCGGAAACTGTACTTGCTCATGGAGGAGCCTGGGAGTGGGCGCGAGGCGTTTTTCGTCCATGTTGTCGTCACGGGGGCGATTTTGTGTAGGTGAGTTGAAATAGGAATGGGTGTGGGTGTGTCGGGGCAGGGAGAGCGGGAGGAGGGGGGTGGGGGGGGGGCGCGTGCTGCAGGGGGGAAGAGGCAATGGAGTGGCATTGCGCGTAGGCGGCCCCGAGGGGGGCGAGAGGGTCGGAGGCGGCGCGGAGGAGTGAGCGAGGGAGATCGAGGAGTGGCAGCTCTCCGACCAACACGAACGCCGCGGTCGGCGCTGAGCTGTGCATTCGCGAGGGCCGGATTGTAGGCGATTGGAAGAGTGCGCGAGCCCAAGTCGGTGGCGGTTAGTGATCCACGCCACAGTACGGGCAAGAAAGAAGTGTTTTGGCAGGAATGCTAGGGCCAGGGAGATGTGTTTGTGGGCGAGCGTCTGTGGGACGAGTGGAGACAGAGTATGCGTACTCTGAACGGCTTCAGCTGTCACGTTTGGGACTTGGGTGGCGGTCTAGAGCGAACCTCTTCGATCCCTGCATCGCCGGCGTAACGGTGTTGCTTCTGATCTCCGATCGACCGATGCGCTCCCGTGGCAATCCTAACATGGATATCCGCCTCGATCTTGCGTCGATGTTGTGTCGATTCTAATGTGCTGGTTCTCGTCGATCCTCGCCGTGCGCAAGTCCGTTCTCGCGACTTTGCGGAATGTGGATTCTTCCCGATTGAGCTACCCGTTGATCTATCGTTCCGCATGCCTTGCTGCTTGAACCCCACCATGCAACACCTTGCAATGGGACGCCGCTAACCCCAGCGCCATCCTGACCACACTCTCCACGCTGCCCTCATTCCACACGGACCCGGTCTCTGTCAAGATCCAGTTTGGCTTGGATACAATGTTTGTGGTGCTGTTTACGGCCGAGTACATTGCGCGATCACTCGCCCACTCGGACTCGTGGTCGCAATACTACAACTGGGCGACGTCGTTTTTCGCCGTGCTCGACCTGCTCTCGATCCTGCCCTACTACATCGAGGTGGCGCGGCAAGAGGACACGTCGATCCTGTTCCGCTTTTCGATTCTGCGCACGTTTCGGCTGCTGCGCGTGTTCCGCGCGTTTCGGTACCACAACCAGATGCTGCTGACGATCGAGGTCATGTACGTGGCGGTGCGGCGGTCCAAGGACGCGCTCATTGCCATTTCGTACTTTATCGTGCTTGTGCTCGTGCTCTTTTCGACGCTCATCTACTTTGTCGAGCGCGGGACGTGGGATGCTGCGCTGGGAGCGTTTGTCGACCCCGACGGGGATGTGAGCCTGTTCGACTCGATCCCCCAGACGGCGTGGTACTCGCTCGTGACAATGAGTACTGCGGGTTACGGCGACGTCGTGCCCAAGACGGCTCTCGGCAAGATTCTATCAGTGCCATTACTCCTCTTTGGCCTGCTGCTCATTGCCCTCCCGTCCTTTGTGCTCGGGCGCAACTTTGCCATTGTCCACGACGCAATGATTTCTGCTGCCCACCAGGGGGTGAGTACGCCTAGACAAACAAACTCACGCCCGCTCTCCCACTAACAACGCAGCCGTCCAAGACACCACCGCGCGACTCGCTCTCCGACACGCGCTCCCCGCGCAAGGAAAAGGGCGGCCTCACCCCCGTCCCCGAATCGGCCAGCACGCCGCTCCTGCCCATCTCGAATGGCGGCTCGGGCGCCGCCTCGCCCAACCCCGTCGGCGGCCGCCACCCGCCCATGACACCCATGTGGGGTGGCGACCCCGCCGCCGCGAGTTTCGGCTCTGCCGGTCTCGGCACGGGATTTGGCGGCGGCCTAGCCAGCGCGAGTGGCCTCCGGTCCCAGCCTTCCGCATCCCAGCGAGATCGCGACCTGACAAATACAAAACTCGCAAAGAACCAGTACGTCCTCCTCGAGCAGATTGAGGGCCTGCAGCGCACCGTCGAGCGGCAGGGGGAGATGCTCGAGCGGCTCATGGCGGCGCTGTCGGTTGAGCCCGGCGAGGCGAGGCGGGATAAGGGTAAGGGCAAGGCTAGGAGGGACGAGTTTGAGATGGGGGATGGTGGGGATGAGAGATAGCAGTGGGGGAGGGGTGGGGGGGTTGTGGCGGGGGCACTCGAGGGCAGGTTGGGGGCATAGATCTAGATGCATGGGGTATCTCTGGTTGGGTGGGGTCTCGACGCAAGTGGCGACTCTGAGGCTGGACGTCGTGGCATTAGCATATCTGCATTGGATGCTGTAGTGGCAGCGCGACGCACCGATGGTCGGGCTCATGCACCACGACTGCTTCATGTCAGTTTGGTCACGTGGGCATGCTTGGCCTCGCGATGCAAGTCGGACGCAGAAGTGGTAACCCATGTTCACAGCAGGTGCTAGGAAGCCCTACCTGCCAAGCGCACCAGGTTATAAATAGGACTCGAGGCACTGGAGGAAACCAGTGGGTCTTCTACGACGTTGCCGAAACACAAGGAACACCGAGGTGGCATGTGGCACCACATGGGTTACCATGAGGTACCACCCCACTGGACACCACTGCACTCCACACCGCAGTCATTCGTGCAGGCACACGCCACGAAAACGTTGTCCACCAGGGGTGGAGTGATGCTCTCCGGCTACCCGGCCGCTCGACTGTGTCTGACCACGCGGAGCAGGGACAAACGATGTCCGACCACGCGGGCCAACCGCACTGATGCACCCTTGTCAAGAGCGCACCTACACCCACCAGGATGACTGGACTAACCCTTCCTTATCTAACACAGCGGCACGGGCTCGTCAGGCAGACGCTGGCGGGGTGATGGCGATCCATGGTACGAGGACGAGTGGAAAGTACGAGTATTAGCATTTCCGCTTTACTCACCACTGGTCTTGTGCTCCGAGTACTTGAGCAGGACACCAGGAGACTCGTGGGCGGCATCGAGGACACCACCACCAGCGGCCGACATGAGCGCGAGTGTGCCTGACCGGGTCCCCGCCGCGAGCACGAGCGGGACAACTCCTCGTCCAACCCCAGCCCCTCGGACCGATTCGAGCACCGACGCGACCCCACCCCCACACACGCCCACCCGCGGCCACCACATCGAACTCCACATCCGCACAGGCCGCCCCCTCGCCGCCGCCGCCGACGACCTCGCCCAGCGCACCACCGTAGCCGACACGTTGCGTGCGGCGGGCGTACCCGGCACGTGTAGCGTGTACGCGCTCGAGCTGTACTTTGTCCGCGTGGCCGTCGTGCAGGTCAGGGGCGCGTTGAGCTGGCGGATGCGGGGTGCACCGGGAGGCGGGGGGTGAGGGTGAAGGTGGGGGGGGGGGGAGGGTGGAGTGTGGTGTGGGGTGAAGGTTGGGGTAGTGTGGTGTGAGGGTTGCGGGTGGGTCGACGGGGTCTGGGTAGTGGGAGGTCGACGGGGTCTGGGTAGGGTAGTGGGAGGCGTGCGGATGGGATTGTCGGTGTGTGCAGAGCCAACGTCAGACATCTTGGAGCCAGGCAGCGATGTAAATGTGATACACGACATGGCATAGGGAATGACGCGACGATATCACCCACAGGCGCCGGCGAGTCTACCTCGCCGGCACGGTACTCACGTACTCACATTACACAGTCCACAGCCGTTGCGGACACGTGTTGGACGGCCGATAGCGCGAGCTGGGATGGAGGGTCAATGCCCCGCGCTCCGCCGTCGGGCGTGTCAGCAATGTCGAAACGGCGATGAGCGCAGTCGCGAGTCCCGGCGCTCTCGAGGTCGCCTGGTTGCGGGGGCGCATGGCCACCCACGGCCCGAACAAAGACCAGAGCTGAGCCTGCGGACGACAGCAATGCAAGTGTCAGTACAAGGGTCGAGCGCATTACTCGTGGCCGTCGAGAGCAATGACACCTGAACACTGTGAGTTGAGGTCTACAGCACCGTTGCCTCCTTATTGCCCAGAGACGTTGACTGCAAGTGACGCACACATCTGACTGGACGCTACTGTGCCGTATGTACATCAGATAATAACATTAGCATGGCCTAGCACGAGCTAGTATCAACCGCCACTAAAGCCGCCACCTCCGCCGCCGCAACCACCACCACCACTCCAACCCCCGCCCCCATCACCACTCCCCGGCCCCCAAACCCTCCGTAAACCCCCGTCGCCCGGCCTCCCGCCATGGCGAGGCTCGCCCGCTCCGCGGCCGCCCACACACTCCCGCGCCTGGCCTCGCGCGCCGCCGTGCGCGACCCACACACCACGAGGGGCGGCAACCCGTCACCGTCACCGTCACCCCGCCCCGTCCCGCTCGAGGAGCGTCGCATGGCCCGATTCCGCATCTCCGTCTCAAACATACCCCGCGCCGTCATCGCCTCCTCCCACCGTACCCGCTCCGTCTCTCGCTGCGTCTCAATCTCGGCCGCGCGCGCGCGCTCCCGCTCCGCCCGGGCTGCGTCCCTCGCCATGCCTGTGCGCCGCCTATCGCAAATCTCACACTCCCCCGCGGGGGCAACGTCGCCGCTGTCGTCGCCACGAGTCCACGTCGACGTCGTCTGGTGCGTCCGGTGCACGGCCAGGTTGAGCGCCAGGTCGGCGTCGTCGCGCGCGTACCGCGCCGCCCACCGCGAGATGGTCGGTGGAAAGCCCATGGCGCAGAGGGAGGTCTCGATCGGCGGCGGGTGCGAGAGGCGGCGGTACCATGGTCGGTGGGATGGAGGGGACGAGGGCGCGGGGGTGGTAGAGGCAAGGGTCCATGGCATGGTGAGCAGAGAGAGAGTGGCAAATGGTCAATGCTGCAGGTTGGTGGGTGGCGGATGGCTGCTGCTTGTATCCGGTGCCGATGAGGGAACCAAACACTAGCCGAGCTAGCCGAGTTGGTGCCATATACACCAACCCACACCATCATGGCATACCGGCGACAAGCTCCCCATGTACTGTACTTACTCATGTATCAGATTGGTTGGTAGCAAAGGTTAGCTGCAGGACAGAGGTCGGACACAAGGCACGACAGCCGTCAGCCAGACGCAGCGTACCACACGGTTTCTGCTAATCACTACTCGTCGTACACGACAGCAGTCAGCCAGACGCAGCGTACCACACGGTTTCTGCAAATCACAGCTCGTACTCGTCGTACTCACATGGCACAGCACATGGTCGACCGATACGACAGATCAGCGCGACGAGTGATCGGGTGATCGAGTGTCAATCGTCCTCGCTTGGCCGTGTCAGCAACGTCGAAACTGGCGATGACAAAGTGATGGGAGCCTCTGCGCTCAACAAGTTGCCCTCGAGTCGTCCTCGTCGCAGCCATACGCAACCGCCCGCAACGACAGAGTTGCAAGTGCCCAAGACGCGTGCACGAGTGGCGCAGAGTACTGGTGCCCAAGATGCGTGTACCCGAGACGGCCCAAGCGGCTCTGCCCACGCCCAATGTCGACGCGACGCGTCAAGGCATATCAGATATCAGCTGGCGCGCTGCCTCGCCGACCTCGCCGAAATCTAGACATAGCACAGACGTACAGACGCTGGAAGACAATTGCCCCATGACAGTCAATAGGCCCAGGGTACCAGTGTTCATTCGGCCGGAGCGAGCTGGCACGTCACCATGCCCGAGCGCGAGAGCCAGCCAACCCACACCTACAGCTACCCACATCCGACACCCGGTAAGCAAGCTCCGGTGGTTCGCGACACCGATGACAACCGCGACGCGATGTTTATCTGATAACGCTCGTACTGAACTCACGTGTCCGCGTGTGCGTGTCTGCGTTGCCGCGGCGCGCGTCCGCGCGTCACAATCACGTACAGCACCGCATGTGGATTAATTCGGACATGCTGTACACGAGGTGATCGCGTCGCGGTCGTACGAGGCTGCAGACTGGCCCAAGTGTTCGGCCGGGGCGCTCGGTAACTTGCACAGTTCATCTCATCACATCATCGGCGAGGAGCGGATATCTCGAGGGGCCTGGCCGCCGTGCCAAGTGACGTTCGGCCGGGCGGACGTCACGGTGGTGTGGTGTTTATCAGATAACGTGGCTAGCGGATCGGATCTACTGCTGCATAAACTGTCAATGCGCTTGGCGGTGCATGACCACAGCATGGACGGCACCTGATGCACGCAGTCGAGTCGAGCTGACTCAACCTCGGCACGGACCGGAGACCCAGCGAGCCGAGATCTGGGGTGGGGTGGGCCGACGTGGGTGGCTGGACGCGACGCGTGACGCCTCCGCTCATGTAGATTGCGGCGCGTCTCACACCGGCTGTGGGGGGCTTTCTTGTTCGGCGACTTGTCAGGGTGGGTTGGGACAATTGGGCGTGGGGGTGGGTCCTGAATTGAGGTCCTCCTGGCTCCCTCCCAGGCTCGGTTTGACCAAAGCCGGTAGCTGACCGCTGGGCAGCCTAAGCCGCTCAGTTTCTGCTTGACGTCTGCGGCACGACACATGTGACTACGAGCAGCAGATACAATAGGGGCATCACATCGCATCACACCGCAGCGCAGCCCCAGCGTATCGCTCGGACGCGGAGACATTCCGGGTGTTGGTTGGTCCCGATCAAATCGTCATGTGCCTGCCCAGGAGCCCAAAAAATCACACGCGTCCAGCTCCACCGTAAACCTACGACGCCCACCTGAAACTAGACTTGTGCTAGCCTTGGCGGCGCCGTCGCCGTCGGCCGACAAAGGACGACGTGTTCAGCACATACCGGTACATGGTGGTGGTGCTCGGATCGCGACGTGGACGCGACGCGACGCGATGGAGCGGACATGAACATGAGCGATGGGCGCGACGCGGTCCGGGCACATTGCAGGACGCGTCCAGCCACTCTCATGAACGCTCCGGTCCGCGTCTCGTTGGTCCTCTGCATCTCCACCTCAGGTCTGCAGCATGGCCATATAGCCTGGGCTAGGCGAGGCAGACGTTTTTCCTGCAGGTGACGACGCGGCGTGGGATGCGATGCACCAACGGGGTCACGCGCAGCACGAGTACTACTACGGTAGTGGCTGGCAAAACGCCACCAACGACACCTGCACACACTCCTGTGCCCCGATCCGGACGGCGTGCAGCACAATGATTGGCCCGTGACCGGCCGAAGTGTGATATCAAAAACTCCACGTCATGAATCCAGTCATCTTGACGCGACTTTCTTTGGTGCCACGACGCGAAAATCACCGCCAAGCACCGTTAAATGTCACGTGACTGGCCTCCTGGGTGCAGGCGGTACGCGTCGGTGGGTGGTGTTTTGTTTTAGGCAAACATTGCACCTGCAGGTTGCTACGCATTGACCTCTTGTTTCCCTGAATTCATTCCTACAGGCGGCCGACGCGTCGCGGTTTGTGATGGATTGCTGTAGATTCTTTCCCCCAGGTGCACTTATAAGACCTCGCACCGCGACACCCCAAGTCATCTTTGTTCATCTCCCCACCACCACCGCACCTCCATCCAGCCAACCTCATCCCACTCCTGCTTCCACTCCATCTCCCCCCAGCCCCACCCCCACACCACACCACACCCCCATCCACTAGAACCTCGCTACACCCCCCCCCCTCACCACAATGGCCACCGTCACCCCCTCCAAGGCCGCGGCGCTCGCGCTCGCCGACATGAACGTGTCCACGCCCAAGAAGGGCGAGCCCCTCCTCGCCAAGCTCAAGGCTGCGGCTGGCGACAAGGCCCCCGCCGCCAAGGGCGTCGACGCGAACGGCAAGGAGGTGCCGCAGGGCAAGATCTACGACAAGATTGACCTCGTCGTCGAGAGCCAGGCGACCGAGTCGGTTTCCGAGCTCGACGACGACGCGCTCCGCCGCCGCTTTGTCGGTGACATTCACTGCTCCGAGGCCGAAGAGCCGATCCTCAAGGAGAGCTCGGACCGTTTCGTGCTTTTCCCCATCAAGTACCGCGAGGTGAGTCACGCGAGCAGCCGCGAACGCGAGCGTAGCGAGCGAGCGGATGCAAGGGTGTGCGGGTGAGCACTATGGGGTGCCGCGCAGTGCCGTGTCGAGCCCACTCGGTCACTCGCAGCGTCGCGTTGCCGCCTGTGATGGCGCGTCGTGGCGCGACTGTGGACATGAAAAACGCGCACGGGCCGCGTAATTTGTGGCGCGACGCGCCATCACACCTGCCAGCCACCGTGTCACCTGCATCCACCCACTCTCCATCCCCCCACCCACCACTCGCTAACATCCAGATCTGGCAGATGTACAAGAAGGCGCAGGCGTCGTTCTGGACGGCCGAGGAGATCAACCTCGCGCCCGACCTGCACGACTGGGACAACAAGCTCAACGACAACGAGCGCTACTTTATCGAGCACGTCCTTGCGTTCTTTGCTGCTGTAAGTCACCCGCAGCATCATGACTTCAGAGACGGCGACTAACCCCCAGTCGGATGGCATTGTCAACGAGAACCTTGTGGAGCGCTTCTGCGGCGAGGTGCAGATTGCCGAGGCCAAGACGTTTTACGGCTTCCAGATTATGATGGAGAACATCCACTCTGAGACGTACTCGCTCCTGATCGACACGTACATTCGCGACGGTGCGCGCCGGACGTACCTGTTCAACGCCATCGAGACGATCCCCTGCATCAAGAAGAAGGCCGACTGGGCGCTGCGGTGGATCTCTGACGAAAAGTCGACTTTCGCCGAGCGCCTCATTGCGTTCGCCGCGGTCGAGGGCATCTTCTTCTCGGGCTCGTTTGCGTCCATCTTCTGGCTCAAGAAGCGCGGTCTCATGCCCGGCCTCACGTTCTCCAACGAGCTCATCTCGCGCGACGAGGGCCTCCACACCGACTTTGCGTGCCTGCTGTTCACCCACCTCCAGCGCCGCCCGCACCCGGACACGATCAACAAGATTATCCGCGAGGCCGTCAAGATTGAGCAAGAGTTCCTCACCGACGCCCTCCCCGTGTCGCTCATTGGCATGAACTCGAAGCTCATGTGCCAGTACATTGAGTTTGTCGCCGACCGCCTCCTCGTCGCCCTCGGCAACGACAAGATTTGGAACTCGTCAAACCCCTTTGACTTTATGGAGATGATCTCGCTCCAGGGCAAGGCAAACTTCTTCGAGTCGCGCGTCTCGGCATACTCCAAGGCGGGCGTCAACCAGAGCGTCGGCGGAAAGTCCAAGGAGGAGACGCAGGCCGGCAAGCTCTTCAACCTCGACGACGACTTTTAGGCTACTCTTGTGCTGTGTGCTTCTACGAAAACTCGTGCTTGCACTCGCATCCGCCTGCCCGATCCCCTCCGCCCCGCTCCGCTCTGCTCTGCGCCGCCGCCGATGGCGCGCACTGCCCATTGTATCATTTTATAGATTTTTGGCACCTGTTGTGTTTCTTTGCCGAGATGAATAACATGCTTCTCAAGTGTTGGGACAGTCTGCTGCTACAGTAGCATCGTCACATGTCATGTCATGTCGTGGGGACAGACTGGCTATTGGGATGTGAAGTGATCTTGTCTCGCGCCGTCGCCTCGTCGCGTCGCGCGTGAACCCGGATCCGTCGACGTGCGTCAGAGTGAACCCGAGTCGGTCGACGTGCGTCAGAGTGAACCCGAGTCCAGAGTGAACCCGAGTCCAGAGTGAACCCGAGTCCAGAGTGAACCCGAGTCGGTCGACGAGCATCAAATGCCTCCCGAGCGCACAACAAGCACGGCAGCCGTATTCGCTAGTGACATGGCATTACTACATGCACAGCGCCAGACTCGCACTCGGCGCATGTCCGACCCGTCACCGTCTCCTCGCCCAACCCGACTTATGTGACTGGGACGGCTGCCAGACTGAGACCGATAGCAAGGCTCACTAGCTGATACCTCCGCGTGTCCGGCACTGTATCCCAAGCCCTGGCGGCAGCGACCACGCAGGGGTCAAGACGAGAGGGAGAATGACCGGTGGGCTGTAGGGGTGCGGAATGGCAGTGTGCTCGGGGGTTGGAGCGGAATGGCAGTGTGTTCGGGGGTTGGAGGGGGTTGTGCGTCGAGGTTGGAGCGAGGTCGGGATGAGGTCGAGTTGAGGTCGAGGTGCGCGTGAGTAGGTCGAGGGACTGGAGATTCATCTCGTCGCTCTACGGCTTCTCACTGCCACACTCACTCATCCCTTGGTCCCCCCACCACCTGCCACCACTATCATCACCACCACTGCCACTCGCACGCTGGCACACTGCCACCACTGCCCACACCCGCAGCCATTGTCCGGGCTTTGGCTTCTCTGCAGGCCAGGTCATAGCGCAGCAGCGCACCTATAGACCCGGGACGGTCCTGGGCAGAGCAGACAGAGCAGACAGAGCAGACAGCACAGGACGGGAACTGGGCTCGCGGCCCAACCTCTGCAAACGTCCAGTGGCCGCCTCTCCCTCGTCCATCCTCAGCCGTCGTCGTCTTCTGTACGGCTCGGGAGGGAGGTGGCTCGGCCCCTCGGCCTGCTGCCGAGCCCACGCGAGACGAGCACGCTACACGCAGAATACAACACGGTATCCAACACTAACGCCGGGAATGCAACGCTTCATACTTCGCCCCCGCACTTCACACCCTTCATGCCCCACCCCACACCCACACCCACACCCACACCCACACCCACACCCACTCCCACACGCCCGTCCCATGACACCCTATGCATAACGTACAACATCTCTCTCCCCCGCATCTAAAAGTCGTACACATCCCCGCCCGTCTCCCTAACGGGGCCCCCAACCACAGTGGCCGCGGCGCCCATGCCGTCTCCGTACGGGTCAAACCCTCCGGGCTGGGTAGCGGCGGCCTCTGGGCCCATGCCCATTTCGATATTGCGCGCCTGGTCCTGAAACTGCTTCTTGACCGCGAGCGTCTGGTTGATGAGCAGCTGGCACGCACGCTTGAGCGCGTCGGCCGGGTTGGAGCGCTCGTCCGTCTGGATCTTGACGTTGATCACATTGTCCATCGGGTGCGGCATCTTGTAGCCTGCAAACAGGACGGTGGGGTCGAGGAGGAGCTGGGCGCGCAGGAGGTTGCCGATGGTGTGGTCGGCGACGCGGATCGTGACCGTCGCGGCGTTGGGGATTTTGGCGTCTTCCGTGAGGGTTAGCCTGGGTGTTAGTTGGGAAGTAGGCGGGGGGAGGCCCAGGGGTAATTAGAGTAGGGGTGATTGGGGTTGGGGAGAAGAAGGGGATACAAGGTGAGGACAGGGCGCAGGGAGCCATGTGTAGGGCCTAGCTGGAGAGGGGAGGGCGGCTGGTACGAGCAAGGCTGGACGATGATCCGTAGATGACGCAAGGGTATCGCGCAGACTGGACAGGCTAGTGGGGGAGCCGGGGAAGATGACAGACATCTAGTGCAGACATGTATGTACAGAGCCACGCGTGGGGACAGGCGAGGGCAGCCGCAGGACAGTGCACATTGCGTACATGGCCCAGACACGACGTCGTCACGGCTCAACAGTGCACAAAGCCACAAAGACTCGATGCCACAGCAACGACACGCCGCGGAGATGCATGCGACACACGGCACATGTGCGCATCACGGACGTGGACGGCGGCGGCCACCGGCAGCTCGTGCGGAGTCGGTGGCAACAGCCAAGTGTGACGATACCAGGGCCTCTGGACCAACACACTCGCACGCCCGCCACGCTCACGGCGCTCACCACGTTCTCCACGCTCACCCCGCCCACCACTCCCTCACAACCTCACAACCCCACAACCTCACCCCCCACGCTCCACGGACTCACAACTTCTCATCATCCTGCAACAACCACGACTCGATGCGGTTCGGCTGGTTGATCCGTCCCGACATATCTGTGTGTCAGCTACATCCCGCACCATGCGTCCGGGACCGACGTCGAGGCCGACGTCGACCCAGACGTGACACAAAAACCATAGGACACGAGAACGAAGAATGTCATAAGGAACAACTTGGTTTGTTTCGGCAGAGGCTTCTCCCGCGGGCAGCGGGGCGTCTTTTACGTGGATTGACAGATGTTCTAATCATGCGTCACCTCACCCCGCCGTCAGGCGGGGTGGTAGGTGTGTTCTGGGGGGAGGGGGGTCGGAGGGGTAGGGGTGGTACTCACTTTATGCGTGGTGGATGGTGGATGGTGAGTCTCTTGTTGCTGTATTGTAGTTGGGTTGGCAAGTGGCCAAGTGGGAACGAGCATGTCGGATCCAGGGAAACGAGTGCCAGAACGTCAGCGAAGGGCGTTTGGTTCCGCTCTGTGAGTACACGTCATTATGAGGGTGATAACAACACGTCGTCAGTGGCGACTGGCCACCTTCTTGTGGAGACGAGCATGTCGCAACCACACACCCCATAGCAAACAGCAAATGCCAAGTGGCAGCATGATGCAGGACCACCCATACACCCTCAGACCCATACTGGTATACCGTGCCGCGGCAGCAATGCTCTCCACGCGCGACACAACGACGCAAGGCGACAAACCGTAATGTCCACACTCGCAACGTGACAACTGTGCTGCCCATCTCGCAATGCGGCATCTATTGTCATGGGTGCTACTCCCCTGGCATCCTCGCCATTGACGTCTGCAACGCCAACCGCCCGCCGGCACATTTTTTTGTATTTCTCGGCTTGTCGTGTGATCGGATACTCACATGGGCGTTGGGCCACGATGACAGTGGCACGCCGTTTATTTACCATAGAAGTACTTGGGACCAGCTGCTGCCATGCCACTCGGGTAGTGGGCTGGAGCGCGTGGACCAGAACTCTGGCCGTTCCGCACGCATTGCTGGGCTCGTCTTGCTAGCTCGGAGAATGCTGAGGGCAGACTGCTGGGTTTCGTCGGTATTCATATTGTGCGGGATACAACTTGCCAATACCACGAGCAGTTGATTGCAACTGCCTCCCCTCGTGCTCTGATGGCCTGGCAGCTGGCAATTGGCAACTGGTAGAGTGTCCGAGTGCTAGTGACCCTCCTGCCTCCGGGTCCCGTTGCCATGCGCAATGTGTTTGGAACAATGTGCGTCGCTACTTACTGCCCGCTACCGCCTCACAAAGTGTCTGGTGCCCGTCATTGTTCATCCCCACTTGGCACGTGCCCCTTGCCCGCCCTTCATAATCTTCGTCTTCTGCTATTCGTTACGACCAAGGATGCGTCGAGCTCGATGTCTTGTCTACCCACCTAGCCATGAGCCAACCCTTGTCAGCGCCTGCCACCCCACAACCTAGCACCGATACATCTTATGCCCCCCTGCTACCGCACGCCTTAAGCCCCCCCTCCCGGCTAGACAATGCTCAAATGCATGTGGTACAACGCCTACTCGACGCGCGCTCTCCTCTTCCCCTCGTCGGCGGGCACGCCCACGCCGACGCCGACGCCGACACCGACGCCTCCCAGCCCCGAACCCAGGCGTACACCTTCGACGCTGCGCTCGTCACGCGTGCGGATGCGCGGCGTGAGCTTGGGTGACGGTTCGTGGTCGGCCCCGCGTGAGCGGCCGCGATCCCCCATGTCGGCACGTAGGGAGCGGTCGGCATCGCGTGCTGCTGGTGTCACGGGCATGCTGGCGGATACGTCCCTGTCATGTGCCTGGCCGGGAGCTCCAGGAGCTCCAGCGGTCCTTGCCGGTGCAGATCCCGCGGAAACGGGCCCGTACACAGGCCCAGACCCATGCTTGGCTGCTGTGCTGGCCGTTGATCCAGTCGAAGACCCAGACGGCTCACGGTCCCGGCGGAAAATACCGACAAGCGTCTTGAGCGACGTCGAGCTCTGTCGCTTGGGTTCGGGTGGGTCGACCTCCATCGCGTCGCGCGTGCGGGATGGGTCGGTGTGGTGTCCAGACTCTGAGACGCTTCCTCCTGGTCCATCACTGTGCGCGTGCGCCCCCTGTCCCTCGTCGACGGCTCCTCCCTCGTCCCCCTTGCTCTCGCTGGCGTCCATGTCATCGTCCTCGCCTGCGTCGTCCCCTTCTCCCTCAGCCTCTGCCTCGTCGCCGCTCGCGTATTCGCTGCCGCTACCCATCACCTGGTCGCCCTGGGGTGTTGCGGGGACAGAGTCGGCGGGGAGGCCGGCGCGCGGGAACGCCATGAACGGCGACTCGACGGGCTCGGCAGCCTGCGTGTATCCGCCGTGCGACCGGATGAGGGACGTGTAGTACCGCTGGAGGAGGTCGGCGTTGCACTGTTTGTTAGCGGGCGGCCGGGGAGGTGGACACTTTTGGGAACCAAACAGCGTTAAGAGTGGTACTGTGAAGGCGAGCGGTGTTGTGTTTAGACAGAGAGCATATATAGGCTTGGCGACGAGTGCTTGCGTACTCGCTGCAATGCCAATGCGACTGCGGAAAATCATACCACATGTCGGTCCACTTGCACTCCATGTCGGCCAACTCGCACTCCACGTTGCCCAGTTCCAAACCCCGTAGACACTCACACACAGCGCCCATCCTGTGACGCGCAGAAACTCGCGCTCAAGACTGTTGAGCTCCTGGACCTTGATACCGCCGACCTTTGCATAGTGGGCATTGGTGCAGAAGACGTCGCACTGCGCCTTGGACCCGGCGGTCACGCCCGCAATGAGAAAGCGATGCACCGTGAGCGACGAGAGTGTGAATGTCGGGAGGTTCTGGCACGTGAGGTCGATGTACGCGAGGAGGGAGAGGAGGGGGATGCGCTGGGGGTCAGTACGGCTAGTTGTGCAATGCTGTGCAAAGTGGGACGATTTGAGGACTTGGAAAGTGACAGCGGAGTGGAGGGCGACAGAAAGTGTACGGGGAGCTGGAGAGGGCCCGCAGTTGAACGTGGTCCTCCTTTCCACCATGTCCACACCGAGCACACTCGCACCGCCCCTCGACGAGTCTTGTCTCTCCGCCTCGACGGCAGCTGCACCATGCCCTCGTTGTCGCTCTTCCTCTCCGCCTCGCGCGCAACCGCAACCAACCACGCCTACGCCAAACTCACCTCAAGATTGGTGTACTTTACAATACGCCGCAGGTAGTCAATGACGGTGATTCCCGGAGGTGCGCGCGAGTGGAAGCGCGTGAGCGCGTCGGGGGTGAGGACGACCTGGTCATTGTGCTGGCACAGGAGGTCGAGCATGTGTGCGATGAGGATGACGAGGGTTTCGGCGGGGCAGTCGATGAACGCCCACGGGAGCTCGGGCTTGCTGGGGTCTGTGGGTGCTGGGGCGGGGGCGGATGTAGGTTCAGCTGCGGGTGCAGCTGTTGGGTCTGCGGCGGGGTCGACACTCGTCGTGTTTGCGTCGTTTGTGGTTGGGGCAGCCGGGCCTGATGTGGACGGACCGGGACCCGCGGATGGAGGTGGAGGCGCAGACGCTGCGCCAACGGCGCCAGAGCCCGGGTGCGACTCGGAGGATGTCGAGCCCGAAGATGTGCCCGAGAGCGAGCTCGACGAGCCCGAGCCGGATCCCGAGCCAGAGGCCGAGGCCGACGCCGCGCTCCGTGGCGCATGGCTCTGGCCTGCAGGGCCCGACAGGTGGCCCGGGACGGGGGTGGGCGTCGCCACAGCGGGCGGTCCGCCGTGCGTGGTCATGGTCGCTTACACTGCGGTGCGCATGGGGCGGGCAGGGGAGGACAAGTGGGGAGAAGGGGAAGAAAGGACGAGGGAGGGAAAGTGCAAGGAGAGTGGGAGTGAGTCGAGATGGAGGATGGGAGAGGGCGGAAATGGGCAGAGAAACAAGCCCGTATCGAGGCCGAGTGACGAGGGCACCGAAAGCCGATGGACAAGTCCCGATGGTTGGCGCGGAGCGAGTGGTCAACTGCGCAACTGGGATGGCGAGGATGAAACGCCGAAAGGATAAAGATGTGCGGAGACCTCGGGGACTTGGGGCTCGGGCTCGGGTGCGCAACGGTCTTTACTCGTCGGTGGGCCTGGGCCGGTGGTGCCCTCGTACGTCCGAGTGTTTAATCGTGCACAGACAGACTCGACCGACTGCAGTGGCTGGAGGCTAGACGGGCGGCGGGGCGCTGACGAGGCCGCAGACGAGGGCGCGGCAAGAAAGAGGGCAAGATGGGTGCAAGAGTGGGCACGGGGCGTGCGTCGGCGTGCGTGCGTCGGGTGCCGAGGCGTCGAGCAAGGAGGGTGGAGTGGGGGGTGGGGAGTGGTGGTTGGTGGTAATATTACAGTTGTTGGATGATGATGATGGAGTGAGTATGTGGTGGATGGACTCAAACTCGTCAACTCGCCAACTCGATCTAGGTTTGCACGTGCGAAACGCTGCGAGCAGCCTACCAGCCTGCCTGCCTGCATGCCTGCCTGGGTGCATGTTTGGTGCCTGAATGAGATCAACTCCACTCGTAAATAGACACCGTCCTCATTGCCCCCATGCTCTCATACTCTGCTAGACCAGGGGTCGTTGTCCTCCCCGCAGGCCCCGCCCCGCCCGCATCGAGCGCCGAGGCTGATGGAATCCAGCACGTGTTGCCCCCAACGCCGGTGTGGCCGGACTAGCAGTGTGGCTGAGGCAACCCACCACCCACCACCCACAACCACCACGAATTGCGGAGACAATGACGCGACTGCGCATCCACGTCTCCGTGGCCGTTAGTCTGCTCATGTCCAGCCCCCGCCAACCCGGCTCCGAGTGCACTACCGCGGCTCTCGGAGCGTGCTTGTACGCTTGTACGCTTGGCCACTGCATGAGTTGACCGGCAGCCTCGGCTCCACGTTGCCACCAACGAGGCCTCCACGGTAGCAGCAAGCAGCACAAGAAAGCGCACCCCACGGATGACCACCATCTCCGTCTGACAAAGCCGCCTGTCGCCGACGCGCCTAGACTCGGCGCCTGGCCCAAGCGGTCCGTGCTGCCCGCGACTGAGCGTAGCAGGCCAATAGGCCGATGACCAATGGGACAGAGAGTGTATCGCGATACTCTGCATACTGTATTGCAGAGATTCCCATCCGTGACGCCGACGCACGCGGCGCCGGCGTACCCCCGACCCGGCGTTTCGGTGCGAAATCACGTGACCACGAGCGTCAACCATGTAACGGTAAAACGGTACAACGGGTGAGGCAACTTGCAGGGGTTGGGTCTCTCAAACTTTTTTTTGTCTTCTCTGGTTGTCGTTGTCTCGTTCATCACGTCAACTGTCGACATCCCATGCCCACTCCGCTGGTGTGGGCAGCACAACATGGTGAGTCGAACTTCCAACTCTGCGATGCGGCGACAGGCCGTCGCCCCATTTGTCCTGTCCACCCCCACAACTCCACCCCCCCCCCCCCCCGCCCCCCGCGACGCACTCGTGACCGCGTGCTGCGCAAGCATGCCGTGCCGTTGCGCTCCACCCGCCCTCGACCACCCTCGACTACCTGCAATGATGCTTAACACACACTGAAAATTATGAACGCGGACACAAGTCCGCGTACGGTTTCCAACCTTCTTTCCTGAGCTCTTCCATCCGTCTCTGCCTTCATTCGGGTGCGGCGCTGACGACCAGACGTGTGTACGGTATGCGGGCATGCGGGTATCGATGAGATGATGTTGTTGTAGATTATATTGGATGTCGATTGCTGTGTTGTCACTGTCCGTTAGGTCGGCGTTGTACGCGCGACGCTCGGTCCTCTGGCCCGGACCGGTCAGCCAGTGTACAACGTTGTCTGGCATGTGTGTCCTGCCCTCACGCCTGCGGACCGGGGTAATCTATTCCCGCATGGCGTTCCCCGAACCCACACGCATGATCCAAACGCAACGTCGTACCTTGTGCCCGACCCAAAAATACCGACACACTCGCGGCGACGGCCCACGGCCAGGCGCTGTACGACACGTCGCTGGCGCTCACGATGAACGACGAATGTGAGGCCCACGACGTAATGGGTGGGTGAGCCGGACGGTTGGGGGGGGGGGGGGGGGCGGGTTATGGTTGGGTGGGGCGGTGGCAGTAAGTGGTAGGTGGGTGGGACGGGGGCGGTAAGTGGTAGGTGGGTGGGGCTGGGGCGGTATGGGGTGCGTGGGGGCGAGTGGTGGACGGGGTGGTTGGGGCCGCGTGGTGGGAAAGGTCTGGGCGGTCGAGAGTGGGGCTGAGAGCGGCGGCGGCGCGGGCGGCCATCGTGCACCAGTGTCGTGGAGAGGAGAGGTGTGCAGGTGTGGACAGGTGGACAGGTCTCGACAGGTGTGGACAGGTGTGGACAGGTTGACAGGTGTCGACAGGTGTGGACAGGTATCGAGTGTCAACTACTGCACCCAGTACATGTAACCACAGGTAAAGGTAGTTGATGAAAGCGCCACGGACTATCCGCCAGCAGACGTGGGCTATGAATGGCCACCATGCCACCAGCCACCATGTTTGTTCCAGCACGGCCGCTCGTCGACTCGGATAAGGGAGACGCTGCATGCCCCGTCGCCGGCGCCGTCGCCGTGGCCGGGTCGCCACTTGGACGCTGGCAGGGGTTTCATCATTGGTCTGTCCGTCCCATCTGGTCTGTCCGGTCCGTCAACTGGGTCTGCTCCACTTTCGGGCAGCTATATTCTCCATCTTGTCCGTCTGCTCCATGTTCTCCATGTTCTCCATGTTCTCCATGTTCTCCATCTTCTCCATCTTGTCCATCTTGTCCGTCTTGTCCGTCTTCTCCATCTGCTCTATCTGCTCCATCTGCTCCATCTTCTTCTGCTCCATCTGCTCCATCTGTCCCATCTCCTCCATCTCCATCCCTTCCATCCATCTTCTCCTCCACCATCCGTTCCATCTATCCAGCCATCTTGTCCGTCTTGTCCGTCTTCTCCATCTGCTCTATCTGCTCCATCTGCTCCATCTTCTTCTGCTCCATCTGCTCCATCTGCCCCATCTCCTCCATCTCCATCCCTTCCATCCATCTTCTCCTCCACCATCCGTTCCATCTATCCAGCCATCTCCTCCATCTCCATCTGGCCCTTCTGGTTCCCCTGGTTCTCCTGGTTCGCCTGGCCTTTGGCCGTCTAGTTCTTCACATCTGGTCCATCTTGACCATGGGCAGGCTCCTGCCACAGCTCAGTTTGCGGCCCGCTCTAGGAAATCGGCACGCACACGCACACGTACAGTAATTAGGTCGGGTGTTTGCGTGCACGCCAGCCATTCAGCGTCCAGCCCATTGCGTACAGCGCACAGCCTACGATCGAATTCACGTACAGCGCACAGCCTACTATCGAGTTCATGTACAGCTCGTGATACAATTGCACCGCCATGTTTCAGCTACCGCTCTGGCAGCAGCAACCCAGCAGCTCTAGCAGTCGAGGGCAACAACCATACCACAACCTCAATCCTGGGCACGATGAGGCCCGGCACGGCTACAGTACGTGCGAGCGATTCGGCATGCTCCCCTCGTACGTAGGGGACTGGGAACGCCTCCTGCAAACGTAAAGCCCAACGCCAGACGTGGACGTCGACGTGCAGTACACACCAGCGGGACTTCGGACCCAGGCGACTCGTCTCGTTGAAAAGGTGCTTGCGAGTGCCCCGGCCGGGTGGACTGCACCGAGTCTGACGTGACTAACGTGTTGGAACCGGTCGAGTTGGTCTCGTTGCGTCTTGGGTCCAGATCCGCCGTGCTGGTTTGCCCGGTCGGCGTTGGGTTTCCCGACGTGGGAGGTGGTCAGGCGGGTGATGTGAGTGCCTGCCACGTGCTGCTTTGCTGGGCGTTGCGCCAGATAGGTACACGCACGTTAGAAGTGTCAATAGCACCTGCTTGCCCCAGTCAGATACTGACGCGGTTATGTCTATCAACTGCATTGCCGCCCGCATACCCACACGGACGCGCTTTTTTACAGAACACTACTACGTCTACCCTATTACCGCGGCCGCTGCTGCTGCTGTCTCGTTACAGTACAGCGCGACGACGCCAACGCACGACCTACACTGGCTCCGATTAGAGGGCAGCCTGGGCCTTGTCGTTGTACTTGGGGTCGTTCTCCTGGTAGATGTCGTAGTAGGGCTCGTAGAGGTCGGACTGGTCGCAGACGCGCTTGTGGGGCGTCTTCTTGGCGAGGTCCTGGACGGCGGCGAACTCGTCGTCGGTGAGGGCGACGACTGGGTGTTAGTGGGGGTGGTGGGGAGAGAGAGGACGGTCTTGACATGCGAGGTCGAAGAATGGGAGCGCGCTGGGGGGGGATGTTGGATTCGGCAGGAAGGGCAAATACCAGACGAATGGGGTAGCAAGGAGGGCCTGAAGAAAGGCGAACGGGGTGGGAGCGAGTGAGGAGGGCTACAACCCAAACGCGTCCCAGCTCGTATTCGCCTGGCCTCTTGCCAACTCGCATTCCACCAGCATCTCACTTTCCCAGCCGCACCACACCCGCTCGGTAGAACTCGGCCACACTCACTCTTGAGGTTGTTCTCGATACGCGCCGGGGTGACCGACTTGGGGAGGGGGTTGATGCCGCGCTTGACGAGCCACGAGAGGATAATGTTGGGAACGCCGACGTCGTGCTTCTTTGCAATCTCGGCGAGCTCGGGGGCCTGGCGGAGGTTTGCGCCGTCGGTGCCGCCGAGGGGCGAGTAGCCCTGGGGCAGGATCTTTTCCTTTTCGAGCCAGCTCACGAGCTCGGGCTGGGTGCACTGGAGCGAGAGCTCGACCTGGTTGGCGACGGGGCGGATGCGGCACTCCTTGAGCAGGTTGCGGACGCGGGAAATGTTCAGGTTTGAGACACCAATCGACTTGACGAGGCCCTCGTCGACGAGCTTCTCCATCTCGCGCCACGTGGGCAGAATGTTGTCCGAGAGCTCGACGTCGAGGAGCTTCTTGCCCTCGGCGTTGCGCTTGGCGTGCTCGTCGAGCGGGAGAACGCCCTCGGGCGCGTCCACCTGCCAGTTGATCTGGGCGTGAGAACAAGTTCATGCAGAGTCTGGTCACGAGAGGGTGTTCATGTCGATTAGTGGTGGTCACGAGCTGGTCACGAGTGGGCACGAGCTGGTCGCGAGCCGTGCACGACCCATACACGACCGTGGTCTCGACTTCGGTGTTTGTAAACAGAGTTGGTCGAGGTGGTCACGGGCTTCGGTGATGGCTCGGTATTGATGGGTGTGCTCGGTGGACGAGTGCACGCCCCAAGCTAAGCGCCCGGTGGAGGTGGACTGAATTGTCGACCACACGACTCCCGCGTCATGGCCAAGACAACTCCTCGGCTGTGGCCGATTTGACCATCGCCTCTCGATACGATATACGATATGATATCCAATATCGCAATATCCAAGGACCCAGAACTGCCGCAAGATGACAAGCAGCGTGAGCAAGCACCAGCCAGGTGGGACAGCTTAGCGCTGGCCGTATCTGGCCGCTCGCTAGTCTCCTCCACTCTGGTCTACACGGCTCGGGGGTGTACACAGCTCCGGCTCGACTCGCAGGCCACAGTTTCCAGCTCGACTCGCGCCTCGCAGCTGCGCTGCTCGGCAGCTCGGACTCACGTTCCAGTGCAACAGGTACAGGTCGAGGTATCCCACACCGAGGTTCTTGAGCGTGTCCTTGATGGCGAGCTTGACGTGCTCCGGGTGGTGGTGGAGCTCAAAGAGCTTGGACGTGATCCAGAGCTCCTCGCGGGGGACACCGCCCTTGGCAATGCCCTCGCCGACCTCGGCCTCGTTGCCGTACGCCCACGCGCAGTCGATGTGGCGGTAGCCGGCCTGGGTGTTAGTGGCTGTGGTGGTGGGGGGGAGCGTCAAGCGATCTGGGAGGGCGGTCTAGCTATGAAGCCACGGGCTATTCCCCCGTCGCCCCAGCTCGCTGCCGCTCGCTGCGTGCTCCAGCTCACCTTGATAGCGCACTCGACAGCCTTGGCGACCTCGCCCTTGCTGTCCCGTCAGCGTTGCCCGAGATCGGTGGACGGTGGACTCACGGGGACTGCCACTGTTGTGTCAAGCAGGGTGCGGCCCGGGGGATACGCGGCGAGTTTGGGAGTGTATACGGGGAAGGTGTAGCCCAACGTGCAGAGCGTGGAGACAGACGAGGATGTGGGATATAGAGGAGAGGAGGCGTCAGCACTTGTTCAATCACTCGAGCTCGGCGTCGCTGGCACCGCAGCTAGAGCCGGCCGCAGCTGCTATCGCAGCAGCGGCGGTGGTGGGTACGTACCGTGCCGAGACCAATGACGGGGATCTTGCGGCCGTCCGAGAGCGTAAAGTGGGTAGGAACAGACATTGTGGATATGGATTAGGCGGGTAGGCAAAGCAGTCGCTGTGGTGGACAAGGAAGAAGGTGGTGGATGGGGAGAGAAGGGGTGCAGCTGGTGCCGTGTGGACTATATACCTGCCGGCGGGGCGGGCCGAGGGCAAGGGGCTGGGGGATGAATGGACCGAGGGCGGGGGCCGGGGGTGGCTCTTGGACAGCATGGGTGGGAGGGTAAGGAGGGAGGTGTGGTTTGTGGGTGCGGTAGGTTGCGGCAATGGGCGGCGGCTGGGCAGAGGGAAGGGGGGGCATAGGGCTGTCTGCTCTGGCTGTTAGGCTTGGGAGTACAACAAGTGGCTGGCCACCAGGTGGAGCGAGAGAGGCAGAGGCAGCATGCATCCCTGGGTGACTGACAGGCTGTCATGACGCGGCCGTCCCTGGACTCGTTGACGGGGCTTCTGCCGGTGCCTCGGTGTAATCTCGGCATGTTGCCGGGTTGAAGCCAGTCAGCGCCCAGGATGGGGTTTCGACCATTGGTTCAATCCGTGTCGGCGCATTGGGGGTGCATATATCAACAAGCATTCAAGATCAGACGAGTGGGTCGTTCCATGTGGTTCTGGTTCTTGGTGGGTCTCGTTGGCTGCTGCCTCGTGGTCCTACATCGCGCTCGGCAGGTTACGCCTTGATCTCAACGTGGCAAGATGGTACACATCAGCCAGGGGCCCTGCGTTGCTGGAATCCAGATCGCGCTCGGCGCAATTTAACGTCCGGTCAACTCGCCTGCTCGCCTGGCAAGCGAGCACTGCCTGCACCCTCATGTCATGGCCATAGCCTATCCTATCCTCCGGTATTCATTCCTTTCAGCTTCACCCATGGTACTCGCGCTACGATGCTCGTCGTGCTCGGGCTCGCAGGCGTGTACATGCGTCTGCTTGCGCCCTGACTCGGCATACTGACACATGGTCGCCCCTACTGCACTGCCTGTTCTGTTAACCTTTGCCAGTTTGCCTTTGCCAGTTTGCCTTTGCCAGTTTGCCGTTGCCTGACCAGCTGCTGGTCCGCGCACCCCTGCCGGTTGCTCGGCTGCTGCCTCGCTCGGCCCTTGTTCAATCACCCGTTTATCCGCCGTTGCGCCGGGCGATATCCGCCAGGACAGACACGTACGAGTGGGCCCATGTATCGTATCCTGCACGCGATCCGGTCACCGGCGCAGTGAGGCCGGCAGGCTTAATTCTGGGCTACCGCCTCGAGCGACCGAGCTCGGGATGGTGGCTGATGAAAATTGCAATCGTATCAAGTCCGCAGCATCTGTCCGCATGGCAGGCAATAAAAACAGGCGCCGTGGTTCGCCGTTGGTCTGCCTGTCCTTGACTTCCTGCCTTCTGTGCACACGCCCTCTTTGATGCCATAGCTCAACGCCCAGATAGCGTCTGCGTCCTCTAGTCTACATTGTCATCTTTGCATATGGCGACCCCGAGCGACTAAGTCTACACACTCGGGCGACGCAACACGACACGCCGGCGGCGCTCTACATGGCCACATGCACGCACGCACATGGCACTTGACTAACCCCATGCACTCGGAGTAGTCGCCCTGCCTCCTCACGTCCCGACTACTCGACACACTGCACACGACAACCACAACTGAAACACGCGCTCGCCTACTCCTCATCGCTCGACTCCTCCTCGCTGCTCGACATGTCCTCGTCAAAGCCGCCGCCGCCGGTCGCACCGCCGCTGCGGCCCTCAAACGTCTGGAGCTGCGCCTCCATCTTGCGAATGCGGTCTGCCTCCTCCTGCTCGTTCAGGTGCTTGCGCCCGGGCGCACCGCCAAAGCCAGACTTGCGCGCCGCAGGCTTGACCTTCTTGCCTCGGCCCTTGCGACCGCGGCACACGAGGTTGTACAGCTTGATCACCGTCGTCGCAGGCAGCGAGTCAATGTCAAGCTCAATCTCTTGGTCCTGAAAGGGGTCAGTCACATGCTTGGTGTCAAGATCCTTCGTCTACTCACGCCTGAAATGTTGGTCGTCGCCTGGATAATGGCGACGGCCTGGCTGAGGACCTCGGCCTCGGCGACCTGGATCTTCTCGGCGAGCTCCTGCTTTTGCTGAATGGTAATGCTCTGCACCTCGTCGTCGCTCTCGTCGTCCTCGCGGTACGCAGGCTCCTTCTGCTTGCGTGGCTTCTTGGCCACACCGTTGCCGTTGGCGCCTGGCGACGCCTTTGTCGTCGTCGAGTACTTGCGGCTCGCAGAAGGCTTGGCCTGCTTTGGTGCGGGCTTGGGCTTGGCCGCCTTCTTCGGCGCCGGCTTGCGCGACAGGCGCGACTCGAGCTCGGCAATTTCGCGATCGAGCGCCGCTCGTTCCGCCTTGGCTTCACGCAAACGAGCCACTATGTGGATTAGCATGTGTCCTTCTGACACCGCGTGGCCATACTCACCATCCTTGTCCTCGTCCTCCGACTCGGGGTCCTCGGCCATCGGAGACTCGCTGACCTCGCGGGGGGGTGGCTCGACATGCTTGGGAGGCATGGTCTGCAGCCGTTCCTCCCAGAGCTGGAGAAGCGCAGTGGCCGCGTTGTGCACGGCATCGCCCGGGGGGTTGAACTTTGTCGCGTTTGAGACGAGAAGACGCAGGTCGGCATCAATCTCTTTAATGTCCGTGTACACATTTCGCTCGAGGCGCTCCTTGATCATCAGCAAGTCGATGGGCTTCTTGATGATCTCGGTGTAGACGGGGAGCGCCTTGATGACCTCGGAAATGGGGTACCAGAAGGGCGAGCAGACGTCGTAATATTTTTGCGACTTTTCAAACACGTTGAGCGTCCGCTGGGCCCACTGGAGCTGGGGGTCGTTGCGGCGCTTGGGCTTGCGGAGCGAACCAGGGCCATCATAGCTGATGTCCTTGGACGGAGGAGGGTGGATTTCACGCTTTGGGCGGGTCGAGTCGGCGTCGCGGCGGATCACCGGGGGCTGGGACATGGAGGCACGGCGCGGGGGAGCCATCGAGGGACCGGCGGGGGAAGCAGACGCAACGGGTTGCTGCAGAGATGTGTCAGTATGCGATGAAACGGACGCGCGAGGTGCAGGAAGAATTGTGGGCGGCAAGTGGTGGCGTTGTGGTGAATGGAGCAATGGCGGAAATGTGCGGATTTTCAAAAGTAATGAAAGACTTTACTTACGTCAGGGGGCAGCGACCTGAGCGCCTTTTCATACGTGTCTTCAAGCTTTTGGGCAGCCTGCGACACAACGTGGTCATACCCATTAAACTTGCGCGTGTTTTCCCAAATCTGCCGCACATCGCTCGACAGCTCGGACACACTCGTATACTTGCCCCGCGACGTGTCCCACTTTGCCGCCTTGCTCTTGTCCTTGGGCGGCCCACGCGGGTCCGAGACGATGAGCTTCATCTCGACCGTGCCGAGGTCCATGGGACGGGGGATAATCTGGTGGTAATGAGGAATGTTGAACCGCACCGTATCGACTGGCTCGCGGAAGTTGAACGAATTGTTCGACTTGAGCATTGTACGGATGGTGCTCAGTACAAACTTGTACTGTGCAGCGGAAAACGGCGTGGTGGGGCCTGGGTCACGGTGCGGCGGCTCGACGTAATTCGTCCACGGGTACACGACTGGCGGTGCGTTCGGGTCCACGGGCAGGTCGTTGGGACCGCCTGGAACCACAGGTGCAGCAGGTACAGAACCCGCCTTGGACGGCGACTCTTCCTTGACACGCTTGGATTCGCTGCCGGGGAGGTCATCTCCGGGACGCTTCAAGCTGCCAGAGCTCGACGTTGCGCCGTCTGCCTCTCCTGCTGCGTCGATGTCCATGGCGCCTGATGTAGACTGCGTCTCGGGTGCGCTGGGGATTGGGTCAAACGAAGTGCCTGCCGGAGTGGGGAAGGCGTCTGCGAGGGGACGGACGGGGGGTTCTGGGGCGGCTGACGCGAGGGAAGGCGCGCCGGGGGAGACGGGGGTAGGGAAGGAAGGTACGGGGGTCCCGTTGGGCTGCGCCGAGGTGATCTCGGAGGAAACGGGGGGGAAGCGAGGCGAGCGAGGTGGCTCGACAATGGTGGAGGAAGGAGGTTCGGTGGTGGCCGATTGAAGGGGGTTGATCAGTGGCTTGGGAGGGATGTTGGTCGTGTCGACCTGCGGCGCAGTGGGGGCGCCGACGGGGGAATGCTCTGCGGACATAACAGTGGTGACGTCTGATGGTTGCACAATGGGAAGCGTGAGTGGGACAGCGACGGGGTATGTGATGTTGACACACGAATGCACAATGGTGGAGGAAGGGTGGTGGTGGTGGTGGTTTGTTTTCGGATGCGATAGGGTGATAACAGCGTGGTGGTGACAAGAGATACGGTGGTGACGCGGTGACGGCGGTATGCAGAGAGCGAGATAAACAAAAGAGGGTGCAGAAGGGAACGAGGTCAGTCAGCGCACGTTCGTTCACATGGGAGAATGCGGGGGCGACGGCAGGGCATTTGGAAGGAAAAGAACATTTGGTGGTGTTTTGATGCATGGCAAGCTTACCCACCTGGTGGTGCACGCAGAGGACCGGATGCGACGGGGGACCCGTGGATGCCTGCCTCGAGCGTAGGTGGGGGTAGGAGAAAAAAGAGACTACCCGGGTTGGATGCGGAAACGGAGTGGTTTTGGGTGGTGTGACGAATGGAACCGGTGGTGACGAAAGGTGTGGTGATGGTGGCGAAATGAAATGTGGTGGCGACGCCGGGGTATATGACGTTGAGGGCGGGTGTGTTGGTAGGGGTGATCTACTGTTTCAGGGTATTTTTGGGTGACCTTGGGTGACTTTGGGCGCTTGTTTTGGTGTGGATGGGGCCTGTTGGGTGGCGAGCAAAGGTGGAGGGGGGGGGGGGGGTGGAGGGAAGGAAAGAGAGAGCAAGTGGGTGGATGTAAAAAGGCGGTGGGTGGGTGGGTGATGATCGGAGGGAGGGGAGCGGGCAAGACGGGCCGAGGAAAGGTGGGATTGGTTGTTATCAATGTTGATGCCCTCCACCTTTTTAAAAGTTGAATGGAGCGGGGGCACACGCGCGGCGTCGGCTCGCCTTTTGTAGTTCCCACCTCTGTCAGGGCGCACACCCGTCCCACCCACACACTGTGGCTCCAGCACTCGCTAGATCCCCCACTTGGGCCTCTTGCCTCTTGCCTTTGCCTCCCGCCTTCCCTCTGCGTGCGGCCGGGCGCATGTGCCTTTGGTTCTGCCCGGCCACTCAGGGAAGCACGCACATCAAGGCACGGCCAAACATTGGACAGAACGTCGTATGCCATATGGCCGCAAAACGCCGAGAGCACCCTGACAATCTGACTCGGTGTGGCTCTTTGGGGCCACTTGTAGCCCATCCCATCCCGCTTGCGGCCGGGCGCCCGACTGCTCTTTCGATCACAAAGCCGGGCGTTTGGTTGGTTGGGTCCGGCTTGCTCTGCGTCGCTCGCTTGCTTGGCGTGAGATGGAGCACGCAGCCTCGAGCACAGACCCGTCACAGAAACGTTCTGGGTGGCGACAAAAACACAAGCACAATCACACAGCGCACAGCGTGGTTGCTGTTCCCCGTGGACAGCACGCTCTATCCCTTCCCTTCCTTTCCCCCTCGGCGGCATTGCATAGCCACCAGTGTGTCGTGTCGGTACAGAGTGGCGAGATGGGATGGGATGGGGTGTGATGTGATGGCGAGCTAGAGGTGAACGTGACGAGCAAGGTGTGATTTGTGATGAAGTGAAAGGGGAAGAGATGGAAGCGATGCGTGTGTCATGCAAGGCCACTCTGGCCTGCTGACCCCGATCGCGCTCGATTGTGCTGTTGTCTGTCCATCATGAACAATGGCAGAAGTGGTGAGAGCAATGAGCAAGATGGACGACCCTTGCTCGCAGCAACTGCAGCACAAAAACAACCGCCATGAGCGTGGAAGTGCGATCAGCAAGAATCCGCCTCTAATGCGCCTAAATTTTGCAACACTAGGCTTGCGAGAGCACACCCTGAAGGACGGTGGATGACGGTGACGTCAGCGTCGGACGGACTTCGGTTCATCGGAACCACCCAACAACAAAGCCCCAACTTCCAGGACGTGCTTGTGCTCACCTTCACTTGCTGGTTTGCTCCTTCGTGCAGGTAAACCACAACGCAGACGGCGCGGCGTACGGCCTCGATGGTGGCAGGATGTTGTGCCTCTCGTACTGCACCTTGGAGCGGTAGTCGATGGCTAGCTCGCCAAAATGTTGTGCAAAACAAAGTCCCTCGTGAAACAACGAGTTGTCCTCGGCCGGGTGGATCCGAGCCTCTGCTATTGGAACATTACTGAGGCGTGTGCGGAAAGTACTGACGCATTTCATAGCCCCAGGAGCATGTCCTGAGGGATGGCGATGCGGACGGAGCACCCTTGACTTTGCGCACCTGAGAAATCCAGTCACTGCCCACTTAGTCCCTCCTCTGGGACCGTCTACTACACTGTGATGCACTCCTCTTACCCTGTCTTGAGTATCAGGCTTGCGAGCAGCCAGCAATGGGACAATGCGTCCATACTCCATTCGAAGGTCAACATGCGCACCAGTATTAGGAGCTATTTGTCAGCAGCTTCGTACTCGTGGCACGTTGCATTCGGCCGGCGTGTCCATGGCCACCAGTTCAGCGGCATTCTGCCTTTCTACCTGCCAATTCAACGCCACACTCTCATTCGCGTCCCTCTTTGACCTCTCGCTCTCTACCTCCCATCCCGGGCACTAAGACGAGTAACGCAGCCAGTGGCAGATATTCCTTCATTTTACCTGTACGATCCGTCCGGTGCCTCCCGCTAAAAGCCCTCTGGACCCAGTGACCATCGGCATATCGCATAGTCTATGGGGGTCGCGGACGGTCGTGTTGGGACCGTACAGCTCAGCCTTTATAATGGTAACTGAACCCATCCCACCCACATTATTCCAGCGGTGACCACAGTCGATAATTATAATCCCCAGTTATTTATCGCAGCCTAGCCCATGTTAACCATACTCGCAATCAGAGAGGAACCTGTTACACTTTGTCGACCAATGTTGCTTGAATTTCTGGACGAATATCCTCATCCTGTCACGCCTAAATAGTCATGGTCAACTTCGACGCAATGTGCAACGTCCATGTACCTGGGCCGTGCGTCTGACTCACGAGCAACGCTGTGGTTGCCATGTGAAGCTCGAGTGGGGCAGAGATGGCAACGACAGCGACTGGGATGGCATTAAGGCCGATGCCTACCACTCGGGTCCCATTTGCCAATGTCCATCATGGAAAATGAATGCAACCCTACGGCCGACTGGAAGAGTGTCCATATCGACCACATGACTTTTAAATTTTGGATGTACTCGCGTGAGATCATGGCCGCATTAGTTGAATGCCCCTCTCGATTCTTGTTGACTCCTGGCCCGTGTCGGGAGGTAATTGTTAGGTGGGTAATTTGGGTTCTCGTTAGTGACGGGTGCTTTACACACTTGAAGGAGATGTGGTCCAGTGAGCCATGCCTTAGTTGCAGGCCTGACAGGTGGCTTTGGTGGCATGTACTTCAGTGACAAGTACTTTACCTTGTGTCTCAGTGCAGTTCCGGGCTGTTGAGAAAGCGAGCAAATAAAACGCAGGACGCGACGCGGAAGAAGTACCAAGGTATTTCTTTGTCAGTTGACAAACTGTCCTCCGTGGCGATTCTTGTGTGCATCTGGTTCCCGTCGCACCTTTGTGCCTGTATCCACCGTAAGCTCCCAGAACGCTTTGCGATGGAGACGGGTAGCGCCTCCTCCGTCCTGAAGCATGAACGCGCTGCAGGAAAACACGACAGAACCTCGCCAATACGTCCCAACGCGTCCCAACGCACCCCAATGCGCCCCGATGCATCCCACCTCGTCCCAGACTCTGCAGCAGGAAGCAATCAGCACCTCTTCGCTAGTATATCGGTTAGTAAAATCGCCTCTCAACAGAGAGCCCAGCGAGGACGAGCACCTCAGCAGTGAGCAGCTCGACAGCAGCTGGAGATCGCGATAGAGCAGGGTTCGACTCCCTGGCGGAGAAGCTTTTTGGCTGTGGCGGCGCGGAGGGGCGTGCAACGGTGCGTGCGTGGTGTGGGTTTGCCCAGAGACGTTCTGAAGGGGCTGGGGGAAGTGTATTTCCTAGGGGGGTAGGAAGTGTGATGCGCAGTGGGGATGTCCTCTGACTTCGGGTGAGCCGAGGTCGACCGTCTGTTGACTCGTGGATGTCCAAGGTGAGACGCGACTGATTCGTCGTCTTTCTGAGGTAGCTAACCCATACACGCTAAGGCATGGAGTGCCACGACGTTGGGTGAGGATTTGGGGAGTGGAGCTGGAGCATGGGGCGTGTGAGGCTACGGGGGGTGGGGTGGGGGGCTCTGTGACTTTGTGCCACGGCGCTCCCGACTGCCATTGTATCTCCAAAGATATTGACTCACTGTCCCTACAGCGAACAAGACTCAGGTCGTCGTCGTCGTGGTATCTGCTTCTCTGCCTTTCGAGACAGTCTCCCTTGCAAGGTCCCGTCCCAGTCTTGAGGGCCGCGGAAGGCCACATTTGCCCCGACGTAGCCGCGGCACTGCAAGCCCAGCAGCCACTCAACGACCGCAGCACCGGAGACAGAGTTCGTGGCCGCATGCTGCTCGCACCCGCATACCCAGCTGCAGTGCAAGCTCGACGTCAGCAAGCAAGAAGACCATGCCAGGCCGTAAATTAGCAGAACACCAAAGGCGACTGTAATGCGGCCTCCACCGCGCACGTGACCTGCCACTCTCGACCGCGCGTCAGGCACAGACCACCTCGTCAACGTCACCTCGAACACCGAACTACTGCCAGACCACTCAATCTCGACACCACCAGTAGCGACAACATCAGCACGGCACGGATACCTCGACATCGCCCAAGCAACGTCACTCGCGTCGTGATATTATACCCTCGCGTGTGACTCTAGCTCGCGGATCCGACACTGGCCCACACGCGTCACGGCTAGTTCCTTGGTCGCGCGTTGGCATCGCGTGAACACGCATCGGCGACAGCTCGGCCCGTCCCAGGGTGACCCCCGTAACTTGACCTACACCCCTCCACTTGACGCAACCCGGGCGGCATGGCGACGCTGTCCGCGTCTGTGGCGGTGGGCGAGGTGCTGCGGCAGCCGGACGACCTCGTCAAACTGGCGTCGTTTCGGAACAAGCTGCTGAAGGAGAAGGCAGCGCTAGACTCGAAGCTAGCTGAGGGGGTGCGGTCTCAGCTGGACGCGACGCGCGATGCGCTGCTGCGTCTGCAGGAGTCGCGCGCCGCGGCGGGGATGATCCGGGAGGAGATGATCGAGGTGGAGAAGCTGAAGCGAGACAAGGCTGGGGACGGCGTTGCGTTTGACAAGATTACGCGCGTGTCGTCTGTACACCGCAACTTTGCGCAGACGGCCAAGATGGTGACGCAGCTGCAGTCGATGGCGGACAAGGTCGAGCACCTGGCCGCGCTCCTGGCGCACGACATGCAGCAAGACGGTGGTCCCGTGGGGGTGTGTCCGAACCTCCTGCCGATCCATTTTCAACTGCAGCAGCTCGAGGCGTTCCGGAACGAGACGATGCACGCGGCCAAGCGCGGCGACAAGGCCGACGGCGCCGTCCTGCGGCAGTGGTTTGAGCCGCTCGACCGGCTGGGCCACGACTTTGAGGCGTGGCTGTTTGAGATTGCCGCGCATATTGTCGACCTCTCGCGGCACGGGTATGGCGGGACGGTCGTACGGTTGCTCAAGATTATCTCGTTCGAGGGCCACGAGGATGAAAAGGCCGTCGCGCTGCGTCTTATGCGCAAGGGGAAGAAGGGCGGCGCGGGTGGAGGGGCGGCATCGAACGCGGCGGCGCGCGTGATCAAGAATTATAGGCACAAGCTGCTCGACACGATGGAGCGTGCGATTGCGGGCCGGTTCGAGGCACACTACCAGGACCACGAGCACGACATGCTGGCGTTCCTCGAGACGCTCGATTTCATGTACAAGGACATTATCCGGATCCAGAGCGACCTCGAGGCGCTCTTCCCGCCCGACTATGAGATTGTCCAGTGGCTCATCAAGCGGTACCACAAGCACCTGAACGCGGTGCTGCGGCGCGTCGTCGAGGCCGCCCCCGAGGCACAGGTCCTCCTCGAGCTGCACGCGTGGACGAAAGAATACCGCAAGTCGATGACAAAGGACCTGGGCATCCCGGCCGAGTGGCTCACGCCGCCCCTCCTCGACGGGCGCAGCCAGGACCTCATCGAGGACTATGTCCAGCTCATCATTGCAAAGCTCGACGAGTGGACCGTCAATCTCCAAAAGGAGGAGACGTCGAAATTCCGCAACCGCCTCGCGCCCCCGAACACTTCGCCCGATGGGCTGTACGGCATGGACGGCGTGGTGGATTTCTTCCAGCTCGTCAACCAGCAGGTCGACCTGGCCATGGACTCGAAGCAGGGCGCGGTCCTCGCGCGCGTCGTCACCGAGTGCGCGCGCGTCATGCGCCGCGTCCAGGCCGAGTGGATCAAGCTGCTCGCCGACGAGGCCGGGCAACTGACCGAGCGGCGCCCCGACGAGGTCGCCGGCGGGCTGGTCGAGTACACGATGGCCCTCGCAAACGACCAGTTGCGAGCCGCAGACCACACCGAGGCGCTCCAGGCGCGCCTCGAGCCCCTCGTGTCGGACAAGTACAAGAGCGTCATTTCCGAACAGCTCAACGGCGCCATTGACGGCTACCTCGACGTGGCCAAGCGGTGCACCACCACCCTCGTCGAGTTTGTCTTCAACGACCTCCGCCCCGCGACCCGCGCACTCATCACGCCAAACTGGTACACGGACCAGCTCATGCCGCAGATTGTCGAGACGATGCGCGACTACCTAGGCGACTATCAGGACCACCTCACGGCGTCCATCTTTGATATTCTCGTCGAAGACCTCCTCGACGCCTTCTTAATCATCTACCTCACCGCCCTCCGCCGCGCACCCGCCAAATCCCTCCGCATGCCCGCCGCGGCCCAGCGCATCCGCGACGACCTCTCGGCCGCATTCGACTTTTTCGCAAAGTACAAGCAGCCCCAGGAACTCGAAAACTCGTTCGAGGTCATGGACGCCGTCGTCGCCATGATCTCGGCAAGCCCCGATATGATCTTTATGGACTATTGGACGTTTGCACAACGACACGGCCCGCAGCTCCAGTTTGTCGAGGCCATCATCCGCGCACGCGACGATCTCGATAGGAGTACCCTCTCAGACGTCCTCGATACCATCAAGCGCAAGGTCCGCGAAGAGGGTATTGCAGACCCAGAAGAACCGACCATCATGGTGAGTCTCACCCCACCCAACGCTTGCTCACATCCCAGGTCAAGGTGCACGGAAAGGAAGGCGGCCTCATGGCAAACCTTACGAAGGTCACAAACCTCGCGGGCAACATTGCCACCAGCGCTGGCAAGTTTGCCAACCGGCCCTAGCACGCGGGCGTGCAAGGGACAGCGGCGGGGTGGCGCGGGTGCGTCGGCGACAGCGCACGGCAGTTACATTAGCATGTTCATAATACCATGTACCCATAGCCTTTTGCCCAACAGTCAAAATGTGTCCAGACCTCTCCGTTTGCTCTAAATGCCTGCCCTCCCACGCCACGTCCACCGCCCAACCGGTCTCCAACCTAGTCCTGCTTGGGCTTCTCGGGCTGTGCGGGGTGGTCGGGCAAGCTCGCCGCCATCGCGTCGATCCTCCCAAACTGGTGCTCGAAGCGCGACGGGTACAGGAACGGGCGCAGGTCGAAGCCTGGCGTCAGTGGTGCGTGCCACCGAGCACTCACGGTTGTCGTCGGGGCTGTACGACTCCATGTGGACCGAGGGCGTGAGTGTCGTCCTGGTGGGTGAGCAAAGAGAGAGCGTGACACACCCACATCTTGTGCCTGTTGATGGCGTGCATGAACCAGAAGTGCTTGACCTTGTCCGCAATCTGACATCAGTACGTGAACAACATAACTCTAGCTCACCTCGGTAGGAGACAGGAACGAGCCCCAGTCGCTCAGCAGCTTGGTGTACATGCTGAACGGGCCACACTTTTCCACCTTGCGCAGGCGGCCAAAGACCGAGAGCTCGTCGTACGTCATGCCCATCTCGACCTCGTCCGACTGCACGCTGTTGCCCTCGATCGGGATCAGTTCCGCCGACGGCACCGCGTCGAGGAAGCTGACGTCAGTACGCAAGTCTAAAGGGGGGCGGCGACTCACCTGCGCAGGATGGGCATGTCAAACTCGGTCTCGGCCCAGGCGATGAAGCGCTTCAAGTCCGTCTTACTCACGCCGCCGATGGGGTTGATGTCGGCACTCGAGCAGCTGTGGCGTCAGTGCTGTGTCTACTCAGCGGACGTTGACAGCACCCACTCATATTTGGTCAAGTAGCCACGGAGGCTCTCGTCGACATTGGCACTACCAAGCACGAGCAGGCCGCCGACCTTGCCGCGCGCCCACGGCAGGAGCTGGGCAAACATGTACCCGACCACCATGCGCAGGCGGGCCTGGATGTTCTGCAGCGCGAGGTTCTCGGCGTTTGTACCGCCGTGCACCTTGAAGCGGGGCGACTTGCCTGTAATGAGGCTGAAAATGCCCTTGACGGCAGACACGGCCGTGTCCATGTTCAGGTCGACGTGGTACCTGTCGTCAGCGCTGAAGCAACAGCTTAACTACAGCGTAGACTCACGCGCCAATCGCCTCGGCAAGATCCTTGGCACGCTTGCGGGTCTCTGCGCTCGAGTTCTCGGTTCCCATGTAGCACGTGTGGAAGATGCGGTTGGCAAACTCCTTGGGGTCGGTCGGGAGGTAGCTCGAGTCCTCTGGCTCGCCGGTCATGCGGCGTGCGTCGGCAATCACCTGCTTGTCTGCGCGTTCAGCGACGTAGAACCTTGCATGAACACTCACTGCCCTTGGCGGCGTCCTTTGCAACCAGGCGGCACATCGAGTGGACAATGGTCGCGGTCGCACAGCTGTCAATACCACCGCTGAGGGGCAGGAAGAAGCCCTGCGTCCGCGAGCGGCGGAGGTAGTCCCACATCCAGCACGCTGGGCCGTAGCTACTGTCAGCACCGCACAGCCTCTCATTGCAACGCACGCAATCTCCTCCTCGGGCGAGTTGTACGGGATCACACCCTCATACTTTGTCTCCTGCTCGCCGAAACGCATGCCCTTGCCGCCGTCCAGACGGGTGTCGAGGAAGACGCGCTCGTACGCCTCGGACTGCGCCGCCTGCATGCGGCGGCTCGAGGCTGAACGGAACGCGCGCACGCGCTCCAGGTCAATCGTCGCCGTGATGACCTCGACGTCGTGGAGGGAAAACTGCGTGCCGCGCTTGAGAATCTTGCCGTTGACCGCAATCATGCACGCGCCGTCGTAGTATAAGCGGTCGCCGTCACAGCCCTGCTGGTTGGCGTAGAGGTAGATGCCGCCGAGCTGTGGTGTTAGGTTCCAACGGGTTCTCTAACACACCTTCTCGGTGGCCTCCTGGATCAGCTCAACGCGACGGTTGAGCTTGCGCAGTTCGTGGTGGCTGCCCGACGAGTTGGTGAAGATCTCACACCCGTCGAGGCCCATGGCGATGTGGGGACTGGTTGTCAGTTGTCTTTATGCCAAATATAGAACAACTAACGAGGCGGGAGTGAAGAGCTCCTCACAGAGCTCGACACCGATCACAGTGTCCTTTGTCGCGACAAGCGCGTCGCCGAAGGGAACAAAAGTCTGGTGGTCAGCTTTGGCGCGGCGTGGCGACAGCTGCCCACCTGTCCGGTGACCTCCTGGATGATGCCAGGGAGCGAGTGCTGCTCTGTCTGGCGGTGCTTGACCCACGGCGTAAAGTAGCGGAGCTCTCGCTAGAGATATGTCAGCCTCGCGCCATGTCGGGGGCTCACATAGTTGCCATCATTGGCCATCCACATCTTTGGCCGGATGAGGAGAATCTTGCCATTGTGGATGATGACGCGGCAGTTGTAGAGCGTGTTCCGGTGCTTGATGGGCCTGTATGGTTAGTGAACTAGAGTGCAACTCCTAGTTCTGTGAACACCTTTACACCTTCGCCTTCCCTTGCCTTCCCTCCTCAGCCTTCCCTCGTGTGGCCTCCCTCACCACGCCTTCCCCGCCAACCCCCACAGCCCCGTCGACCTACATTCCAATATCGCAGACAATACCCTGCGCCTCCTCGCTCTGCAGAATCTTCGCAAGCATCTCCCACGAGTGCAGAATCACATCGCCTGTCGTCAGAGCTAAACCCAACACAGAGACCACAGCTCACCCTCGAGAAAGTGGTCGAGGCAGCCATAGCCGGTAATCTCGAGCTCTGGGCCAACACGCAGCGTCGCGCCGCGCGACTTTGCAATCGCAATCGACGCGAGGATGCGCTCCGTGTTGCCCTTGAAGTCGAGCGCCCACTGGCGGAGCTGGCAGGTGGCGACCGTGACGAGGTGCATGGTGGTGGGTGTTAGAGAGGAGGTGGGAGGAGGGAGATAGGATGTTCAGGCACCTCAAGTTGACGAGTCAATGGGGGGAGCGCGGGGTGGAGGTTGAGGTCCGTGTCGGACCGGGGTTGGCCGGACCGCTGTGATTTTACACGTCACTTTTGGTTGAAATTCATATGGGGTGGGTCGTAGGGGACGAAAAGTGGCACGATATGTGGCAAGAATCGGTCTCAGAATCAGTCAGAATCAGTCAGAATCGACTCGTGCAGAGTCCTCTGCTGCTCTAGAAGTACATTGATAAGGTCATCATGTGTCTGTAGGGGCACTAAGAACGAAAGAGTACCTGGCCGAGTCGACTGACAGAGTTGTGATAAGCTCCTCAACCACCAAAAAGCACATCCCTCATGCCTGACACGGTTGCACGTAGGCTATAAGCACCACTTTCCAGGCTCTACCATGTGCGGAGGATGAAACAAGTCAGTTGTGACTCGCAGGCTCGCAAGTGTGCAAGTTGTAATGGTAGGACAGCTAAGGGGTAGAATTATTCTCCATTGCGTTGATAGATGACACCTGACTGCACGGCGACTATGGCAACAACAGCTAGCCAGCAAGCGGATGCGATCCTAGACACGCTCGGTGGCAACGGCTATTTACCCTGGTAGTCAGCGATCCCATCCTTGTGCCTGCCTCACCTTGAGCACGGCGGTCCACACATCCATCGCGCGCACATTCTTGACCCCGCCCACGCTGTCCACCGCGGCGCGCGTCGCCTCCCTTGCGCCAGCCACGACCATGGCGACCCGCTCATCAACGCCGCTTTCCTCCATCTCTTGCAAAAAGTCGCTCCCTACGACGGACCCAGTCTCCCACCGCCCATCCTGGAGCTGTTCATCGGGGACGACGACGTCCTCGCGCTCTACCTCCCAGCCTGCCTTGCTCGCGATGTCCTTGATACCGCCTGGTGCGAGGGGCGTCTGGATATTCTCCTCATTGCCGGGATCCGAATGACACACGAGCGTCGCGCGCGCGAGCGCCGCGAGGACATGGGGGACGGCTCCGGGTTCGGACGCGTGCAGCGCCCACTCGGCGATGAGGATGCGGCGCACGCGGCCGCGCAGGGCGGCGAGGAGGGACGATACCGCGTCCGCTGACTTGAAGTACCACACGCAGTGGGCGAGGACGGCCACGTCCCACTCTCCCTCGTTGTTCGCGAGGAACGCCTCGGGTGTAGCTTGGTGCCATGTTATCCGCTGACCCAGGGGGCCGGCCGAGATGTGCCCCTGCGCCTCGCCGAGCGTAAACGGCGCGCCGTACTCGAGGTCCCCGGGGTCGACCGCGTCGACGTGTCCGTCATCGCCGACGGCTTCAGCCAGCGCGGCCGTGCAGTCGCCCTGCCCGCATCCTATCTCGAGCACGCGCGCCCCGGGCCCGATGAGGTCCCCCCACGCGTGCAGGAGGCGCAGGCGGTGCCGAGTCTGCACCTCCTGGATGGCGAGGTTGGTCGGCTCCGGCGTGAGCGAGTAGGATGCTATGCGCGGCGCGGCGGAGAGGGGGATGGCGGCCGTCATGGTGCAATGGGCAGTCTGTGCTGTTCATCAGGCGGGTGTTTGCCTATTTACGGTCGTGGCACGCATGGCATTTGGGAAACTAGTTAACGAACGTAACGAACAACTGGGCCCCGCGTGGTCACGGCTGGGTATGACGTATGCGGCATTGGTTCCGCCGACGCGTTTCAGACGCATCAGACGCGTCAACCAACGCTGGCCCGCTGGTACGCTGCACTGTCCCACATGGTCGCCCATTTGTCCGCTGCACCACTGCATGCACTGCACCGCTGGACGGGGGTTTGCAGATCGCGCCGTGATAACGAAGCAAATGGTCCGGGCGTCCTCCACTCCGCTGTCGGTGGAGTCAAGTTAATTCTGGGCCCTGCGACTCTATTAACTATAAGCGCAGCTCAGTACCCCGGTGTCCCCGGTTGCTGGCGGAGATGAGGCCAGGGCGCGACGGAAGTCACTTCTAGTTCCCGTCCGCCAGTCCACACCCTCCCCGTCGTTTCTCCTTTATAACCCGGTGCGGCAGTCGAAGAGGCAAGCAAAATGATGTATGAGTATTGGCATTTAACAGACAAATAGGCCCAAGAAACTTTGAGCCTGACCAGACTTGTGACTGGGTGCTGGGTAAAAGGCGGCAGCTGTAAAAACAAGGCCTCACCGCACGCCATCATTAATCACTTTGTCGTTGTCCAGCACGGCCCAAACTCGGAACGAAACAGAACGCATGGGTATGTCTAACATCGGGATGACATGAGCGTTACAGAAGCCCCCGAACACGCGCTTAACCCGAGAGATCCGCCACAGTGTCAAGAAGCGTCCGAAGCAGTGGCACATCGTGGCGCCGCTCGCTTCTGACTGCTTCTCAAGGCACAGACAAATGAGACGCGCGACAGCACCGCAGCCCCGGCCACGTCCAGAAGCCATGCCAAGATAAGAGTTGAGTATGTGGAACAACTGTGACATAGAGGAGGGAGGGGCGCGGGGATGGGAGTCGTTGGGTGCAGTCAAGAAGCGAGGGCGTATGGTGTGTTTGTCTGCAGAGGCGCCATCCGACACCAGTGCCGCCGTTCTTCGACCGAAACACCCCATATCTCCAAGCCAAAACCCCCGTTCCTATCACCCGCCCGATACAGCGGGAGCAGTCTCAGTGCGGGTGGCGGCCGCCACATTGGTGATACCGCGTGAACGCCTGAGTAGGGGTAGGAAAGACCTCTGGGTCCTCTGGACAAAAGCGGCTACCAGTACACAGGGAGCAAGGACGTGGGGAGATAGGGGTCCCTCCTGTGGGCGCTCACTTTAGAGCTGTGCAACGTCCGTGTGGCTGTGAGAGGTGGGCGGCGTGAAGCGGGAGTAAAAACCCAAGGAAACATCAACGAGAAAAGTAGAGACAAGTCTGTGCTGCCGTGACAAGGCCCGTGCGCAGAGTAGTTGCACCTTGAATTCCCCCACCGCGCCACACACATCCACAAACACGATCGACCACATTCCGCACACACACACAACCATTCGCAACGATCGCACCCACACCAGCTGCTCTCGCCTGAGTGCAACCTCGCACGGGCCTCTGCTCCCCCGTAGTTGGCGCACAAGAACGCTTGGCCAGTCACATTGCGCCCGTGCGCCACTATCGTCTATATCGCAGCTTGGGCCCCCCGATATCCCCGTATGTACCCCGCGACATCCCCATGGATTTACCTTGTTACTCCTGGTGAATGGACGGCTGGGTCTGGTCGGGGGTGCCGACGCCGACGCGACGTCCCCAGACCTGGTCGCCGCCCCAGCTACCCATCCAGATTGACAAGAATTTCCCGCACTGGACCGTAGAGCCTGCAGATCCTACTTGACGCTCGACCATCGCTGAGGTCGCGTCAGCCTCAGCACTGGGGTTTTTACCTTGTGCGGATACTAAATGAACACCAGCACAGCTGTACGCTCACCACTACCACGGTGGCCAACTGCCCACGTTTATCACAGCTTGTGCTTTTATAACCCGTACTCGGGCAGTTCCCCGAACACTCGCGGGGTTAAACCCGCGATGTGGGCAGAACCCACTTCACCCCACCGCTAACCGAGCCTCATGCCGCGCGCCATGGCTGACGCCCTACGCTCCGCCCTACGCCCCGCGCTACGCCCTGCGCCATGCGCCATGGGGGGTGGCGTCGTCACGGCGTGGACCTCTGGGTACACGTACAGTACATTTGTCCACTCGGCACGTTCCAGAGGCGGCGTACACACTGATCCGCAAAACGCCACACGCTCGCTCACGCTCGCTCACAACCCCGTTCCTCGGTTCGATCGGTTGCACACAGACCAACCAACGTTTCCCAGATCTGTGGTCCCGTGTCTCGCCACCGAATTGGGGCCCACTCAACTGCAACATGCAACATTTGACATGTGCACATGTCCGTGCCGCAGAGTACGACGCTAGCTAAAGACGGACGGGTCAATGACGTTGTCTGCAGATCTCCGCGTGGAGGCGTGGCGTATTGTACGGTACATATCCATTACGGAACTGTGGAACGTTGCTGGACCTGGAGCAAGGTGTTGTCGTTGGAGCTGTGGGAATGAGTCTAGGACAGCGGCCAAGGGCGCGTGTGCTCGTGTGCTCGGTTTGTCGCCTAGGATTCGCAAGGTAGCTCTGCTGCCGACGAGGCGGGGAATGCACACGGGTGTCCAGCACAGCGGTATCGGCAGTGGCAAACATTTCGGGGTTTGCCGCAATGCCGCTCGGCTCTGTCCTGCTCACATGCTCACCGACCTAATGGCGTGATGTGTGTCCAGCTGGCTTGGCAGTACACGCCCGCCGTGGGCGGCAGCGATCAACACATGACCTGCGGCCTGCTTGTGCACGGCACGGCACATTGCGAAGCAGTCCGCGGGCACAGTCACATTCATCTTTGTCAAGTGTGGTGCGCATGATATGTTGTTGCTTCTCGCCTGCTGATCGCGTCGCTCCTCTGAGATCCATTTGCCGAGCGGGCATGTCGCCTCGACACATACTCGTGAGCTGAAGCACACATGCGCGCCAGCATTCCACACATTGTCCGACTCGGGACTATGCCAGGGTCGGGGTCAGCGCACATACACTGTCTGGTCGTTCACCTTCCTCGGCCTGTTTGCTTGCGCACCTACGCTTACGCGTGCGTCTTGCTGCCAAGCTGCCATGGAACAAAGAGCCAAGAGCCAGGCTTACCAAGGATGTGGAACTGTGGAGCTTGGATGCTGCACGTGCCTCTTGCGCGTGAGAGTCTCGGCTCGAGATTAACATTCCGGGCGACCTGCCCTGCCTCTCCGAATGGACCAACGGTCGCACTGACATTGGAGGCACGCGCGCATCCCTCCTGTCTGCACTTTGGTACTGGCTCGCCTGTGAACAAGTCCGATTAGTCGCTAGGGGGGGAAGGAGGGGGGGGGAAGGAGGGGGGGGGAAGGAGGGAGGGCTCGGGCCCCCGCACAGACGTTCTTTATCTGGCGAGTGTGGCGAATGTGCGCGTGTCGGTGTGTGGCAGGTCATCGGATCACATCGCGACGCACGACCTATGGGGCAAGGGCGGGGTCAGGGCCGTGATCGGACACGACACCACTGGGTGGAGCTGGAGAGTATGAATAGGGGCCTCGGGGTGGCCTTGGGAGTGGCTGTTGGTGTCGGACCCATGTTGGCGGGATGAATACACCATTTGACGGGGTGGCGTGTGGCGGACCAGTGGCGGCCGAGTTGTAGTGCAGGTTGCCGCTGACGTTGTGTCGGGTCCTTGTTTGCGGAGCAGTTGGCCACCAACCATGCACAAATGCAGATTGGCTGCCAAATCCAGTGCACGCGGCGCATGCAGTCGCGCAGGCGCAGTGGCGCATTTTGTGGCGTTGGTGGCGGTGTCGGCGGACAGTGGGCGCCAGTGACGCCGATGGCGGGCGGCAGAGGGGACATGTGGCGTGTGCATGATGGCGGCTTCGGAGAATTCTTTCCATTCAGGACTCTTCTGGTATGCACCTGGCCACTGGACAAACCTCGCGTCATCTCGTATCACCTGTATCCCTTTCCAGACATCCAAGGACATCTGGACGGCCGCTTACGGCAACTACGTTTGTACCCTTGCCCGCCTGGGCAAAGTGTTGGCCGACTGTGCGGCTTGCTGCCGTGGACCCCTCCCTGCGGCCCGTGGCATGTCATGTTAGTTTTCATTTTGATATGTTTTTAGTTCCCGGGGCCAAATGTCTCCCATTTCGCATGGGCTTACGACGCCTGCATCATCCAGAAGCCGTGCCAGCCAGGCCCAGGCTTCGGCCTTGCTTCGGGTGCGGGGTAGAACCCAAAGATCATTGACCCGCATGCCACGGACTTGGCCATGTCCACCAGCAGAAACGCGCCAGCCAAGAAGCCTGACAAAACTACTAGTCACGCTGCCAAGTGCACACCCCTGGCACCGGCGCCCACTGACATTTGCCAGTGCTTGCTCCTCAACACTGGAATTCCGCGCATGCTCGTGCGCGATCCTCCGATCCCAGGTGTCGGCTGATGCAGGAGCCGTGCGCCACCAACACAATAAACGCTGCGGCGACGGGTGCATGTGGCGGTGCGCACAGTCTGCCGAGCAAAAGATGGCCGCGGGGGGGGGGGGGGGGTCACGGGCGGCCAGGCGCTCAAGCCGGCATGCAGGGACACAAGATTTATGCATTGGGCGTGTCGCGTGTACGCGTTGTGTCAGCATGAAAAAGTGCTTATTTGTGTGTGTGTGTGTGTGTGTGTGTGTGTGTGTGTGTGTGTGTGTGTGTGTGCATGCGTGGCGTTTCGGTCGCATCGAGTATAAGAAGCTCGACTATCGCCGCTGGTCACATAGCCTGTGCGTGTCACGGCCGTGCTGACTGTATGCCATCCCACATTTGCTTCGCGCGCTTCTCGGCCGCAGCGACCGCACACTCTCACAAAAGTACACGGCCCCCATGGGAAGCCTCATGTGTGCATGCGTCAAGCGCGTCAACCATCTCCAATGGCAGATACGTTCCATGGCATGATGGCCAGTTGGAACCATTACGTGGTCCCTGGTTCCAGGGCTATTGCACGAGTAATTCGCGGCATGCTGATTGCCTACCAGTTGGTTACCAAGTTGGTTGTCGTCTGGGATGAATTGTGCACCTGTCTGCCTGCAGCTGCCTGCGTTGCAGTCGAAACTCTAGGCGCGGGACCAGAGTGATGTCATGCCGAACATGACACCCACCCCCCGCAAAAATCGACGTGGCTAGGGCGCAAATAATAATGGCACGTTTGGGCGTTAGTGCCCAAAGGGTCGCATGCCGTTCGGTTGCCGGCCAGACACTGCTTTTGTGTGTGGCTTCATCGTGATGATTATTGGATTGCGTGTCTGGGGGAAAGAGGGGAAGGGGGTGCCTGATGGGCCGTGAACGACGTCAGGGCGACTTGTGGGCAGAGCAGAGAGCACGACAGGAGACCAGCACGCTAACCAAGAGATTATGATTTCCTCACCTCACTTGAGCGTCAGGAACAGACGTCAGGGCCCACATGTGGTACGCCACGTCTCCAGGACCCGACCCACCCGGCCTACTGGCCACGTCAAACTCCTTCTCTGGGGCCTGGCGCCAGGGGCAACACAGTGCCCAGGGGAACCCCGAGCCCATTTGGGCCCACAAGGCCACCAGGAGTGCCCAGGAAACCGCCGCCTTACGCCACTGCGCCTCCGCCACGACCGCGATGAGCGGCGCACGCTGTCGCACTAAGGCCCAGCGAAGCTCGAGGAAAAACAACGGTAATCGTAGTCGGGGGGTTTGGTTTGGCACTAGACGCACGCTGGCGGTTACGCAACGCTAGCGCCCCCGCACAGTCGCTAGTCGGTCGCTCGCTCCCCACGCCACGCCATCGACGCCACAACCACGCCACGCCGCCGCCGCCCCCTCGTCTCGGTCTCTCGTCCCTCGTCCCTCGTTGGCCTCTTCCCCCCCCCCCCCTTGCTGGCCGATTGCCCTCCCCTCCCCTCCCCTCCCAGCCTGGGTCGCTTTTGCTCCCCCCCTCCCTTGGCCCCATTCTCCGCCTCCGCAGCCTCCAAACTACACTTGGTCGCTCGTCCCCCGTTCCCCTTCCCCCACGCCGTCTTCCGGAATCCGTCCCACTCATCCCTTTCCTCCCCTTTCTTTCTTCACTACAACAATCGTCATTTGCCATCATCCTCCCCATCCGCTCCTTGCTCGCCGCGACTGGCCCATCCACGTACCCACGCGACAATTCGGGTACTCTCCGCCAGTGTCGTCCATACCCCCGCGCTCTCGAGCCTCTCTGGGACAACAGGGAGTGGGATCGGTCATAGCCACCGCACGACCACTCGACACGTTGCCAGCATCAGGCAGCCTGGGCGATCTGATCAGCATCGTGGTGTCGACACCCCCTCGTGTCGTGGATCTGCATCTAGACTCTGGTCGCAAGCCAAGCGACACCAGTACACCAGGTCACCCGTCGGACAACTGCTCGCACAGTGCGCATTGCCATTGTACTCGTACTGTGGCGTGTGTTGTGACAAGTAAAGCATCCAACACAAGTGTTGGTTTGTGATTGCTATTAGGAGTTGCGCACCGACGGATCGAGGCACGGCACTTTGACACACCCACACACGTACTGTACAATCGTACACTTGTCCAGGCTCTTTTGCCAAAAGGTCAAAGTCAAGTGAGTGAGTGAGTGAGTGAGTGCCCTTTTGCCCTTTTGCCCTTTTGCCCTTTGGGGGTCATCCATCGTCTTGCGTGTGCACCAACCTTCTGTTGCCCCTGGAAGCAGCTGGACCCCTTGGTCGGTCGAGTCGTTTGCGCTCGTGCCCACTCCCACCCGTGCCCCCGTGTGCCCCCCTCGGCCCTCCTCAAACAGAGCCGCTCACCCGGCCGGCCGTTACCCTCTTCGTGCCGCCGCCTTCCTCGATCCTCGTCGTTGGTTGTGTTGGCCCAAAAGTCAATTCTTGGCACTACTGTTTTCGCCCCTACTGTATTCGTCGGCTAGTATTAATCCTTAGCTCCACTCCACACGAGGAGACGACGGGGCCTCTGTTCCGCATCGCACGCACGCAACGCCACACACATTACCGGTCCGGGTGTGAGACTGTTCCTGTGGATAAAGACTGGCGCCGCCACCACCACCATTATCATCCAAACCCACACAGCACACATACCCCCCGCACGTACCGCACGTCCCGCGCAACCACCACTCGAACGTCGTCGACCAAAGCGCAAAAGCGCATCGACTGTGCACGGATCCTCGCACGTCGTCGACAGTATACACACGGCTACCGACCACGCCCCCCACGCGCCCCCGACCGCCCAGCCCAGCCAGCTTGGCCAGCCCCGGTCGCCCCGCCCCGGTCAAAAGCGTCCCCAGTTCTGCAAGTCCCTCCTCCTCACCCTCTCCCTCTCCCGACACAGACCTGGATCCCCCTCTCTCCCCTTCAACCATCCATTCACAGCCTTCCCAACGACACTTTTCGTCGTAACCTCCTTCTTCTCGACCCGTTACACCTCGCGTCGACGAAAACCCATCAAGAACTCTCCTAGCCGCAAGTCCGTGTGGTCTTCGCAGCAGCAGAGCAAGTGATAGGTGCACGCTTGGCTACTCGCTGTCCGAAGCTGGTGAGCACAGGCATTCTCTTCTATCCCTTGCCCCGACCGCCACTCCTCCTTTACCTTGTCAACACCTCGTCTTCGTCCACCATCTTTTGCCAGCCAACGGTGGCAAGCTGGACTCTGTGCTTGTTGCGAGCCAAGGTGCGACACGCGCCGCTACCACTGGCACCTGTGCGATCCCTACGCGTGGGCAAAGCTGCTAGCTGCTGTCGGCGGCAGTCACTTGCTGGGAGCACGGAGTGGCGATTGTGCACTTGCCTCCAGTCTGCTCTGGGACGTGCGGGGAGTCACAAGCTGTCAATCATTTTGCTCTTCCTCGCACCATCTCGAATTCCTCTTCTTCTTCCTTTACACTCTCCCCAACTGTTCGATTCACTGACGCCTTCATCAGCCAACATGCCTGCCGAAGCGCGTGGTCCGCACCAGCAGCACGGCATGCCGGTGCACGCATCCTACGCCCCGCCTGGGCCAGGCTACGCGCAGCCCTCGCATCCTATACATGGACACCACCCCCAGGCTTCGCGCCATGTCTCCAATGGCCCTCCTCCTCCTATGCCCGTCGGCGGTCCCCCTCCGCCCATGGCAGCTGGGCCTCCCCCTCCATCAATGCCGATGGGTGGCCCTCCCCCGCCCGAGCAGGTAGCGCCTCCGCCTCCTCCCGCACCTGTCGCCAACGGCCACGGTACGCCCGGCCCGACTGGGCTTAGTCCCGCTGTGCGCGCAGCAAAGGAGAAGCAGGAGACGATTCTCCAAGAGCTGGCGGCGGCAAACGAGAACACGTGGATGTTGATCGGTGCGTGTGTTAGGGACCTTGACACAGCTGTAATGGTACTCACACACTCAGGTGCCGTCTCTGAACAGATGAACGACCAGGACCGTGCCCTTGCCGCATTTGAGAATGCGCTGCGGCACAACCCCAACTCGATTCTGGGTCTGAATGCTGTCGCGTCGATTGCGCGCAGTCGTGATGAGTTTGACAAGGCGATCGAGTACTTCCAGCGTATCCTGAACATCAAGCAGGACAATGGCGAGGTTTGGGGATCGATGGGTGAGTGGAATGGACAAAATGAAAAAGGATGGCGGCTCACGCATTTAGGTCACTGCCTGCTCATGAAGGACGACCTGCCAAAGGCATACACCGCCTACCAGCAGGCACTCCACTACCTCCCTAATCCCAAGGAGCCCAAGCTCTGGTACGGCATCGGCATTCTCTACGACCGGTACGGCTCGTTTGAACATGCCGAGGAGGCGTTCTCCAGTGTGCTCAAGATGGATCCCAGTATGTCTCCGGTCTCCGGCCTCCGGTCGGCGTGGTGGCTATACTAACGCTTTTACAGACTTTGAAAAAGCAAATGAAATCTACTTCCGTCTGGGTATCATCTACAAGCACCAGCGCAAGTACTCGCACTCCCTCGAGGTGAGTAGACTTGTACCCTCTGCCTTCTAGCTAACCCCGTCCAGTGCTTCCGGTACATTATCGACAACCCCCCGAAACCGCTTACCTCGTGGGACGTCTGGTTCCAGCTCGGACATGTGTACGAGCTCGACCACGACTACGTGGCGGCACGCGATGCATTCATGCGCGTGCTGAGCCACCAGCCCGCGCACGCAAAGGTCCTGCAGCAGCTCGGCTGGCTGTACACGCAGCGCGGGGCTTCGTTTGCCAACCAGGAGCAGGCGGTGCAGTACCTCACCAAGAGCCTGGAGACGGACGGCAGCGACGCCCAGAGCTGGTACCTCCTTGGTCGCGCGTTTATGGCTGGCCAGCGCTACAACAAGGCGTACGAGGCGTACCAGCAAGCCGTCTACCGCGACGGCCGCAACCCCACGTTCTGGTGCTCGATTGGTGTCCTCTACTACCAGATTAACCAGTACCGCGATGCGCTCGACGCCTACTCACGCGCCATCCGCCTCAACCCGTACATCTCCGAGGTGTGGTTCAACCTCGGCAGCCTGTACGAGTCGTGCAACAACCAGATCACCGACGCCATCGATGCCTACTCGCGCGCAGCGGAGCTTGATCAGCAGAACCCGACCATCAAGCACCGCCTGCAGCTGCTGCAGCAGGCCGGGTCCAGCAACCAGCCGCTTCCGCCCCCTCCTGGACCCGTCGATGTTCACCCTTCGCAGTACAACACGCCACCGGGCGGCGCAAACTACGCGTCAAACGGCTCGCCAACGGGGTCGCCGCGGCCGCCCCACGTCCAGCCCCCTGGACCCGGCGGGCCGCCTGGTCCTGCTGGTCCCAGTGGTCCGCCTCCGGGAGAATTGCGCGACCTCCCCCAGCCTGGCCCTGGTGGTCGCGACCTGCCAGCCCCGCCGGCCGAGTTTGCGCGCGGCGCCTCGCCGGGGGCTGGCCCCTTCCGTGGTGGAGGCGCGCCACCTCCTCTCAACCACGTCGACGAGTCGCGTGGCAGCATGTCTCGACACGCCCCGCTCGCTCGTATCGACCCAGATCGTGCCGAGCCTCCCCGCGACGTCCTCGAGGGGTACCGTGACGGACCTGGTCCGCCTTACAATGGCGGACCGCCTCAGGGACGTTACGACCCAGCACTGGACCGACGTGCCAGCCCGCCCCGCCGTGCTGCTGAACCTGGCCCTCCTCCTCCAGAGTTCCAGGGCTATCCGCCGATGCCACCTCATCCCGGGTACCGCGACCGTGAGCGTGAAGAGTGGGAGCGCCGTGGCGGTGACCCGCGTGCGATGCCTCCTCATGGCGACCCTCGCGGCCCTTCACCGCGCCCAGTCGAGCGCGGCCACCCCGTTGACCCGCGCGACCCCCGCACGATGCAACAGCAGGGCGGCCCGCGCCCGACAGATCCGCGCGAGTTTGCCCGTGGTGCGGAGGGCTACATGCCTCCGTACGGCTACGAGCGGGGCGGCCCGTCTGGCTCGGCGCCGTACCCTCCTCAGTACGATCCTCGGCGAGACGACCGCCGCATGTACGAGGAGAATGAGCGGGAGATGAAGCCTCCTATGGACCGCTTGAACGGCGGTGGGGGCCAAGGCCCGCGCCAGCCGTCTGTCCAGCGTGAGATGGTCGCGCCCGACATCCGCGCGCCCAGCCCAGCGGCTTCTACGAGCAGCAGGGCGAGCCAGCGTCGCAAGGCGTCGGACAAGGGTGCTCCTGGCGACAAGAAGCCAAGGAAGGCTCCGGGCAAGGACAAGCGCAACGGCGACGGTGCGTCGAGCGCGCGTGCCAGCCCCGCACCGTCCGTGCACGTATCCACACCACGCCAGACCGCGCCTCCCGTCCCGAACCGCACTGTGGATGAAGGTGAGTTGTCACCCAACATGGCGGTGCACGCGCTAACCCACAGACTATGACGAGGGTGCCGCGGATGCGCTCATGTTCCTCCATGCCGACCGGCGACCGACTCCATCGCAGATCACAAAGCCGCTCAGCCCGCCGTCGCCTTCTCACAGCTTGGCTGGCCAGAAGCGCGCGTCACCGCCTTCGCCTGACATGCACCGCTCGGTTTCTGGGAGCAAAAAGGCCAAGTCGTCGCCGACGCATGTGACGAGCCCAACACGGCGGACGATCATCGAGGTCCTGAACGCGCCCCATGTGGAGCCGTTCAAGATGCGGACCCCGTCTGACAAGCAACGATCGCCGCCGCCGCAGTCGGGACCCAAGCCGCCATCACCAGACCACGAACGCGAGCGCGCGCAGCGTGAGCACGAACAGCGCGAGCGTGACCAACAACGCGACCAGGAGCGCCGGGAGCACGAGCAGCGCGAACGTGAGCAGCGTGAGCATGAACAGCGCGAGCACGAACAGCGCGAGCGGGACCAACGCGAGCGTGAGGATCGTGAGCGTGAGCAGCGTATCCGCGAGCAGCAACGCGAGAGTGAGCGTGCACGTGAGCGTGAGCGCGAAGAGCAGCGCGAGCGTGAGGCGCGTGAGCAAGCCCATGAGCGTGAGCGTGAGCGGTCGCGTGAACGTGAGCGCGAACGGGAGCGCGAGCGCGAGCAGGAACAGGAACGTGAGCGTGAACGGGAGGGCGCGTCATCACGTACACCGCCGTCCAAGCAGCCCGAGCGCAGCCCCGAGCCTGCCAAGTCGTCTGCCCCGGCCACCGCTTCCGGTCCTGCCTCTGCCGCTGCATCAGCAGCCACCGGTGCGCGCGACTCCAAGTCGCCCACGTCCCCCGACACGCGCGAGGTGGACATGGAGATGGACGTCGAGTCGGACAAGGGCGGCGACAAGGAGGCAAAGTCGGACAAGGACATGGGCCCAGCGAGCGCTGGCCGCGCGTCACCCACGTCGGCTGCCGGTGCGTCTGAAAAGGCCGACGTAGAGATGAAGGATGCCGAGAAGGACGAAAAGGAGCAGGCGTAGTAGTAGCGTAGCAATATGAGTCCGTAGTACGGAGATGTCTGTTACGTGAATAGCGGTGGTGCAGTACGAGTGGTGGGGTACGAGTGGCAGAGAGGTGTTGCAGAAGAATGGGGTAGGTTGCAGAAGGATGGCAGAGGCGATTGACATCAGTTGCAAGATGAGTCGCGTGCGGGTGTGGTTTGCGGGTGGGGCTAGAGTGGAGCTGATTGTGCCTGAATTCGGCCGATCCACATCAGGACATTTAACGGCCACCACCGAACACTTTCTCGACGTTGCATCCCACATATCCATCTCAACATCCATGATGCGAGCGGCCCTCCGCCTCGCCGGGCCATCACGACCATCCGCCCAGCTCACCCCACTGGCACTCCCACTCCCACTCTTCGCGTGCAATCTCTCGACATCGACATTGACATCGACATGGTCCCTCTCCACCTCGACACGCTGGAGACACGCACCACCCCCATCCACATCCACACACGCAAACACACTCCACACACGTCCACTCGCCCTCCGCGCACCACACTGCCAATGTCGGACACGCGCGTTTGGGACGACACCCGCCCGGGCCGCGCGGGACCACTATGACGCGCTGGGTCTGCCGAGGAACGCGAGTAAGCAGCAGATCAAGGCGCGGTTTTATGAGGTGAGCTAGCTACGATGGGGGGGCGAGGGTGGGGGTATGAGGGGGATGAGGGGGATGAGGGGGATGAGGGGTATGAGGGGGATGAGGGGGATGAGGGGGATGAGGGGGATGAGGGGGATGAGGGGGATGAGGGGCTGGGGAGCGGTGAGGTGGGGAGCGGTGAGCTGGGGAGAGGGGAGCGGAGCGTGGAGCTAGGGGAAGGGAAGGAGCTGGGGAACAAGCGGGATGGGGGGATGAGGACAAAGATGGCTGCGATGGCTGGGTGGGTGGAGTTTGGGGGATGGACCTGCAAGTCTGACGCCGGCGGCGATGTTGGCCGCGAGGCGGGGATGGGGGGGGGATGGGCTCGAACCTTGTGTCGCCGCGGTGTTGGTCACGCAAGTCCGATGGCGGAGTGTTGATGTTCGCCGCGCGGATGGCGGGGCTGGGAGGAGGTGATGGGTGGGCTTGGATCGAACTCGTGGCTGTTGATACGCTCTAGTATCGGATCGGTGTTGTGGCCGTGGCTTGTCACAGCCAGCAGAGAGCAGCATGGCTTCGTCTCGTCGGGGCTGGGTATAAGTGGCCCTCGTCAGGGGAGATCAGGTGCTGCGAAGGGACATTTGTCAACTACGGGCACGTCTCCCAGACGTGCTCGAATAGGTCGTGTCGAGATGATGCGCACAGCTACAGAATTTGTCCCCATCTTCGACGTGCAGCAGTGCGGTCATCGCGTGCTTTGCCCATTTTGTCCGCTGTTCTCTCCCAACCCGAATCCCCTCAGCCCAATTTAGCTTGCCCCCTTTACTTGCCCACAATCTCCTTGCCCCCATATCTACACCCCACCCCCCACCCCCCGCTACAGCCCCTAACCCCCAGCTCTCGAAGAAGTACCACCCGGACGCACCCACGGGCTCCCCGGACCAATTCCACAAGATCAACGACGCCTACGCCATCCTCGGTGACGACGCCGCGCGCGCGACCTACGACGCGCAGCATGCCCCGCGGGGAACGCGGTATGGGGGGCACGGGCACGGCCACGGCGAGTTCCACCCACACTCGCCACAGGCGCGCCGTGCCGCGGGTCCGCACAGGGCGTGGGGGGGTCGACCTCCTCCGGGTCCCGCGTGGACGGGCAAGCGCCGCACCGCCCCCGATCTGGGCTGGGGTATGGGTATGGGAGGGACGTCGGGCACGCCACCCCCCAGCGGCCCCGGTGGTGCCTGGGGACGCAAAGAGACGCCCACGCAGCGCGCACGGGCAGAGGAAAAGCAGAAGCAGATGCGCGCCGACGACGCGGCTCAGGGGGAGAGTATCGTGGGGCGCTTTGTGGTTGTGGTCGTTGTGCTCCTGGCGATTATTGGGATGGGGAGGGGGTTTACCGCGAGGGCGGATACGGGCGAGTGGGACGAGGGGGTAGAGGGGTCGGGTGATGCGTGGGGAGAGGGGGAGGATGGGGAGGGGTGGGAGGAGAGGCAGGGGAGGGAGGAGAGACATTTGTCTGAGCGACCAGAGCCGGTCTGAACTGCCCACAGCGGCCCATAGCCCAGACACCGACGGCAGTGACCTGTTCACGGCCTGCCTGTCACTGCGCCTGCACGTATGTCGCGGCAAGTAGCAGGCGGCAGGTGGCAGGCGGAGGGGCTCTGGCGCAACCCACACGCCCATCACGTCGGCGCAGCACTCGCCCTATTCTGTCCGGTCATGCAGAGACGCCGTCGGGTCCGAGCTTGCATAGACATAGATGTAGACTGCACATACCGCCACCCACCGCTCGTGTGCGTGCCGCTCATATCCGACATGTCTGACGTCTGACATCTGGGTTCACCTCGCTCACCATTTGCCCACCTGGATCGGGTGGCACCCACACACGATTTGCTCAACCCTGGGATTCCCAGAACGCCAATGCCACAGTCGTCGACGTCCGTCGCAGACGCCACGTCTACCTCCCCGTCTGCCGCCGGACTGTCCCTCCATACGCCATATCTTTTCTCTTCACCAGCATCTTCTCGGGATCGCGATCGCTCCTGGCCTCGGCCTCGATCGGACTCGGTGTGGTACGTCGTCCACGCCCCTCGTCGTCGAAACATCGTTGGTGAAACGGTATCATGCCACTTTGCCATAGTGGCGGCAGGAGTTCGACTCTCCTACGATGTAGACACGTAGCACGACCCGGGTTGATGTCTGGGTCTTTGTCTTTTGCTTCGAGAACGGCTGGAACGGGCGGGTGGGTTTGGACGTGCGGTGTAGCAAGCTTGGGAACGAGTCGTGTCACGGCTTCTCTCGAGGTCGAATAGGTTCCGAGGACCACCCTTATCATTCGAGCATTGAATGTTCCTGGAGACACGGTCATGCTGTCTGACTGCTGTAAAGCTATGTAGAGCGTGCGTGTAGCGGACCACACCGGGCGTAAAAGCACCGAGGGAGAGCGGGTGGCAGCGTCCTGACAGAGCTCCATTTCCTTGGACTCAACACCCACTTCAACGCTAAACGGATACGAAAACTTGCCCAGAACGCCAGCACTCGCGCTTTGCTAACATGGTCGCTTCACGTGGTACGTCGTTGAGCACCTTCCATGCCGGCCGTCTCCCCCGCCACGGCCGGTCACACGCGCCCCCTCCCTCGTCATCGAACATCGTTGGTGAAACGGTATCATGCCACTTTGCCATAGTGGCGGCAGGAGTTCGACTCTCCTACGATGTAGAGCGTTCGTCCAGATCTTGGGCGTTACCTTTTGCTGCGGACGCCAGTGGGTGCAAAGATCGCATAGGGCTGAGAGGAGGTGAGCACTCTAGAGAGTGCGGGCCTTTGGGATTAGGTTGAGTTAGGTGGCATGAGGTTTGCGCTGAGCATTGGGAGGTTCCGAGGCGGGGTTTAATGTTGGTATTCAATGGTGAGGTTCAGGACACCACTGGATAAGGGGCAGGAGGGCACTGGTTGGGCGGACCACGCCAAACAGGGTGAGGGATGGAGCGACGGCTACGATTTTGGGCTGTGACGGTGTTAGGGCGACAGGGCGCGTCGTGGTGGTCACGACGAAGCGGAGTCTTCGGATAATGCGGGAGGATATGCACGCAACGGGAGGAGGTTGCCTGAGGATGGGCAAGTTGTATGGACCGGGACGGCGATAGTGATGACATGACAGGGGTGGGTCTATGAAGGGCAGTGGCGACGGACATGTGGAGGCAGCGAGGACTGTAGGAAACTGTGGGATAACACCACAAACGAGGACGGTGTGGGTGCAGAGAGAGGCGTACAATAAGTGGGTGATTACGGTAGATGATATCACCAGCGTGAAGTACGATCGTCGAACAACCGAGTTGATGAGGCGGACTGTTGAGATGACTATGTGCGAGGTGGGTTGTCCTTTTGAAAGTCTTGAAGTCAGCTCGCCGTCTCCCTGCCCCGCCCCCCTCAAGCTTCACCAACGCACTCTGAACTTCTTTAAGATTCGCCATGAACTCGTCGGCTCGGGACGGATTATTGCGCGCCGTGCTGGTCCGCCCCAGCGCCCACAGATAATCGCGGGGGATGAGCGAGTAAATGTCCCAGGGCAGTGTGCGCGGGTCGAGTGTGGGCCGGCATTCGGCGCCGTCGACCTCTGTCCAGCCCTGGGTCGACAGCTGGAGCGGCCGCTCTAGTGCAAACTTGCACAGGTCATTGTTCTGCGTCGTTGCGCCCACTGCAAAGCACGCGACGCTGCAGAATGGATCGTCGTCGTCGACGAGCCACAACTTGATCGCGTTGATGGCGAGGACGGCGGCGGTCGTGCATTCCCACTTGTGCAGGAAACGCAGAATGTTGATGACGCGGATCGTCTCGCGGTTGACATTCGAAGTAGTCGGGGCCGTCTTCTTTTTCTTCTTGGCCTCCGACCCCGTCGCCTCCGGGGCCCTCGGCTCGGCCCTCGGCTGCTTCTCCATCCTCGACATGGCGCCAGTGGTCGCGAGGGAGAGAAACTGCCTGATCACCGACGCCGTCTCCATTTCAGGGTCGGAAAAGTGGATACGCTTGATACCCCGCTCGGCTGCAATTTTGTGCTGTTCACGCAGCGCAGAGCTTTCCACTGTCAGTGTGGAACAACCAAAGAGGGCGTGTTACTTGACTTGACAGGACACTTGGGATCACACACCTCGCGGAGAGTACGTGGTACGACTGGACGCGGAAGCCCACTTGGTCCGACGAGACGAGCATGAAATCGCCCTCGGCCCACTCGTCATCGAGAATCTCTGGCTTGAGTGGGGGAGAGGAGGATCCGGAAGAAGGCATCGTGACGAGGAAGCGACGCGACGATGAATGATGATGTTGCAGGATAATGGTACACGGTGCGGTGAGTAATGTAATGTGCAATGTTGCGAGTGCGCAGGCGACAACAAAGTGGTCGCAAACGCCAAACACACGCGCCCGTCGAGACGTCATCGCCCAGACGCCGAAGGCGGAGCCCCGCCAATCCATCAGCCTTGCCACAACCTCGCTTCCATCGTGCCAAACAACCGCCTACTCCATGACCTATACTGCGCTCAACGAGGCTTGGGCCCAACTCAGTCGGCCGCCCATGTATATGACTGTTCACGCCAGACGTCCATGTTCTGCCACTCTGCATTATGACCGCCCAGCACGATCCTCATCGTCCCACCTGGCATCATACCGCGGTGGCACCTCCACGGCCCCAGTGTCGGGGACGCGCCCCGCATCCTGGCCCTGCACGGTGGGACTCGAGCCATGCAGGACGCTGAGCTTGTACGCAGCGTGGCCAGGCGAGACGGGTTGTTGCAGGCCACTCTGGGAGGTTTGCGGGGATAGTTGAGCGTCGTCCGGGGCAGGGCCCAAAAAGCCCTTGGTGGGCATGGCTGGACGCGCATAAGGAGTGACGAGTGCGTGGGGAGTGTCGTGGAGGGTCTCGTCAATCTCTAACCCCGGGTCGTGTCTGCGTGTGAGAAGGTTGGTGGATGGTGTCACCGTACAGAACGTACACTAATCTGGAGGACTTTGCCTTTCGGCGTCTCGAGAGCCACACGATCAGGCCGATAACGAGGATGAGTCCCGCGACACCGCCCAGCTGAAGTTAGCGCATACCTAAGACAAGGAAGAAGGTCGCAGGACTCACGACACCACCGACGATGCCGCCGATGTTGGGACCGTTCGAACCCCGGCCCGAACCCGAGCCCGTGGGCGCAGTCACAGACGGCAGCGTTGCGGTGGACCCGTTGCCCGTCGTTGTATTCGACCCGACCGTGTTGTTCAGCCTGGTGGTCAGCGCCGCCCAAGCCCCCACACACTCTTCATACGTACTCGTCCCACCCCACCAGGGGAACATGATCCGACAGCCCGTTGCCGTTGTGAATCTCACACAACTGGCCCGACTCGTACACGGCCCTTGTGAGGACCTCGTACGTGGAGTAGTTGAGTGCAGGGACCTGACTCAGTTGGCAGTTGACACAGAGGACCCAGTCGTCGAGGAAGTTGTTCTGTGGAAAGCGGCGTCAGCGTTTCTGCAGAGTATACATTTGTACTGGGAGCAGGGAGCGAGCGCCAACATGGGATTGGCAGTAACGCACCTCACAACTCTTGAGCCCGCATTATGATTTCTGCGCCAAAGTCAACGACTCGTTTTTGACGCAGCCGTCGACAAGCGGGGCCGTGGGAGCGCAGGGGCCGACACACGCGGGGTAGACTTCGTCGACCCAGCTGTAGAGCGAGGACACGGCGGGTAAGGACATGGTAAGGAGAGTGTAGTATGTGCGAGCGAGAGGTGTTCACTGGAACAATGACTAGTACTGGACTGTGGGCCCGGGGTTGCATGGTTGGTCACTTGCCACCCCTTTTCAGCTGTGCACTTGTTCATCCCACGCCCCTGGGACACGGCATATTATCACCTTGCTCACCCCAGCAGGAGAGCCCACCCCCTTGGGACACGGCTTATTATCACCTTGCTCAACCCAGCAGGAGAGCGGTAATGTGCGGAATGTACAGTAGGGGAGGTTGGAAAGCTTGGCGAGCGGCATGGTGGCACCTGCAGGGCTTGGCGCGCCCGCAATAATGTCTTTCAATCGCTCACACTTGGCCTTGGTCTTTGTTGAACGGTGGACGAGATCCACAGTGAGGCACGCGGAGCTCCAACAGATGGTCGACAGAGCCGTCGACCAACGCCCTGAAGTTCGGGCTGAACGGGCCGCCATGCCGCGGATGGACCACGACGACGGGCCCCATGACCATCCTGATGGTCCAAAGCCACATCCGTCGACTGGAGCGGCGGCGCAGATGTATAGATGCCCGACGGCGACGGGAGACTCGGGGCACCCAAAGTGGAGCCAGGAGGCACGAGATGTGTATCGGGCATTAACCTTATCTCGGTTGGGAGCATGAAAAATGCCCGACAGGACTGCACTTTCATGCTGAAGAGGTCGTGTGTCGCAAGGTAAAACTCCTATCCTGGCACAGCGTAGCAAGAGCGGAATCCTGCTGCAAAACATAGTTTAGGTTGTCCATTATTCGAATATATTGGCCAAAGTGCTGGTACACCGCCCAGTTCCCCAAGCGGATTGCGCAACAATATTCCAATTTTACATGAAAATATTGACTGGTGTGGCAATCGAAGCCAAACCAACGCCCGGTGCCCCATAGTGTACCATCCTTGGAGTCCCCTACAGATTTCGGTCTTCGCGCATGACGGCCGGGTCAGCAATATGGCGAGGGTGCACGAGATGTTCAACGGGACATCCTCGCAAAGCGCGAGCGCAGTCATCTTTGAAAAGCTTCCAGGGGCGGGATGGAGTTTGGAGAGTGGCGGTAGCGACGTAGGAGGGATGGCATGAGGAGCTGCTCATAACCCTCGCTGAGCGACCCATAGGAGCTCGCCGACGCTTGGAATATCTTACACAATGGTCTTGAAGAACTCGAATCGCTCGATCAGTCATGGTGAAGTTAATGGATTAGACAATTGCCAATGCGCATGGGTGGAGGCTTCTCGATGTCCATATGTTTCCCTCACCGAGCTGTCAGTGTCACACCTTGAGACTTCGGAACGCTCACAGCATTACTTGGCAAGGAGGGATTCATGGGAGCGCCATATTATCACAGTAAGCGGCGAGGCAGATCACTGTGGACACTCATTCATCATCGGGCGAGGTGCCTGCCCAAGAACTAGGCAAACTTCCAACCGTCCTCTTCCAACGCCGCCTTGGCTGCCTCGAGGTCATTTGTCGTTACCAGAATGTACTCGGTGTTCCTGGACAGTTAGAGGCGTCGTTTTAATGGCCTGGGTGGGCGCATTGTTGATGACGAGCTAGCAAGCTGCGGGGCTCACCAAGTTGAGATGGTGAGAATGGCTATCTTAGCATCCTTGAGCACGCGTGCAATCTCTGCCTGCACACCGACCATGTCTGCAGTGAGCATACATTCCAAAGTTTGGGGATTCACTGGAACAGGTCCTGGGGTTTTGGGGATTCACTGGAGCAGGTCCTGTGGGGCTGCGCTTCAGGCATCCGCTCGCAGACATTGACAACTCCTCTCTCACCGGCGACCAGCCATACAGCACTCCCCAACTGCTACTTCGGCCAGCACAAACCCTCAACCCAAACCTCCCAACTCACAATGCTCAAGCGGTCCCTTGACCCGCAACGAAGTAAACGGCCCCCCACAATCACCAGACTCTGGCGTCCCCATCCCCGCTGCCGCAAGCGCCTCTTTGGTGGCGAGGATACTCAGCTCCTCGTCGGTGCGGGTCACGCTCACCCACCCGCCGTCATGGAAAAGAGACGAGGGCACGTCGGTGGACACGGGGTACTTCGAGATCCACAGCGGGTGCGAGCCGATCAGCAGGGCCAGGATGGGCAGCGACTTGTCGAGCGTGAACGGGGCGTCGGCGCACTTGGGCATGGCGTGTGGGGTGTTTCGTGAGTGGGGATGATTGGGATGGGTCAGTAGGATGAGTAGGTCTAAGAGCTGGTGGAGGGCTTTTAGTAGCTGGATCGTGGTGATGAGTGTGGGTGGTTGCATGTGGTGCATGGATGGGTGACTGCAGTTGACTGGGTGGAATGCCGAGAGCCGCCAGCGATCGCCGAAAGAGGGGACCCCGCATCCCCCCATGACGTCATGCCTCTTCGGATCTGATCAGCTGTCGTTGCTTGGTTGCTTGGAACTCTCGACATAGCCGCGCACCCCTTGGCAACGCTGTTGACGACACTTCCATCTCTTCTCATCACCGTTCATCATGTGGAAGCCAACCTATGCCCTCGTATGGATAGCGGAAGTCCTGGACTACATCTTCGGTTCACCCACTCGACCTTCCGCACATTACGCCCCGCTCGAGCCTGGAACTTATGCAGCATGGGCAGCCGCGCGCGACCGAGCAGCGGCTCTCGTCGCCAACATGACGCTCGTGGAAAAGGTCAATCTCACATCAGGGGTCGACGGGCCATGTCAAGCCAACTCGGGGAGCGTTCCGCGTCTTGATATTCCGAGCTTTTGCTATAATGATGGGCGTGCGTGTACTCTCCCCTTGCTGTGGAAGTGGTCGTTTGGACAACGGCAGAGAGGGAATGGCCAAGCTGCACTGGTACTCACACTATCCCAGCCGCAGGGCTGAGGTACACCGACTTTGTGACCCAGTACCCATCGCAGTTTACGCTGGCGATGACCTGGGACCGCAGTTCGATCTGGGACATGATCGAGCACATGTCGGCCGAGTTTGCAGGCAAGGGCGTCAACGTCGAGCTCGGTCCGGTGCGTCTGCGAGGTTGGATGTCGGGGTCTCGGTCGAGCTGACAGGAAAAGCTCACAGGTGGCCCGCTGGGACGATCGTAAGCCCACCTGCGGGTACAACTCACTCACACCAGTCCGTTTGGCGGCCGCAACTGGGAGGCGTTCACGCCCGACCCGTACCTGTCCTCGACCATGTCGTACATTGCCATCCGCGCGGCGCAGTCGTCGGGCCTGATCGCATGTGCAAAGCACTACTTTCTGTACGAGCAGGAACCCGTATGCGAAGGCCCGCTGGACGAGGGCCACCGGACGGGGTGTGCCGACGTCCACTCTATGGTGGATGGTGCGTTTTTGAGCCAACTCGGAAAGCCCGCCGGTGCTGAACTCGCACAGACAAGACGGTCAAGGAACTGTATCTGCCCAGCTTTGCCGAGGCGGTTCGCGCGGGTGTCGGGGCGGTCATGTGCTCGTACAACCAGATCAACGACACGCCGGCGTGCCAAAGTAGCGACTCGATGACGCGTATCCTCAAGGAGGAACTCAACTTCCAGGGCTTGTGAGTGGGAAACCACCACGGACGTTGACAGACAGTGTGTTGAGCGACTTTGACGGGACACACTCGACCGTTGAGTCTGCCAATGCCGGGATGGACCAGGAGCTCCCTGGGACGCATTTCTGTGAGTGTTTCGGTACTGATGCGTCTGCTGACGTTAGACGGTGACCGACTCACGAAAGCCGTCAAGGCTGGCGATGTATCCGAGAAACGCCTGGACGACATGGTGACGCGCATTCTCACACCGTGGATTGCACTGGGACAGGCGGACAAATGGCGAGCACCGACATATACAAAGTGGGGGCTCGCGGACGAGGTCCACATCGGCGACCGGGTGTACCACAACCTGCACGAGGACAATCGCCAGCCCGAGACGGCCGACCTGGCGCGGCGTGTCGCCGAGCACTCGCACGTGCTGCTCAAGAACGACGGCGTCCTCCCGCTCAACTCTACTGTGCGGCGCATCGGCGTGTTTGGCACCGATGCCGACTACCCCGTGACCATCTCTGGATGTGGTGGCGAGCTATTTTGCCGCGAGGCCTCGGAGCGGTGGCACTGGAACGGCACCGTGACCATTGGCGGCGGCTCGGGCGCGGCGTACGCGACATACATTGTCCCACCCATCGAAGCCATTTCGCTGCGTGGGCGCGCCCACGGCCTGAGAGTGGACCACGTCCTGCGTGACGACGCAACCTTCTTCCCTGCTATCGCAGAGGTCGCGGGAAGTGTGCAGGTGTGTCTCGTGTTTGTGAGCGTCTTCCTCGTCGAGGGCTGGAACCGTGCAACACAAAAACTCGACAACGACGGCGAGGCGCTCATCAAGCACGTCGCGGATACATGTGCCGGGGACGTTGTGGTTGTCATCCACGCCGGCGGGCAAGTGACCGTGGAAGACTGGATCGACCATCCAAAGGTCAAAGGCGTCATCTTTGCCGGCTACCCAGGACAGGAGAGCGGGAATGCGCTCGTCAATGTCCTCTGGGGCGATGTCAACCCCAGCGGCAAACTGGCATTCACTATGGGGCGGCGTGAAGAGGATTGGCCGCCGGGAAACATCCTGCAGAAAAAAGTGCGTCGAGAAAGGCTAGCAGCATTGCACCACCAGCGCCTTTGAGAATGCAGGATGGCCCGCACAACCCCCCACGACAACCGACGCCATGCTGACCACCCAACAGCCGAAACACGGCCCCCCACGCGCAGAGTTCACCGAGCGCCTCGCGATCGACTACAAGTGGTTTGACTTGCAAAACATCAAGCCCCGCTTCGAGTTTGGCTTTGGGCTCAGCTACACGACCTTTGCGCTGCGCGGCCTGTCGGTGCGCAAAGAGTACCGCCCAGACAGGGACTCTATTCAGCCGACCAACGAGCGGCACGTGGGGTACGGTGGCCTGTACGATGTGATTTACGTCGCCACCGTCCAGGTCGCCAACACGGGCACTGTCAAGGGCGGAGAGGTGGCGCAGCTGGTGCGTATCTTGCTTCACCCTTTACGCTCTCCGCACGTTATCGCCCACTGCTTCACATTTGGCTTTACATGCCTCGCTAGCTCCGCTCCTGTACTCGACGCTGACACGCAGTACATGTCCTTCCCACCCAGCGAGGCCGACCAGCCCCCACGCCACCTCCGCGGCTACGCCAAAGTCTTCCTCTCGCCCGGCCGACACGCAACCGCCGTGTTCCCGCTGCGCAAAAAGGACCTGAGCGTGTGGGACGTCGAGCGCCAGCTGTGGTATGTCCCGAAGGGCGAGTTTGTGTTCCACGCAGGCCACAGCTCGCGCCTCCTCGTGTTAGACACGACGGTGTACATCGACCACGAGTAGGGAGATGGTCGTAGGTTGTACCCTCCGTAGCCTGCCAGAATATGATACTGTATGCTTCCTCTGCCGCGCCACGCAAGCCGCGTCGGTCGTGATGTCAGTTGCTGCGGTTGAGTCCCAACACTGTGTTCCCGCATCTATCGTGCATCATACATGCTCCTACCCTCACCACCGCTTCGCCACCGCAACCGCCGACCTCTTCAACGGCATCCCGCCCTAGCCCAGTTCCACTCGCGCCCGCCCCGTCCTACTCCTTACCCCAGCCTAAAAGCCCCGACTCCGCACAATCCCCGCCACACTCCGTGTAACCAACTCGACAAACCCAATCGCGTCCTCGGCCGCCCCCTCGACGCCCCGCGCCAGCCCGCGCAAGTCGTCCATGCGCTGCAGGTTGCGGCGGAGCGTGTTGAGCGCCGCAGGCAGGTGGGGGTTGGGACCTTCCGGGTCCGCGTCGTGGGGGAACGGCTGGAGTAGGTGGGATTCTGTGGATGTCAGAGGGTTATTCTTTGTTTTGGACTCGAGGAGCTTGGTTGTGTCATGGTGATTTCGGTCTGATCAACCTCGTGGGTCTCGTCAGTCGCGAGACTGGTTGGTTTACCGGCATTCTTCCGCCCACGGCCGTGCCTCGTCGCCGTTGACTAGGCATACTCCCCTCGTCCTCCATTCCTTCCTATCCCCTTCGCTTGTCACTCCCCCTTGTCCTCTGCTCGGACCCTTGTATCTCCGGCGCACCGTCTCTCTGATCTCATCCTGTGCCCCAAGTTCAGGTCTGTCGTCGACCACACTCTTCCACCCCGATCTCTTCGCGGTCCATGGTCCTCACGAACCCCCCCACCCAAAGCCCCCCCTCCAGACCCACCCCCTCCCCCCCAAATTGCGCACCAAGACCCGCCCACCTAAACACACTCACCAGCCGACAAATACGCCACCGCCAACCCCACCCTGCGGGTGTACCAATCCACGCCCGCCCCAGCATCCTCGCGCATGACGCCCTTGCCCACAGCCGGCGTGGCGTAGACGGCCTCGTCGGCGATGCGCCAGGCGTACGCCGCCGGCGCTGCGGGGTTGGCCGTGACGATGGGCACGCGGCCACCGACGGCCTCGACAAACGTCAGGTCCTCTTCGTTGGCTGGGTGCAGTGGGTCGTTCGGGTGGTTTGCTGCGGTCCCGAGCCCTTGGCCGGCTTGGGAGCGGCGGCGCGCGAGGGAGAGGGCTTGGAGGACCTGTGGGGGGATGGGGATCGTGGGTGTCGTCGTCGGTGCGGAGAGGAGGGCGTACGCCTGGTCGTTAGTCCATGAATGCAGTGTTGGTCCTCGAGGCGTTTGCACTGTTGCACTCGGTGGTCTTCAAGCACGTCGAGTCGTCGAATGCCACTAGCAAACACCGGGTCTCGCACAAGGTGTTCTAGTTCGAGCTCGAGCTCGTCACAAGCTCAGCTCGGGCAGGCTCCATGCAGGTCCACCTTCCAGTTCGACCTCCGAGCATGACTGGGGCCCAACCTTGTACCGAGCCTCCAACCCCAATGCAGGATCTACACGGCCACGCGCTGCCGTCGCAGGGGTAGTTCCAGCCCTCACCAACTCAAACTGTGTGCTTCTGCCAGCGCGAAAGCCACGGCCACCTGCTCTCTGCCCAAGCTCCAGCTCAACCTCCAATACAACCTCCCCAGCCGCACTCAGCCCTGATACATCGCCCTTCCCACAAGGGAGCTCCCCCCCGCCCCCAACCGCACTCACCTCGACGAGCTTATCCCCCACACCAGCACTCCACTCGAGCCTGCGCGCGAGCACATCGCGCGCCAAGATCGACTTGCCCGCCCCCGGCTTCTTTGCCGCGTCACGCATAATCTCAAACCCCGCATCCTCCCATGCGGCGACGAGGGCGTTTGGCCCCGCGCGCCCGGGCCCAAAGATTGTGTCGACGACGGCCTCGGTGTCCCCGCCCTTATACGCCGGGAGCTGCGCGAGTGCCGACGTGAGTGCCGCGCGCGTAAAGCTTGTGCGCGAAAGGTGCGGGAGGGCCTGGGTCAGGATTGCCGAGCGGAGCGACATCGTGGGAGCCGAGTACGTGGTGGGATAGATAAAAGTAGAGGAGTTGTGAAAGGATATTTACAGGTGGTGTGGTTATGTTGGCCGGGTTGGGCCGGAGCGGCGAGATTGCTCGAGATTGGCGAAGTGTACGGCCGTGCCTGGCGGAAAGTTCCAAGTGACACCCGAGTTTACATCCAGAGCCCACTACATCCCACCTCACCTCTTGACCACACTCGACTATGTCCGCGCTCGCCCTCCGCCGCACGGCACTGCGCGCCGAGGCCGTCCTTACCCGCGTCCGCGTCACCCCCTTGCGCGCATCGCTGCGCGCGCCGACGCTGCGGTTCTCGTCCACGGACAGCAGCAGCATCAAGCCCTTCTCGGTGCCGGCGGGCACGCTGCGCGCGCACCACGGCCCGCGCGCGCGGCCGTCGCACGAGATCAGCGACCTGGGGCCGGACCTGATCGGGCAGCGCGTCGTGCTCGCGGGCTGGCTGCATGCGCAGCGGCGCGCGAGCGACAAACTGCACTTTTTCACGCTTCGGACCGCGCGGGGCCAGGTACAGCTGGTCGTGCGGGACGCGGTGGCGGCGGCGGGGCTGATGTCGTGGCCGCTCGAGAGCGTGGTGCAGGTGGAAGGCGTGGTGATTCCGCGCAAGTCGCTGGCCAAGGACGCGTCGGCGGCATGGGACGCGGTCGAGGTCGAGCTCACGCAGGCGACGCTGCTCAACCCCGCGGACGCGCTGCCGTTCTACCCCAACCGCCCCGGCCAGCTCGTCAACGAAGAGCTGCGGCAAGAGTACCGCTTCCTCGACCTGCGCCGCGACGAACTCGCCGCCAACCTCCGCACACGCAGCGAGGTCGCGCATGTCATCCGCACCACCCTCCACGAGCTCGGGTTCGTCGAGGTCGAAACCCCCGTCCTCCTCAACTCGTCGCCCGAGGGCGCGCGCGAGTTCCTCGTCCCCACCCGCGTCTCAGCCGGAGACGCACCCGCATTCTACGCACTCCCCCAGAGTCCTCAGCAGCCGAAACAGCTCCTCGTCGCATCGGGCGCTGTCGACAAGTATTACCAGATCGCACGCTGCTTCCGCGACGAGGACGGGCGCAAGGACCGCCAGCCAGAGTTTACCCAGGTCGATATTGAAATGGCCTTTGTCGACGGCGCAGCACCACAGACTCCCGCTTCGACTACGCCCGGAGACCCACAGATGCGCTCGACGTGGACGCTCGGCGGCGCCCAGGTCCGCGACGTCGTGGAGACGCTCATCAAGCGCATCTGGAAACAGGTCAAGGGCGTCGACCTCGAGGGCTGGTTCCGCGTCATGCCCTACGACGTCGCAATGGACGTGTACGGATCCGACAAGCCCGATACTCGCTACGAAATGTACACGCTCCCCATCGGGTACTATCCCACCCTCTCGGACGCGTCGCTCGACAAGGTCTTGCTCGACCAGAGCCCCAGCACCGTCGAGTGGATGGTCACGCCCAAGAAATGGGCAGAGGGGTTGGACGTGGCGGCGATTGCGGGAGATAACCAGTTTGTGAGTGGGTTTGGGAACGTGGACGGGTGGAGATGGGTCTGGTATGAGGGGAGAGGAGCGATAAGCGCGAGATGAGGATGGCAAAAGCCAGAGTAAGAGACCCGAGTCGGAGGCCCGAGTGGGAGATAGCGACGAGGATGGGGACGAGACGGCGCGACGAGTGTGTAACTTTGGCCACTGCCACTCTCGCGCCCTAGCACTGGAGTGGACACTTGGTGCTGAGGTCGAGACTGCCTCAGTGTGGATGAGTGCGAGGTACCCAGAAGGGAGGCCGCGGCGTCCAGGTCGGAAGGTGGACATGTGCCTCAGGGAATCATGTATTCCTCGTCACGGCTGCTTGTCCGCCGACGAATACCGCTCACCCTTCGGCATTAGCAGATAGAGGACAGCAGCTTGTAGCTTGTCTTTGGTGCGGTACGCTCAGAAGTACACGAATGCCTTGGCCGAAGCCAGCGTACACGAATTGCGTCTTCACTCGTCGCCAGCTCTGTATCTCACACATAACCCCCCAATAGAATTTGCGATGTGCTCCTGGCCCACTTCCCCGCTGACACCAGATCGACTATGTCCGGATCACACCCGAAAACACGCACACCTGGCTCGCCGAGTCGGTGCTCACGCTCCCCCTGGGCCTGCAGTGCGACCCCTCGCTGCCCGGCGGCGTCGAGCCTGGAGACATCGTGTGGCTGTCGCGACGGCCCAAGATTGCCGAGGGCGGGTGGACGCAGCTGGGCAGGTTGAGGGTGCAGATTATGGATATGTTGGTGGAGAAGGGTGAGTGCGAGCGAGTGTGCGAGCGAGGCGGGCAAACCAAGTGGACTGGTGCCAATGTGCGGTCGCGGGGTGTTCAGTGGGGGTTGTTGCATATCTGTACGGTCGACCAGGAGGCGGGTCGGTCGTGGCCGCGTCCTGGAGCGAAGGGTGGAAAGTCGCGAAGAGCGAAAGCTAGGAATGCTTGGTCAGATGAGCTGTCCTGGGAGAGCGGGGGCATGCTTGGCCAGCGTGGACGGCTTGATGAACGGTTGTGCCGCTGGTCAGCCGCCTCTGGTGGTTTGTCTAGGATCGTATTATGCTCGTCTCTCGCCCTCTCCCAGCAACAACAATTTCTAACCCCAACCCCCGGCCCTCCCCACCCAACAACCCTACCCAACACTCTACCCCAACCCCCACCCATTCCCCACGCCCAACCCCCCCTGACACCCACAGACCTCCACACGCTCCCCACCAACCCCCACTTCCTCTGGATCACGAATTTCCCCCTCTTCACACACGCCGACGAGGACAAGGCGGCGCTCTCACGCGGTCGCTGGGCCTCGACGCACCACCCCTTCACAGCCCCCGTCGCCGACGACCTCGCCGAGCTCGAGGCCGGCAAGCCCGAGCGCGTACGGGGCCAGCACTACGACCTCGTCCTCGACGGCCAGGAGATTGGGGGCGGCAGCGTGCGCATCCACGACGCAAAGTTGCAGGAATACGTCATGCGCGACGTGCTCCAGTTGGACGACGATGAGATGGCGCGGTTTGATCATTTGTTGAGGGCGTTGAAGTGTGGTGCCCCCCCGCATGGGGGGATTGCGCTTGGTGAGTACTGGGAAGCGTGGATGGTGCAGAGCGAGACGGGAGGGTAAGGGAGGAGGGGGAGGGTGGGGTCGTGGTTTTCGTGGGGTCGTAGCTTGGGAGGACGCGTTGTGAGCCTAGGAGAGCCCACGTCCCAACTGCTCGCTACAGACTGCGAGACTTGAACAGTCTTGCAAGCCTCGCATGCCGCACCGGGCTGAGCTTGGCCTGTAGTTTGGTGGGACAAACTCGTCACAATGACGTTGTACCCCACCCCACAACGCCACTGTTCTGTCCAACCACCAACTAACACACAGGCTTCGACCGCCTCGTCGCCACCCTCGTGGGCGCCAAGAGCATCCGCGATGTCATCGCCTTCCCCAAGACGGGCTCGGGCGTCGACCCCGTCTTCAAGAGCCCATCCCCCGCCAGTGCCGACGTGTTGAAAGAGTATGGTCTCAAGGCTGCTGCTAAGGATGGCGGTGCCGACGAGGTCAAGGGCCAGGCTGAGGAGAAGAAGGAGGAGGATAAGGGGGAGCAGGTCCGGACTGGGGAACCGGGTTATCCCATTCCTGACTTTAAAAACTTTACGCCGGATGTTTAGGCGGGAAGTAGGGGAGGCGGCAGGCAGCGAGTATGAATGGGGGCGGCGGCAAGGAGACGGTGGAGGATGCCGCAGGCTGCTGCTGGAGTAGATAGATGTCCATGTTAGACGCTGCACAGTTCCAAGCATGCCTGCGACACTGGTCGTTTCTGTGACACTGGCGTTTCTCGCGACACTGGGCTGTTCTCGATGATGTTCGTACCTCGGCTTCAAGGTTACTCGACACTGTCTGTGGCATATACATATCAACTGACTACGATGCAAGGTGCAATGGCGTGTACCTGACGATACTATCTGGGTGTCGACTCTGGCTTGGTGTGGCGTAGGGCCGACGTGTGGCTGGGTCCGCACTGGAACGGCAACTGCCACAAACGTCAAACTTCAAGCACACACTGGCCACCCGATCACTACTGTGGCCCAGTCATGTCCAAGCCTAGAACTCAAAGCCGGCCTGGCGGAACACGTGCAGATCGGTACCTGGCCGGGCCGACTCTGCGAGGTCGGGCATGTCGAGGGCGATGAGGGCGCGGCGCAGCGTCGCCCACAGGCTGTAGGCCTCGGGCGCTGAGCCGCCGCCGTTGGTTGGCTGGAGCGCGAGCGCAGCGAGGACTGGGGTCAGCGGAGTTCGTGGGGGAGTTTGGGAGGGAGCTGGTGGTAGCGGGCAGCGAGAAGAGGGAAAAGGAGAGGGTAGGGGTGGCTGGAGTGCGGGAAGAGCTCTGGGATGACGTGCAGGGTGATGCCGGATGTGCAGAACGGGATTGCAGGGCAATGGCTCTTTGAAGATCCAGGTCGCTCACGCCCCCCTTCCCAAATTCGACAGCTTTGCTCACAGCGCCTTCCCGCACCTCTTGCACCCAAGGCAAGCTCGCGCTTCTTCCCCTTCCACGATACTCACAGTGCTCGGCGGCCTCACGGTGCACGCCAATGTTGAGGCACGCGACGCCGAGGTTTGCAATCGCGCGCGTAAACGTGGGCTTGATCTCGAGGGCGCGGCGGTACGCGTCGACGGCCTCCTCGGGGTCGCCCCCGTTGGCGAGCGTCGCACCGAGACGGTTCCAGAGGAGGTAGTCCTGGCAGTTAGCGCACTGTAATGTTTCGGGTGTGTCTCAGGGCGGGCGAGTGCGTTGTACACATGCAATGGCAGGCCATGGTGCAATCGCGCCCTCCGGCGGCCTCTTAAGTGGCGCCATGCAGGAAAGACCAGCCACGGGCCACTGCCCCGCCCACATTCGACTGCCCTCGCTTACTCACATCTGGTCGCTCGCCGAGCGCGGCCACCCAGCACGAACGCGCCTCGCCAAACTCGCCCTGCATGTAGTAGAGCGTACCGAGGCCGACCTGTACGTCGGGGTCGACGACGCCCTGGGACGCATACTGCGCGCGCGCGAGCGAGAGGTACTGCTCGGTCATGCGCTGGTGGAGGGCCCAAGGGTTGTCCGACTTGATAAACTCGGAGCGGTTGGGTGCAATGCCCGCCTGCTCGGGGTGGAGGTCGGTGAGGAGCTGGTGCAGGGTCGTGAGGGCCGCGAGGTCGAGCGACTCGTTGACGTATGAGATGGCGAGGTTCTGGGGTTAGTCAATCGTGTGTCAAGTGTGCGAATCCGACTCACAGTAAGGAGCTCGCCCTCGACGCGCTTGGACAATGGGTCGTCCGTGAGGCTCTTGCGGCCCTGCTCGAATGCAGCGAGCGCCTTGTCCTCCATCTCGTTTTCGGCCTGGGTGCGGCCGAGGATCGACCAGGCGAGCGCGCGCGAGATGCCGAGAATCTGCAGGTCCTGGTCGGTCGCGCGGCGGATAAAGCTCTCGAGCATCATGGCGCCGTCCGAGAGCGAGCCGCCCGACGCGAGCAGGCGCTGCGCCTCGGGCCAAATGGCCGTCGGTGCCTGGCTGTCGAAACGGTTTGGTGTCGCAAACACATAGTCGACCTGCTGCGGCAGGCCGTTCTCCTGCAGACCGCTCGCACCCTCGAGCCCGCTGCCGGTGCCAAACTCGAACTGGTCATCGAGGCTGGTCTGGCCAATGTCTGGGCGGTTGAGGTTTTCCTCGAGAATGTCAAACACGTCATCCTCGCCCTCGACAAACTGCTGTCAGTGCGTGTACTTTCTAGCAGTGTTGCAGCCCAACTCTCGCGATCCCGAACCGGCCGGGCAAGTCGGGCCGGCTCGTCTCATCGTGACCCGAAAGGCAACATTACCGAGCTTGCGAACAAAAGTTGCCAGCCGACACACCAGACGTAATACCGGCGTCGCCACTCACCTGCGAAAACTCCTTTTCCCACTCGGCCAGCGCGTTTAGCCTCTCTGCCTCTGGCTTGAGGCTCTCCCACACTGCGTCGAGCTCGCCGGTAAAGTCCCTCTCCTCTTCGGGCTTGACCTCTGGCTCCTTTGCGACGACGTCTGGCTCGGTCTTGTCCTCTTGCTTTTCCTCCTGCTTTTCCTCGGTCGCGGCATTCTGGGCGCGTGCGTCCGCGAGCGCCGACTCGAATGCGGCCTCCATCTCGGCGTGGTGCGCGGGCATCTGCGGCTGGGCCATTTGCTGCGGCTGCGAGTACATGGGCTGCAGGCGGGGCTGGTACGTCTGGAGGCCCCCGCCGAACGGCGACGACGGGTAGCCGCCGCCCATCATGGACTGGTAGGGCGCGGGCGAGTGCTGCTGCGGGGTAATCTCGCGGCCTTTGCCTTTACCCTGGTTGAACGACTCAATCCATGCCCCGCCATGCGTGCCCCCGGGGGTGATCTGGTGCTGCGGCTGCGGCTGGTGGAACGCTGGTCCCGCCGTCGAGGGAAAGTGCTGGTTGAAGTCGACGGGAGCCGGACGCTGTACCAGTGTAGGCTGCATCGGCAGGCTCACGGGCCCAGGGGCACTGAGCGCCGCACTCAGGTGCGACAGGTTAAAGGGGTGGGCGTGAGAGGCATGCGCTGGCGCGTGCGCCGGCCCCGACTGCAGGGGGCGGAACGCCGACGACGAGCTCGACGATCCAGGTGTCCCGACGCGGTCCTACATGTCAGTGGCGTGTTCGTCGGTGTGGTGTAGTCGGTGTGAAGGTGAGTAGAGCGGAGGGCATGAGGTGACCGAGCCGACGCAACATGGACATGGCTATGCCTCGCGTAAAGCTCGGGTCGGCGTCGCCCGGCCGTGGTACTCCACTTCAACAGTCGTTGCGGACGGGCACACCTCGCAGACTCACATGGAAGATCGAGTTGTCGACGCCCTCGCGCTTCATGACAGAGTTGAGCGGGTTCGAGCTCGCCGAGCAGTCGGCGCCGTTCAAGAGGGACTGCATGGTGGCGGTGTGCGTTGGTGTAGGGTAGAGATGATTAAGGAAAGATGTAAGATGCCGAGCTGCGAGACGAGCAGAGATGAGGAGAAAGCGATGCGCGATGGATGGATGGATGGGATGGACAGAGTTGCTGATACATCGTCGGTTTGTCGGCAAACCGCAGAGCCGGGCTCGTGCACTCGTGCTCGCCGCCTCAGGGACAAAAATCGGGAGCCACGCCACCGCTGCCATACCTGTGGGGCGCTGGGCAGAGCATACATAGTTTACCGCGGGGTCCGCGGGGTGGGGCTAAAGTGCGGGGGCAAATCATCCTCAGCCTGCCGAAAATGCGGGGGTGGCGATTTCACCATCCACGGACATGGCCGATATACCCTCGGCGTCGTCTCGGCGAGCGTCGATATGCCGTCAGCAACTGGTGGGTGGGCACTCACCTGTTGCCGGCTCTTAAGAGGGTGGGGCATACGCTGTACGGTCCCATCCAACTTCTTACAAACGCAGAGAATCTGACGCAGCTCCTCACGAATCAATCAAGGATGTGGCTTGTCCTGCGATCACTTACCTCATAACCTACAGAGACCCACTCGTCAACTACACGTGCGCTTGGAAAGTTGACTGCCGCTATGAGCAGGAACAGGTGAGGGGCCGAGGTTGGACACAGACATTCCCCAGATCGATCCAATGGTACAAGAAGTGGCCACACTTCCCACTGAGAAGACATTTACTACCTGCTCCATCATTTGCTGCTCTCGGTCCTGGAGAGGCGCAGTAGTGTATGCTCCCGAGCTCAATGTGGTACTCTCGTGACTCTCCAGGGCCACCTGTACAGCCATCGAACAAAGATCTACCAAGGGGGCAGGGAATGCCGAGGCGTGCGGCGTTCATGCTGCTGAGATGCCTGTCAAAGCTGGTTGTTCAGCCATACCCTGCGCCATCGACAAATCTTCTTGTCGGAGGCTATACATGAACGTCGTTAGTTGTCAGGTGGTGACTGCCTGGAGGCACAGTAACACATTGTGACATTTCACGAGCCGGGAACTGCACCCCGAGATCAAACATCGGCCCTCGGGTGGACCGTGCCTCCTACATCAAGCTAGACTTGGTAACTGTACCAGCTACATCACGACTTGCATACTATTTTGCCCCATACACACGCGAGCTAACTACCATATGGAGCGTCCACGTGCCCCTTCGTGCCAAGCGAGAACATTGTCACTAGTCTCAGAACCTTTCCTACTAATTTCTGGGCTTGCTAACCCCCAATACCGCCTCCCTTGTCTGATGACCGCAGGGACAGCAGGCGATGGCGGCATCGACCGTCCAACAGACATGGGTGCCGGGAGATGACAGCTACTGCGCCGTAGAGGCAGCCGACATTGCCGCCGAGACACTCTGGGGTGCTTCGGAAGCCAACGCGGACGCGGACGAGGACGCCGACGCAGCCCCATCCACCTCAATGTGGCCCTCCGTATCCACAACCACAACCTCGGATTCAAACACCTCCTTTGCACAAACCGCCCTCGCCACGAACCGCGTTCCCTTCCCTGCCAGCTTGCGGGGGATACGCGCGCGCGTCTCAAACCCAGTCCTCTTGTACCTGCCCACACGGCGGCCCTTGCCTCCCCGCCCGCCGTCCGGGATCACGACCTCCCAAGCGTCGATGTCCGTCGCGCCGTTCCACGACATGTACGCGTCCAGCTGTCCCCCGGTGCGGACGAGGGCGAGTGCGGGGCGCGTGGCGGGGTAGGACGGGCGACCGTGCCATTCGGCCCGGTGGAGGCGGTAGGACTGGACGTCGCCGACGCCGAATTGGGCTGACCAGAGGATCGTGCCGGGTTCGTCGGCGTCGTCTTTGTCGTCATTGTCGTTGTCGTTGTCCTTGTCGTCGTGGTTGTTCCACTTGCCCGACTTAGACTTGCACTTGTCCGACTTGCCAGACTTTCCCGACTTGTCCGACTTGTGCGAGCCCAAGCCCCCCATACCCGCGTGCTCGCTGAGGAAGGGCTTTGCGCCCCACCCAATCAACCATGTGCCGTCGTCGGTGAGGACCATGTTGCCCTGGGACCCGCTCACGTTGCGGTGGTACGGGAACGCCTCGTAGAGGAGAGTCGAGGTCTGGCGCTCGTGGTCGAGCCCGACGACGATGCCGCGGGACGAGTCCTTGTCGTTGACCGGGACGCGGTTGGGGCCGAGCACGGCGGCGCCGTTGTCGAAAAGGCTGGGGTGAGCTGAAGCTACATGGAGTACCGGCTGAGTTCAGGTGCTAGAGTCTCCTTCTCGCGTTTGCACTTTCATTTGTACAGTGCGGCTCTGACACACATCCCGGACTTGCCACCCACCTGATGGTGCTATTCTCGTGGAAGCGCGCAAAGTGCTGCCACTCAAACGCGACGCCGTCCCCGAGCTGTATCGTGGATTTCTCCCCGCCGAGGGCCCAGATGATCGAGCCGTCTGCGCCCGAGACATAGTAGACAGCATGGCAGTGACGCGACGAGAGGAGATAGTTGCCGTGCTCGTCCTTGTCGACCGAGTTGATGTGCTGTGTGTGAGTGTCCGGTGGTGGACCTTGGGCATAGTCAAGAGAGTTCTAGTGCAAGTTCGGGACTGGGACGGGGTTGGGGCGAGGGAGGGAGGGGGTTGTATTCAAGTGGGTTCTATCCAAGTCCTGGGAACTCGACAATATTGGACATGTAGTGTACGCACAAAGTAATCCCACGCCAGCGTCGGCGTTGTGCTCGTCTGCTGCGGCGACGCATAACACTCGTGCGGGTCGACATGGTCGAGCGACCGCCACGTAAACAGCGCTTCACCCGTGGCAATGTCGATCTCCTGCGCGTAGCAGAGCATGATCGTGTCCGACGAGTTGCCCTCGGGCACGCCCCAGGGCGTCACGTCGTACGGCTCGGTCGAGTACACGGAGATAAGTGCTGTACCCTCGGGCGTGATCGTGAACTGGTGTCAGTGCGAGCGAGGCGAGTGCAGCGGGCGGTGGGCGCGGGGGAGGGTGGGGGGGGAAGAGTGTTAGCGGTGGTGGACGTACCTCGTGGAAATCGACACCGGCGTTGGGGATCGTCGACGAGCTGCGCGTCAGCACTCGCCCTCAACCTCCTCAACCTCCTGCCAACACCTCACCGTGCCAGCCCACAATCCAACGCACATATTCGCAATCACACCATAGCTGCTATCAAGCAACAGCCCATGCCCATTCCCATACCCGCCCGGACTAAACGTCCCGTCCCAGAGCGCAAGCACCGTTTCGCCCTGATAGGTGACCGGCGTAAACGTCATGGCCTGGCCGTAGCCGTACAGCGTCCCGTCCCAGATGAGTTCGCCATACGAGTCAAAGATGTAGGGGCCCGGTTTGGCCACGTCACCGCCCCAGGGGGCGAAGAAGAGGGCCTCGGAGCGCTTGCTCCGCTTGGGTGGGGGGATGTTGAAGTTGAATAGGACGCTGGGGTCAGTTGGCGATGCGGCGGGGTAGGGTAAGGGGGGGGGGGGGGGTGGGAGGTAGTTAAGGGGGATGGGGGAGGGGGAGGAAGATAGGGAGGTGGTCGACGGGAGATGGGGGAGTCGGAGGGGGTTAACACGGGAAGGGGGAGCTCACGGAGTCGAGTTGGACGAGTGGAACGTCTGCACGGGACTCGGCCCCAGTGCGCCGCTCTCGTACTCCTCCGAAGCAACCAGGTAGCGTGCCGCGACCGGCAGTGCTGCGAGGAGGAGGCTCAGCATGTTGGCTGTGGTGCTGCAAGCGGGTGGGAGTGGGATCCCCGGCAGCGCGTGGGAGGTTCATTATGTATTCACAACCTCACCCTCGAGCCAGCTGCCAAGCCAACATCCAACGTACGTCCAAGCCTCGGCCAGGCCTGTGCCCTTCCGCACATGACCATCGAAGAGTGCTCGTCCGACTCCACGCTCGTGTGACCACTCCACATGACCATCTAGACCGATTGGAACAAACATGAAACCATCTTTGGCGATCCGCACTTGGCCGCAGGTTGCAGGATCCCAAGCTCGTTTCGAGTCCCTGAGCGAGGAATAGAAAGAGTCATGATGACGGCAACATTTCATGACGGCCATGTCGGCATCGGAATGGGCTTGGCCTTTTGCGGCCGGAGATGCCCGCGCGATATTGTTCGGGACCTACTGGAGGTAGGAATGTAGCCGCGGTTGGGGGTTGCGAACTGTTGTGATGCAGGTGTTCGGGAGGTGACCAGGTGGTGACGGTGGTGTCGTGTCTTAATGCTGTATGTGGTTCCAGCCCGTCTTTGACCGAACGTTGTTGCTGGCGAACTGGAGCGAGCTGGGAGCAGTGGCAACCTTACCGGCGACCTGGGTGCAGAGATGTGATGCTTGAAGTTTCCCAGAGCGCTGTGTCAGTGTTAGTCGGTCAATGTCGCCGGTGAGGTGGTGGATGAGCTCTTGAGTTGTGAAATGGGCCTGATGGTACTGTAGATAAGCTGGCCACGTGCTTATCTGCGAAACGCCACGAGCTGAAACAGGTCTGAGCGTGCCTATACAATTTCTGGACCGGGTCAGCTCGTAGTTATGGTGGTGTGTGCGTGCACCAGAGGGGCAGTTGTCCACATGTGCCTTGAAGTGGCTAGTTGTGCACGTTTCTTTCGGTATTCATTCACATTCACATTGTTGGTATCGTCCTGGCACACTGGTTCCCCTCAGCCTGCGTATCCTACCAGCTCGTGTCCTCCTGAACGTGTGTTTCCAATATATGTACAAACTCTGTTATTCCTCACTTTGCCCCAATGCCCCATGTACAGTGAATGTGGGATTGAGCGAAAGGACGACTCGATAGCGGTGGAAATAATCAATCGAACTGGGTGTCAGCCTACGCCAGTTGGGTCACAATACTAAACTTACGGAATCATAGTCAAATTCTTCGACAGGAGGGTCACCGGCCGCCTTGATAAACGACGCAAACTCGGTCGACAGTTTGGGGCCCATCCCTGGCTTACCGCCCACAGTCCAAGCTCTGCAAAGTGCCCAAAGGTAGGTTGAGGGGATACAGTGCCATTGACTGGACAGCATGCCGTAAGGATCCCACACCACACGAGTGGGGGGCAACTTGGAGCAACATGTGGCGTCGAAATTCTTCAAAGCGACTTCGCATGTCAAAGAGTCGTCGGCAGCTGCACCTGCCGCAAAGACAAAGAACGGGCACAGCTTCTCCCGGCGTACACGGTCTCGGAGGAACAGAAGCAACGTTACGAGGTCGGAAGGACAGTCGTATTTGCGCAAGAAGGTGACGAGTGAAGAAATCGTACCAGGATCGGGGTGCGCGGGTAGGTCGAGACAAGCGGTTGTGATGAGCTGCAAGAATTGGCGCAGGGTGGCGGCCGTTTCGAATTCAGCGTCCGTGAAGCAGATAGACTTGCTCATGTCACCGCTCATGTCGTGGGCATCGCGGAAGAAACCACTGTGTAGTCAGCCTCCATGCTCTCAATATGCCTTAGTCCGTTATATTCTCTGTGAGGTGCAGCACTTACCTGTGTGACAACAAGTGATACGAGGGGATCAGAAACCGTACGCCATCCGCGGATACGAGCTCAAAGTCGCCGGTTGACCATTCAGCATCGTCCCTGAGAGTGGGGAGCTGCCTCATGGATGAAACACCTCGGTATTGGGCTGTCAGAGCACCACCGCCCCGGGGTCGATACTGTGTGAACATTTGCTCGCGTTTCGTAGCGTCGTCTGGGTGGGCGGCCCATGTCTGTGCGAGGGCCAACGTCAATGGTGGTGGAATGGCGCGCCAAAGGGCCAAGGGTCAGTAGCAGGGATCGAATACACTTGTGTTGGCAGGAATGGGAGCTGGTCCAGCCACAGACGGGTTCATCCAAACCGAGGGTTTGTAGCGAAGCGCTTGAGACATGGTCTCTCCGTCGTCGGCGATTGCTCCAATCGCAAAAACTGTGATCGCCCTCATGGACTTTTCCTGCAGGCGCATGTGGACGATGAAGAGAAAGCTCCATAGCGCCAGAGTGCAGTTATACTTTCGAAGGAAGTGGGCGAGTGGGAGAAATCGGAGATAGTCTTGGCCAACCTTGCCCTCGGTTGCCCACCCCCGAGTGAGGATTTCAAGATACTGTTCCAGAGTGTCTGCAGTCTCGACCTCGGGATCGCTGAAGGTGATGGTCTTAGGCGAAGCGGTGGTCGTCAACGCTTCGTACTTGGCACGAAGCACGGAGCTGGTGTGTCAGACATCGGCCTCCATCCCTCGGTACCGACTTGCCAACCGACCCCGCAACGTCTACTCACCTGGACGACAGGATATGGTAAGACTGCACACGAAGCCGAACGCCGTCCGACGAGATGAGGGAGACGTCGCCTTCGGTCCACTTCTTGTCGTCCACGGGTCCTTTGGGATCGTCAGAGTCCTTGTCTGCCGCAGCCGGTGCAGTGTCGGCAACAGGAGAGGACGACGAGGGTTGAATGCCTTCGCCGGCAGGCTGGGAGGGAGCTCCGTTGAGCTCGGCAGGTTCCGACATGGCGTGGAATGGATGGAATGGACTGTGAAAGGAAGAGGTGAGTGAATGAGAAGAAGAGAAGTGGGGGAGCGCTGACACGAGGATAATGAGCGGGCGTGAGAAGCGTGGTTGCCTGGACACACAATGTGGAGGCGGCGTGGTGCAGCTATCAGCACGCTGAGTGCACGGTGCGCCTGGGCGTGGTGTGGCGGTTTACTCCCACACGACAGAGGTCACGGACCCTCCCTTCACAACCCTACCAAACGCGGCACTGTGGCCACAGAAGAAGTATGGCGTGTTGGACAGTACTTGTACAAACTGAAGGCTGTCTACCCGAGCCTGGCTCCTAGCTTCTTGTGGTACCACAATGTTGGCAGGCAGTACCCTAGTCCCTCGTCTGTACCATTCGACGCTCTCGGCCACCTTCAGCAGCAAGTGCGTCGCTTCTTGCTGCATGCGTATTTACGGGTGTACAAGCGTTCTACACTTCAGCACATCTTGCCAAGCTACAAATTCGTGAACCCACACATTATTGAGAGGGGGTATCGCTCGAGGGGGTTATTTACGTCGTCTGCCACCAGTGTAGCAGGCACGGCTCTTGCGCAGGGAAAAAGAGAAAGAAAATCCCCTGCAGTCAGCATTTTGGCCCTATCCAGCACGAACACTCACCTCGCCTAGGCCGTTCTGGCAATGGTGATCAACATTGCAAACTCAGTTGACAGCTTGGTGGAAGGTTTACGGCCAACCGAAGCCCAGGCCTTGCAGAGAGCCCACAGGTAAATTGTCGGGATACAGCGCCATTGTGAAGCGCGAATGGAGTAGGGATCCCACACCGACAGCCTCGTGCCCGTCATGTCTTCGAGAGTCTCCTTTGTGTTGCGGAGGGAAACTTCACACGTGTGAGGGTTGTCGGCTGTCGCACCCGCAATGAAGGCAAAGACTGGGCACAGCAAGCCTTCGTTCGCCCGGTCGCGGAGGTAGACGAGCAGGATGTCGAGATCGTCCGAGCAGTCGTATTTGCGTAGGAAAGAAATGAGGGGGCGGATGATTTTGGCCTCCGGGCGTTTGGAGAGCGGAATGCGTCCGGTCGTGATGAGGCACAGGAACCGACGCAGAGTGGGCGCCGTCTCAAAGTCCGAGTCGGTGAAAGTTATCGTCTTGTTCTTGTCGCCGTTGAGAATGTGGGCGTCGCGGAAAAATACACTGAGCTGTGAGACATGCAATTGCAGAGCGGACGATGGTCTGTGACGACTCACCTCCGAGCAAACAAGTAGTACGAGGGGACTTGAAACCTCACACAGTCGGCGGTAATGAGCTCAAAGTCGCCGCTCGTCCACTCCTGGTCCTCTTCAACCCATGCACACTTGTCCTTTTCACACCGCCACCGTGCTGTGTCATTTTCGCGCCGAAACGCCATGTCGTCCGAGGCTTGGTCGGCGATGACCCACGACAGCCTTGCGGAAAAGTGAGCGGTTAGGCCCTGTGAAGCTCCCATGTCCTTGAACGCCCGCGCGAGGGCCCATGTCACACTGGTGGGAATAGCGTGCCACAGCGACAGGGGCCAGTGGGCTGGGTCGAACACGGTTGCCCCTGCGGTGGCTCCAGTGAATCCGTTCCCGTTAGGCGCCGACTCCCACGTTGAACTAAAGCGTCGGAGCGCGAGTGCCATCGTTCCCTCGTGTTCAGCGACGGCGCCGACCGCGAATGCACAGATGGGTTCACTCAGTCCGCTCCGCATGTGCTCGTGGACACAGAGGAGAAAGGCCGAGAGCAAGACCTTGCACTTGTACTCGCGAAGAAAGAGAGTAAGAGGGAGCAGAGCGAGAAAGTCGTCGCTCTTAACAGGATGCTCGAGCGCCAAGTGTAGTGTGACGGTGCTGTCCTTGAAGTTGCTGTCTTCTTTGACCGGGTACGTAAGCTCGCCGCTCGTGAGGAGTGACAAATATTGCCGTAGTGTCGCTGCCGTCTCAAACTCGCGGTTGCTCAGTGTGATTGTCTTGAAAGAGGCTCCCACCGCGTCGAGTTTGGTTTTCATTACCGGGCTGGGCTGTTAGAAATGAACAACTACTCGACTAGTGTTAGCGACCCAAATCTCAGTCCTACCTGGAAGAACGGAGATGGTACGACGGTACACGGAAGCGTACCCCGTCGGACGATATGATTTCGACATCCCCAGAAGTCCACACTTTGTCGTCTACCGTCTCGTCGGATGGGTCGGACACGCTGTCCTTCGCCGCCGCTGGACTGTTGGGTCGGGCAGCGGCCATCTTGCGGCGTCACAGGTCAAGACGCCGGAGACTCATTGGCGGACTCTGTGCTTTCCAACAAGTCGTCCGGTCGAGCGTGTGGGGACAAAAGGGCAGAGTAAAGGGGAGGCGACGTGAGATGAACAAAGAACAGGCTGAAGGTCAAGGAGTGCACAAACGCAAGGCAACTTGGTACTTTGTACACAAGTAGCAGGCGCCGTCTGGACCCAGATGGTGGCAGCTGGTGGAGGTTTCGAGAGATAGGCTTGCGGGTGGCAAAGTTCTACATCAGGGTAGGCTTGCATTTAGGCCTGAAAAGCCCATTTTGTGCCTATGAATGTGGCACTTCAGTGTGGCGGTCTTCCGATGAGCGTGGCTGTAGCCGTGACGCCTTCGATAGAGTCTTCAGCAAGACAGTGCAACAGCTGCTCGTGCCTCCACAGCTTGGCATGCTTATTGTTCTACGACTCGTCATTCTGGTTGTTCTCCTCGCGCTACATGACACACGTAGGTGGCGTCCTATCCCGGGACTACCCAGGTACAAGTCTCCTCCTACTTGACGCTTCTCTCATTTCTACATGGCTTGAATGTCCCATAATCTATGTACAGGGAAAGTGTGAATGGTCCGAAACCAGGAATCGCGCATAGCTCTTGTCATCAGCCATTAGAAGTAGTGCACACGACGTAGAACGACTTACCCTGTGAGGGAGCGTGGCCTTACGCTGAAGGGGTTGGTGTCATTTTCGGGGTCGTTGGGGCTGTAGTGGGCGCCGTAGAGGCACTGTCCGCAGGGGTCTGAGCGGCTTTCAGAAACACCCCAAACTCGGTCGCCACCTTTGGAAACGGCAGTTTGGCGGCGGTTCCCCAGGCCTTGCAGAGAGCCCAGAGGTGAGTCGATGGAACGTAGCGCCAGTACGACAGAGGCAGAACGTATGGGTTCCACACAGACTGGGATTTGCGACTCGTGTGCGCCCATGTCACGCTGAAGTTGTCCAAAGCGACCAGGCACGTCTTGGTGTCGTCCGCTGCCGCCCCGGCGACAAACGCAAAGAAGGGACACAGCTTGTCCTCGCGTAGCTTGTCGCGAATGAGCAGGAGAAGTGTGTTGATGTCTGTAGTGCAGTCGTACTTGCGTAGAAATGTGATCAGGCGAACGATGACTTTTGGTTCGGGGCGCGCGGGTAGAGGAAGGTCGCTCGTCTTCATCAGACCCAAAACCAGCCGCAGTGTGTCGGCTGTTTCGAACTCGGGGTCGGTGAATGTGACAGACATGTCCTTGTCGCCACTGATAAGGTGTGCATCGCGAAAGAATCCACTAGGCAGTTAGTATCTACTGCCCAAAGCATGTACGCCTGTCAAATTCGTACCTGTGGGAGAATAGGTCGAACGAGGCAATGCGGAACCTAACGTTGTCGGTCGAAATGAGCTCAAAGTCGCCCGTCGACCACTTGAAGTCGTCACGAATGTTGGAACAGGAAGCGCTGGCGTTCGTGACCATGATGAGATTGGTGGCGTCCTGCATTTGGATCCAGTACAGTGCCTTGCAGAACGTCTTGGAGAGCCCTGTGGAAGAGCCTTTTTGGTTCCAAGCCTCAGCAAGCTGCCATGTGACTTGGGCAGGGACCGCGCGCCAGAGTCCCAGTGGCCAGTGTACCGGGTCGAAAACGTTCATGGTTGGTGTCGGTCCCGTCTTCCCCTCGTTCAGCGTGTCGTCGTGCCATACCGAGATGGGACACTCCAGCGCTTGGGCCATGGTTGATAAGTCGTCCGCGACCGCACCGACTGCGAATGTGCAGATGGGCTTGAGGGCGCCTTTGCGGTGACGCTCGCGGACGATGAGGAGGAAGGTCACCAACAAGGATTGCACTTGTACTCGCGGAGGAAGAGGGTGAGAGGGAGCAAAGCGAGATAGTCGTCGGCTTTGGGATGGCAGTCGAGCTCGCCGTTCATGAGCAGGTGGAGGTACAGCCGCAGCGTTGCAGCCGTGTCGAAATCGGGATTGCTCAGTGTTATGGTCTTTGGTGAGTCCGATGACGCATCGTGTTTGGAACGAAACACGGGGCTGGTGTGTTAGCGGACAACTCACGTGCCAACCAGGACTTGAGTTACACTGCCTCACAGTCCTCACCTTGAGGAAAGAAGATGATACGACGGCACACGGAAGCGAACTCGGTCGTACGATACAAGCACTGTGTCGCCTGTGGTCCACACTGGGTCGTCGATGAGTTTGTCGTTTGTGTCTGTCTCCAACTCGGTGTCCGACGCAGTTACTGAATCGTCAAGCCGAAGCGGGATAAATGACGAGGACAGGTCGGAGTCGTCCTCCGATGGAGCACTGATGGGGGAGGCCATGTCGTCTGGTGTCTGGTGGGTGTTAACTGAGAAGAAAGGAAGGATGAAGTGGTGAAGGGAAGGAAGGAAGGACGGTTTGTTGAAGTAGTTGAGTAGTTGTGTACAAACAACGGGAACAGATGCGCCTGGACACACAAAGTGGAGGTGAAGAGTGTGCCTACCAAAGTGGCGAGTGGGCCGTCACCCATTCCAGGGTTACCCGTAGACGTGCATCGCCCGGCACCAAGCACACATCTCCTTTCCCAGTCAGTATCCATTTCCAATGCACAGCATTGCAAGTGGAGGGGATGCATATGTGAATGCGCTCAACACAGTGGGGAAAGTGGTCGCTAGGTCGCGACAGCAGAGCAGTCCGATCTGTCGCCGTGGCGCCCCACATGCCCCACACGCACGGGCCTCTCGTGTGTGCTCACCTCACTTGCTGCTGTGCTCGCACCCACCCTGACTCAAGGAAAACAATACCTCCACCCCGTCTGCCGCATGTCACCCTCGCTTGCATTCCCAAACGTCCCAAACTACACTTCCCCACACTCTCACTACTTCTCTTTCTCGCCCATACACCTCGCTTTCACCACCCCCACTCCTACGCCGTTCTAGTCAATCCAACTACCATCATGTCTGACGTTCACAACGGGGAAGCCGTCGCTAATACCACCCAAGGCACTGGTACGTTCTTATCCCCTACCCACTCATCACCACCAGCAATTTTTTTGTCCGCGCACTCCATGAAGGTAACGTCACTGACGCAGGACAGCTGGTGGCCAGTCGGGAGATAGCCAGTCCTCAACTTTACCTGACGGCAACGACAACGGTGAAGACGGCAGCAACTCTGCACCCAATGACTCCCGCGGCTCTAGCACCGACGGCCGCCACGCCAAACGTAGCCGTACAAATGCAGACAGCCCCAACGACGATGCCCCTATGGTGAATACAGCGACGACTACAGACCTGACCGACGATCACGTGAAGGACGACGACGTTTGGACCAAGGGTGACATTGCTTTCGTCACATCCGATGGCGTGCGCTTCCGTGTCCCTTCGCACCACGTTTGCTGGGCCAGGTGGGTACGACGTCTCGTTCCACAATCGACATGTTTACTGATGGAAAAGTCGCCCGCTTCGTCTCCGGTTCCACCTTCTGTGCAGAAGTTCGAAAGGGGCTTACCCTGTGGTCACCCTCAACAACACTGAATACGAGACTTCGACCACCATGCGCCACTTTCTCCGCCTCCTCACCAAAGGCGACATCGATTCTGTTCCTCCCGAGGATCTATACTTGCTGGTGCACTTCCTCAAAGCGCACAAGTGTGGGGTTCTCCTCAAATGGGTACTTTGCATGATCCGTGAAAACCAACGCGCTGGCAAGATCGAACCCATCACAGCATTCGTTGTTGGTGCCATTGTACTCGACAAGCAGACGCTCCGACACGCACTCGACGCATTCGAAGCTACTTGGCCAAAGACGGGCGAGGAAGGGGACGACTACCATGTCGGCGCTAGGGCGGGTTCGTCCGTATTTGACCCGTTCCAGTGGCCCCTCGCCATGTGGCACACCGTCCCGTCCCTCGTGACATTCGCCCTGGTGAATGCTTGGCGCAAGTAGAGGGCAAAGGCAAGCCTACCAAACTTATTCATTGTCTATCTCGAAAAAGAACTGCATCTGGGAGACTTGTCTGTGGACATTGGAAGCCCCGATGACGACGACAGCGACATCGGTAGCGACAGCGGTACTAGTGACAGCGACGACGACGACGATGACGATGAGAACGAAGACGAGTCAACTTCCTGCGTCACTGATGATCCAAAGTGGACCGATGGTGACTTTGAACTCATCAGCGCCGACGGAATCCGCTTCCGCATTAACTCGTTCGACCTGTTTTCTCACAGGTGAGGGCTTCCGGGTTGTATGCGGAAAGCTAGCTAACACGGCAGCGGCGTTTTTCGCGACGGTCGAACCCTGTCCATTTCGGGAATGTCGGTAACGTTCACTGACAAGGACATCGAGACGGCACCTGTACTTCGAGCGTTCATGGAGCTCATCGGGACTGGTGGCATTACAGACTGCAAGGACTTCAAGTCATGGCGTCTCGTTGTTTCCCTCGTCCGCTTCCTTTGCAAATTCGACTGTCCTGTCGATCTCTCCGTACTTCTAATGTACCTCCGCGAGGGCGCCCACGACAACTCCTTTTCACCCACGACCATCTTCCATGCTGGGATTGTTGCCGATGACCCAAAGACTTGGGGCGCCGCCCTCAAGGTCGGCTCGTGGACGTACAATGACACAAAGGGCTCCGTGTGGAACCCTTATTACTGCCCTTTGGGCTGGTGGACTGCACTCCCTGTGCCATGTCTCTGGGCTCTGGGGCGGGCCTGGAACAAGGCAGGACAATCCGACACACTTTCGGCCGAGTTTACCAAGTGGTACAATGTGGCCATGGGGCGGGGCGAGTCGGACGCGACGAACAATAAGAAGTCGACGAGTTGAGAGAGTGAGTACCCTCAGCCGTCGGTGTGATGCTAATGTAGTGTAGGGGCAGGCATGGTGATTAAGCGTGAAGCGCATGCCGTGAGGTAGTGAAGTCTTATACACTGTGGTCCCTTGCAAATGTTAAGCAGATGTTCTTTGTGATAGCCACGGCCATTAGCCGACACCGTAGTGACAACAGGAGGCAATGAAATATCACCGTTCTGATCATTCTAGGAGCACGGCACAATATGGCCAAGCTGGAAGTCGGGTAGTAGATCTTGGCGCATATCACTCTTTCCTATCCAGCAACGCCTTCTGGCTCCTTTCTCGCGATGTTGTGGAGAGAGCGTCTGCAGCACAATATCCACAGGTTCTTGACGCCATCATTAGGTAGTCGTGAGTCGCGTTGGTGTTACATCTTGACCCGCTTGACCATGTCCCTGACGCGCGGGCACAGCGCCTTCACGTGCACACACAGCACGCACTGCCCAGCGCGGACGGGTCACTTATCCCGTGGTGTCCCGCGTGTGTATCGCTCTGTATTCTCTTACGCGCCTTGCGTTGCAAGGGTGATCTGCCTACACCCTTTCATTGCCCTTCCCCCCACGTCACGTTGCCCCACATACGCCACACACGCGACACTCACACGGTCATCCCAGCCGCCCAGCGCGCCCAACGGCCATGTCCCAAGACGGTGCGACGGCGGTTGCTTCCTCGGTGTAGCTTTTAACACCTTCCCGGTCTTCCTTCTCCTCATCAACAACATTTCCTTCCCTTTATCGACTACCTTCCTTCCCCCCCATCAATCAGTTTCCTTCCCCTCATCAACTACGTTCGTCCCCTCCATCAATTACTTTCCTCCCACTCATCAACGACTTCCCTCCCACATTCTTCACAACCAACGCCAGCATGTCTGAAACCTCCAACGTGGCACACGTCGCCAATACCACCCACGTGTCGTCTTCCAGTTCTCCCACCGCCAGTCACTCAAACGCAGCCGACGCAATACCTGTCGGTGTTGCTCCAGGTGGCAACCAAACTTCAATCGTGACTCACAGCCACACCAACAGCAAAGACGCCAACGACCCCATCGCCAACCTCACCAACACACCTCACGACATCGGTAGTGGCGACGATGGGAAAGATGTCGCCATGGGAGACGGGGAGAGCGTCACAGACGAGCCAACCGACCCTGTGGAGGACGACGACATCTGGACCGAAGGCGACGTTGCGATCGTGTCATCGGACAGTGTGCGTTTCCGCATCGCGTCTTATCACATCTGCTCTGCAAGGTTCGTTTAAAGGCTGCACCTTTGCCCTGCTGTGCTCTGTTACTAACACCAGCCCCGTGCTTCGTGCCCGACTCACGGACCTTCCTCAAGACGCCCGGGCCATCACCCTGGACGACAACACATACAACACAGCTGAGACGGTTCACTGCTTCCTCCACCTCGTCACCAAAGGCGACATTGAGGGCCAATCCCCGGACGACCTTCACCTACTCGTGAAATTTCTCAAGGTGTACAAGTGCGACGCCCTTCTCAAAGTGGTGCTTTGCTTCATCCGTGATCACCATCGGATCGGCGAGATTGAGCCCATCGCTGCGTTTACTCTTGGGGCTATTGTACACGACAAAGAGACCATGGCGCACGCACTGGAGGCTTACGAATCAACCTGGCCCAACGAGGGAAGCGAGAATGAGGACGGCGAGTATAGCGTTGGCCCGGTTCTGGGGTCCTACGTGTTTGACCCGTTCACTTGGCCTCTGGAGCTGTGGTATGAAGTGCCGCCTGAAGTGGTGCACGCACTGAAGTCGGCGTGGGATAAGAAGAAAGGAAGCGCGGATCTTGCAGCACAGTTCTTGACCGACATAAACAAAGCCCTCCACCAGGCAAAAGACTTCAGCAACCATCCTAGGGAACGCAAAAGTACCGTGAAAGCGAATACCACCACGCCGCTCCCCATCGTCGACGATCCCCACTGGACCGACGGTGATTTTGAACTCATCTCGACTAACTCGGTTCGCTTCCGAGTCAACTCGTTCGACCTCTTTGCTCATAGGTAAGGGCATTTGTTCTCAGCAAATGCTGACATTATCAGCCGTGTTTTCCGGGATGGCCGAGGTCTCTCCGACTCCAACATGTCTGTGACATTTACCGACCCGGAAATAGAGACGTCGCAGACAATTCAAGACTTCCTAGAACTCATTCAGACTGGTGGCACTGCAGCCGTGTATCGACGCGTGCACTCAATCGTACCTATCCCGCTGGTCAGCTTCCTCATCAAGTACGACTGCCCCACAGTCCTTTCGGGGTTTCTCCGGTACCTTCGCGAGGCGGTTGACGATGGCATTGCCCCGAGTAACACGACGGTTTTCCTTGTTGGGGCTACCGCCGACGACCCTAAGACCTGTGCCAGCGCACTCAAGCTTCGTGGTCGTCGATGGAAGGAGAGCGGCCCTCTCTGGAACGCTCGCTGCTGGCCCTTCAAGTCCTGGCGATTCCTTCCAACCCCATACTTCTGGGCTCTTGGGCGCGCATGGAACAAAGCAGGCGATACAGACCGCCTTCCTACCGAGTTTCGCAAGTGGCTGAATGCAGCTAAAGGCATCAAGGGCTCGGAGAAGGTTGACAAGATCAAGACGATTGAGTGATCGGTGAGTACCACCCACTCCTTTTGAACTGAGACGTGCTGACGCATTGGAAGAGCAAATATTTCTCGTGGACGCGGAGTAAGAGTGTATGTAGCGACATTGTAGGCGTGATTGGAGAGGGGGCGTCCCACACGTTCAGACGACATGACCCTATGCATGAGTAGCTTGTCAAAAGAGCCGAGTGACTCCTGGACGCGTCCGGCTATCGGGAAGGAGCGGAAGCGGGGGATATCCACTGGGAGGGGAGAGCCTCCATTGTCAGACACTTCATGCCCAAAAGTAGCATGCATCCAAGTTGCCAAGGTGGGCCATCTTTCCCATCGTAGATGACCTTTGATATACATGCAGGTGGTAGCATGTCAGCTTGCTGCGTTGTCACTTTGAATGTGCACACCCAAGACGCTCGGTGACACTCAGGGACAGACTGTCGCGCACACACCATGCCTCCACCAAAGGTGTACACCTCACCCACACGCGTCCTTTGGTTGCGCTGCACCGCCCACCTCTCCTTCTCTCTCTTCACCTCGTTCTCCACCCTCATCCACCTCCTCCCCTCTCTTCTCGCTGTCACTTCTCCTCATCCCCATCGCTCAACACAGCCACCGTCACCATCATGTCCGAGAGTCCCCCGGGCTGGGACGTTGTCGAAGTCACCGTGGCCGCTCGCACTTCTACCCCTTCCACCGCACGGGGCGCTTCGTCTTCCTCGCCTTCCCCATCTCCCCGGTCTTCGGCCACCCAATCAGAGGAACCCGCAATGGACGCGACGGCAGCGCCCTCGGGCTCGAGCATGCAGGCAGAAGGAGAGGGGTCGACCGTGCACCATGACGACGACGAGGTCGATAGCGGTGCGGCTTTGGTGAATGACAACCTCGACACCAATGCCAACGCAACCACCATCAACGCTATCAGTATCAACGTTGACACCAATGTCAACCCCAACCCCGCCTCGAACAACGATGACACTCATGTCAACACCGACGCCAACGTCACCACCGACGGCAACACCAACATCGCTGGTGACGACAACCAGGGAATGGCCGCCATGACCAGCGATAACGACATCAGTTCCGCCAAAACCAAGACTGACGGAAGGGAAGCAAACCCGGTGACGACGTCAAGTGCCAACGACAACGTCAAGGAGCTCGACGCAGTGGACGCCGAAGCCGACTTCAGCTATGTGGACGACGACACGTGGACCAAGGGTGACCTGACCGTGATCTCGTCCGATGGTGTGCGATTCCGCATCTCGTCCTATAAAATCATTGGGTTCTGGTACGTATTCACTCTCCCTTGCTTGGATTAGACCGCGTGTTTGACTGACAACAGGCCTCTTGTCCGTGCTCGAGTGGAGTCACCGATCCAGGTCCCCCGCGTCGTTACCCTGGCTGAGGACAAGCACAACGAGGCTGAAACCGTTCGCCAATTCCTACACCTTGCCACGGAGTTCGAACTCCTATTTGCCGCTCCCGAGGACCTCTACTGTCTCGTGCACTTTCTCAAAGCGCACAAGTGCAGGCTACTTCTCAGGCAGGCTCTGTGTCTCGTACGTGAAGCCCTCCGCGTCCGCGAGATTGAGTCCATCAAGGCTTTTGTGGTTGGGCAATCGCGCTCGACAGGGTCACACTCAAGTATGCACTCGAGCAGGACCAATCAACCCAATCAACCTGGCCGAGTCCAAAAGGCACGAGTACCAGCAGGACCACCGCCGACACGATTGGTGGCACCGGCGGCGAATACCACGTCGGTGCGACCCCAGGCGCAGCAGTCTTTGACCCGTTCCATTGGCCCCTCGACTTGTGGTACACTGTGCCTACCCAGGTGATTTACACACTCGCCATTGTCTGGCGTAAAATGAGGGGAACGTTGGGCCTTGCCGAGCTATTCATGACCAAGCTTGAAGAACAGGGATTGGAGGATAGTGGAGCAGATACAGACGATGAAGAGGGCGATACCTCGAACGACACCTCTGGTCGCGATGACGAGCCGGCTCTAATCGTGGACGACGCAATCTGGAATGATGGCGATTTCGAACTGATCACTGTCGACAACGTCCGCTTCCGCGTCAACTCATTCGATCTCTTTTGTCGCAGGTAAGTCCTCTCGTCTTCACTGCCATTGCTATGCAAAGACGCAAGCTGACTTTGAAGCGGGTTCTTCCGCGACAGCCATGGACTCAACGCGAAACAATCTCTCACCTTCACCGATCCCGACATCGAGACGTCTGTTACCCTTCGTCGATTCCTGGAGCTCGTCCGCACAGGCGGAGTTTCAAGTCTACGCTACGGGCATTGGGGGTATGATCTGGTTTCCCTGGCCAATTTTCTTCAAAAGTTCGACTGCAGTGCGGATCTGTCCGTTTTCCTCCTGCACCTCCGCGAGCTTGTTCGAGAGGGGGACGTGTCGTCCCTCGCGGCCTTCTCCGTGGGGGCAATAGTTCAGGACCGCAAGACCATCCAAGAGTCTCTCAAGGTCCGCCATTCGAAATTTTCTCCTTACCGCTACACTATACGTTACTGGAAGTCCATTCCGAGAAATTACCTCTGGGCTCATGGGCGTGCATGGAACAAGACTGGCGCATCTGAAGATCTTCCCTCAGAGTTTAACAAGTGGATCAAAGTTGCAAACAGCAGCCGGCCATAAAGTTACCGTCACGTCAGGATATGACAGTAAGTCCCTTCCCCAGATCCCCACACGTTGGTACAGCACTAACTCGGTACAAGCGTGCGAGGATGCACTCGTGAATGAGCTGAAGCAAGTACCATGGGCAGCTGCATGTATTTAGGTTGGGTACATGAGACTCATCGCGTCCGCAGAACTCGAACCTGTGGCCAATGTACTTGTGCAGTGGTGGACTCCGTCATTTGGGACCGGTGGCGTCTGCCAGGGAACTGTGGAAGCGTCGAACATGATGAGACTGGAAGTGAACTTTATGGGCCTCGCTGGTTGTGTCTAGTGACATTGTCATTTGATTTGATCGGGATCCCGCTTGGAAAATCATGGTCGCACTCGATCGTGGTGATATCCAGCCAGCCCATGACAACGTTGGGTCCCTAGACACCAAGGACTATCGGGCTATTGTGAAGGTCGACTATTCACGTGTCGGAAGCACGAGCACTCATCCAGGCCACTTGTAGTGTTCTTGCAGTTGGCAGGACCAGCTGAAACTCCCAAAGTGGCACTGCCACTTATCCGTCCAGCCCACACCCCAACACCACTTCAACCCAAACACCCAAGTATAAACAACTCTGCATCTTCATTACACAAACTCTCTTACTACTACTACTATACACATCTCCCCCTCCCCATAACCCCACTTCTCCATAACCCCATTTACCCATAACCCCGACTCGACTCACTTCCGACTCCGCGTCCTAGTCGCAACAGGCACTTCCTCTGGCGCCGGCGTCGCGCTATTCTCCTTATCTGCGCGCGTGGCCGTGCGTAGGGCCGCGGCCGCGGCCTTGCCCTTTCCCTTCTCGGCCGGAGCTGTGGTCTTCTTGGTGGTGCGCTCGGTGCGCGCGGGGGCGGACATGGAGCCCGAGGGCTTGCGCGTGGGCTGTTCGGCCTCGGTGAGGATGCGGCGGGAGCGGCGCGCGGGGGCGGATGCGGGTTCGGGAGAGCGGCGGGGGAGCGCTGTGGTGGGCTTCCTGGCGGGGGGCTTGGGTTTGGCTGCGGGTGCGGGGGCCTTCCGGGCTGCGGGCTTTGCGGGCTTGGAGTCGGGCTTGGGCTCGGGCTTTGCGGACTTGGACTCAGCCTTGGGCTTCACGCCTGCGGACGCCTTGCGCGTGTTGCGCGCCGGAGCAGGGGCGGGGACGGGCGCGGGCTCCTCCTCGAGTGCCGCCGACCGCGCACGCGTCATGCGAGCCGGGGCCGAGACAGCCTCGCGTTCGGGTTCCAGCTCGGGCTCGTCCTCCGATTCCGACTCGGAGGGATCAGGCGCGGCCGACTTGGAGCGCGTGGTGCGTGTGGGGAGATCACGTTTTGGCTGTGACACCGTGCGGCGCGTCGTGCGTGCCGGCGCCTTGTCGGGCGAGGGGCCGCGGGCCGACGTCTTGCGCGTGGTCGACGCCGAGGCTGTAGAGACCGGCTTGCGCGTGGGCAGGCGCGAGCGTGGGCGGAGTGTGGGTTTCTCGGACGAGGTCTCTGTCGAAGCTGCGGGTGAGGGTTCGGTCGAGACTGGTGTCTCGGGTTCGGTCTCGTCGACTGCTGCTTCGTCCGCCTCGAGTTTGGTCGCTGCGTCGACCTCCTGCTGGTGCTCCTGCTCCTGTTCCTGTTTCTCATCCACTTGCTCCTGTGCCTCCTCCACCTGCTTCTCACTCGTCTCCGCCTCCTCCGCGTCATACATCTCCTTGACTCCCTCAAACGCCGGCGTCTTTGGCACCTTGTGCGCAAACATCTCCTTGACGCCCTTCATACTGGGTGTCGTGGCGACATTGGGAACGCGGAACATGTCCCGGACGCCCGAGAGCTGGGGGCTCTGAGGCTGCTCGACGCGGAACATGTGCTTGAGGACGGGGGTCTCGGCGACGTTGGCGCGGTGCTTTGACTTGGCCGCTGGTGTGCGGACCATGTCACGCAGACCGGTCAAGTCGGGTGATTGGGCTGCCTTGGGTTCCTGGAGGAGCTCGCGGACGCCCGCTAGTGCTGGCGTCTGTGGCTGTTTGGGGACGCGATAGAGCTCCTTGACACCGATAAACGATGGGGTGCGTGGCTCCGAGCGGCGACGGGTGCGTGGTGGCGTCGGTGGTGCTGGCTGGACGACTTGGGCCTGGGCGTCCGCGCCAGTGTCCTCAACGTCATCGATGTTCGTAAGCTGATTGGCAACATCCTCGACGTTGCCTTCCTCGCTCCCGCCTGTCGCTATCTCAGCGTCGTCGCTGGCTCCAACCACAGCAGCACCGAGCATTGGCACGGCAGCCGTCGGCGTTGGGGGGAGACTCTCACTCTCGCCCTCGTCGATACGGTCCACATTGAACGCGACGGGGCCGCGACGGCGTGCGCCAGCCGTGAGCGGCGCCGCACGGTTCGGAGTTGCCGGCGCTCGAGATGGTGTCTGGGGGAGTGTAAAGCCGACAGTCGCGCGACGATCGGCAGGCGCAGTTTTGGGAGTGGAGCTTTGGCGGCGAGGGTTGGTAGCCTGGCGGAGGACGGCGACACGACGCTGGATGTCATCACTTCCTGTCATGCGCGGCGTCCGCATTACAGTGGGTATGTCAAGCTCCTCGGTCGCACGGACCATTAAGTGGTGTTGGGTGCGGCTCTCGCTGGGTGTGGCCAGCAGCTGGAGAGGGCGGACAGAGACCGTCGGGTCAGGTTCGCGGAAGCTAGCAGGTGGCGCCGGGAGTGTGCGCGGAGTAGCCAGGAGTTCGCGCTGCTTCAGGACGGCAGCAGAGGGCGTGTATGGCGTACGGGCCGACGTCTTGGCCTTACGAGCCGGTGTTGTGGGTGGCATCGGCTCCGGCGACGGCGTGCGCGGTTGCGCCATCTCGACTGGAACAAGCTCACGACGTGGGTCGCGCGAACGAAGCGGAGTTGCGAGGCTCACTGCAGGCCCGCCAATGCCCGCAAGCGACATACGCCCAGGTCCACGCTGCGCAGTGCGCTGCGGCTGAGGCGTATAGAAACGAGCGCGTGGGGGCGTGGGAGGGCGCGGTGCTGGGAGTTCGGATGTGGACGACTCAACCGAGTCGTCGACATCGCTCGAGGCAGACTCGGCGTCGTCTTGAGACACGCCCTCGGCTTCGAACGCTTCAGAAGGCGAGATGGCGGCCATTGACTCATCGAACTGGATCAGATCTCCGTCCATGGCCGGCTCGCCGTGGTCAAGCTTAATCAGGTCGTCGTCCTCAAACTGCATCAGATCGTCTTCCATGGCCGGCTCGCCGTTGTCAAGCTGAATGAGGTCGTCGTCCTCAAGCGCCTCATCGTCGTCTTCGTCGGTCTCACTCGTGACCGCGTGTTGGGTGACGACCGCTTCTTCAGACCGCGGAGACCATGAGCCCTCATCGCCCTCATACTCGTCCTCGTCCGACACGTCCTCCTCTTCCTCGCCATCGCTGTCGCTCAACTCGGCCCCGGCGACATTAAAGTCAATAACATGTTGGCCGGGCTAGTGTCAGCGTTCGTCCTAGAACTGCTCACATGCACCACACTCACAATGCTCAAGTCCGCATCGAGGGATTCACGATCCGAGTCCGAGTCGTCAAGAGACCCTTCGGGCTGCTCCTCATACACCCACTTCAGGCCGCCGCTGTGCATGTTTTCCTTGTCTTCGTCCGACTCGTCGGATCCCGAAGACGAGGTCGAATCGTCGTCCTTTGGAAGGGGCATGCTCTTGCGGCGTGAGAAGTCACCGGGACTCGACGACTTGCGTCGCCGCGTCTCGACGTGTCCCTGCACGATTCCGCCATCAACGTCCTGCGCCTGCGACTCTTCCCATGCCTTGCGTGCAGAGCGCAGGAGGAGCGCCTTGCGGAGAGAGTCGGCGCCGCCGCGTGGTGTCGAGTACGCCATTTGGGCTGTGACAATGGGTTGGCGCACGGGCCTGGATGGAGTTGAAGTCTTAAGTGGCTCTTCGTCGGACGAAGATGACTCGTCGGAAGTGTCGTCGTCGGCGGGGGCCCCGCTTCCGCTCGCCATCGCCTGGGCAAACAGCTCCGGTTGCGGTTCAAGATTTTGGCGCAGATTGAGCGCCCGTTGCGGGGCAAGTCTCCGTGTACGTGGGACAGCAGAAGTATTGCGCGGCTTGACGTTGCGCGTCGGCTGCGGCGTGAGGAAAGGCTGGTTGAAGAGAGGCTGGTAGTCAGTGTGGCGTTCAGCATGTGGGTTCGGAGCACTCGCCTTGGGCTCTTCGTCCTTCTTCTCAAGATACAACGTTTCGCCCTCGTCACCCTCTGCCACGTCGACGAGCTCCTCGACCTCGACTTCTGTGCTGAGCCTTGATGGGCCGGGTGTTGCCACTTTGGTTGCCCTTGGTGTTGCTGGGGTAGGCACGAATCGCTTTCCCATGGGCACGATAGAGAGGCGGTGTGATGCGCGGCGGCGAATAGGGGTGGGGGGCGTTGTTTTGATCGGAGTGGCGACAGCCGTCTTTTGTACCATGGGTGACATGTACGCCTGGATCTGGGAGTGTGCTTCTCCGTACGAGAAGCGGAATTGTTTCTTGCGGATGATGAAGGTGTCGCTGTCGGCGAGCACGACAGAAGCCGGTGGTGTATGTTGGGACTCCCTTTCCCGGGATCCTGAGGGCCAGTGTAACACACCGTTACTTCCGTGGACGACTAGTGTAGCCTGTGGCAAGTGTCAGTCCGGTGGCGGCACACACGTCGGAGTCATCACTCACGACACCAGATTCGCCGTCGAACAGGAGCTCAGCGTGGAGCTTGGACACATCGGGCTGGTAGATGCGGATCTGTCGAGTTAGCCATGCCACCAGGTTACACTTGTACGAGATGGAGACGCACATCACAGTCATAATCGCGGCCAAACGTGACCCTCTCCGCGTCCAGAGGGAATGTCGAGACAACTGACCCCGTCTTGCGGCTAATGAGCTCGAGCGTGCCGAGGATCGGGTGCGTCTCGATGTCGGGGGAGGCCTCTCTCATCATGGCAGACAATGTCGCCGTGTCGGGAGAGCGTGGGCGAGAATGGTCAGTAAAGGAATGGGTGGAAGACAAGTTGCAAGGTGCACTGTTGATCACAAAGGACCTGTTGATGTGGTGGTTGATTTGTTTGTTTACCGAAGTCAGTCGCGCCCCAGATGTCGGGTTACGTAAGGAAGGTAATATCTGTCAGAGGTTTTATGTCACTTTTATCCCAGCAGTTGATGAAGCGGAACCAAATGGAGAAGGTCGGCATGGGCCGCAATGTAAAGTGCCTGAATGGGCAAATGTCGCGCCAACCTGGCTGAATCACGCGCTGGGCGGGTGGCGCCTGCAGTCATCCATCCACTTCCCGCCAGTTGCCCACGGCGCGCCGCTGCCGCCCAGCTTGTACGCCGTGGCTGTGGGCTGTGGGGGTCCACCATCTCGAGCCAAAGTCACGTCACCCCGTTTAGTCAGTCACTTCGAAGCATCGCATCTCAATTGTCTTGTCCAAATCCCTTATATACCATCCTCCTCTTCCGCCATACACACCTCCTCCTCCCGACCTCGTCATCTACACACTTGTTGCTATTTGTGAATACACAACCCGCCCAGCGCATCCTCTCGGATTTTACGTCACTCGAGCTGCCGCCCGCGACATTAAACTAGGCGTCCGGCGAGCACTGCCAAGCTTTCCAAGCCACCCGAACACCCCTGGACTTCAAGTCCCGCCGCCGCCTGGATCCCCGACACTGGCGCCCGCACCGCGCACCACGCACTCACCCTCGCACCTACCGTCTTTGTGTTTCCGCCACCCAACTGTCCATCTCCCATCTTGATGCCTTCGCAGGCCCAGCCGAACTACGGCTCCACCGCTTCCACCCCCTCTCCCCCCTTTGCGCCGCCACCCGCGCACACGTCGACCATGACGCGAACGCCTGGGCCCATCCGCCGACGGCGCCGACGCGCCGAGGCCAACCCCCCGGGCGCGTCCATCCTGTCCTCGTTCTCAAACCTGGCCAACACCATTATCGGGTCGGGCGCGCTCGCGTTCCCGTCGGCATTTGCGAGCATGGGCTTGATCCCCGGTATCATCTCGTGCATGTTCTCGGCGTGTACCGCGACGTTTGGCCTGTGGCTCTTGTCCCGCTGCGCGACCCTCGTCGGCCAGCGTCCAGGGGACGAAGGGCGCAAGGCGTCGTTCAACGAGGTCGCGAGGCTCGCGTTTGGAAAGGGATGGGTGATGCGTCTCTTTGATGTGAGTTTGAACGGCGCCAACGGACCCATGGAGTGCAGAGTTGCGCAGCCGTAGTGTGGAGCCAGAGGTCACGAGGCCGATAGGGAGTGGCGCTAGTCGCAGCTGATTGCGCCGAGGGCGAGCCCGCCGATAACGTGGCAGAGGGCTGGCAGACGATAGTGTCACGTATCTCTAGTTTGGGCAACACTGACAGCAGCTCGCGATCGCCATCAAGTGCTTCGGCGTGTCCGTGTCCTACCTTATCATTTGCAAGGTATGTCATACTTCGCGCGCATCGACGCCAACCTGTCACCCTCAACTGACGCGCTCAGACTCTCCTTCCGCAAGTCAGCCAGACGTTTGCACACCTTCTGAAGACCACGATCGACCCAGAATCCCTCCTTCTCTCCCCGACCTTTTGGCTCTTGGCAACAGCGCCCATCATTGTGCCGCTGTCGTTTATGCGCACCCTCGACAGCTTGCGCTTCACGAGTCAGATTGCTCTTTTGTCTGTTCTTTAGTACGTCGTCTCCCAAGTGACAAGCACCTCCTAACGCCCCTTCAGCATGGTCCTTATTGTCATCACATGGTACTTCGTCAAAGGCCCAGACCCGAACCGCGGCGAGGTCGTCCTCGCGCGCTTTGGTCCCAACACACTCTCTAGTTTCCCTGTCCAGGTGTTTGCCTTTACCTGCGCGCAGAATGTGAGCTTTCCAAGTGAAGTGTAGCTGACAGACCAGCTCTTCCCCATCTACAATGAACTCAAGGACCGCAGCCAGAAGAAGATGAACGTCGTCATCGGCTCGTCCATCTTCTCCGCCGCGGCAGTTTACGAAGTTGTGAGTAACCTAACTCGTTGGCCTCGCGCTGACCCCAGCTCGGTATTCTTGGCTACCTCACCTTTGGTTCCAAGGTCGGCTCCAACGTTATTGCCATGTACCCTGCCGAGTCGTTCTCGGTCGCGATCGGCCGCCTCGGCATTGTCTTCCTTGTCGGCCTGTCGTACCCTCTCCAGGCGCTGCCATGCCGCTCGTGCGTCTATCTGCTCACCTCGGGCATTATCAAGGGCAAGAAGTTCAAGCCGCTCCCTCAAGAGCCAGAGCCCGAGTGGAACTCGGACACGGACGACGAAGACTCGGACGCGTCGGGCATCGAAGGGCACGAAGAGGACATGCTTGTTCCGAAAGTCGGCGACGGCGCCCACGGTCCTGCGGCGGCAGAAATGCCTTGGAAGAAGTACATTGGCTTCACAATCGGCATTGTTGTCTCTGGCTACTTTATTGCGTTCCTCGTGGACGAGCTGGATATCGGTGAGTAACACAGTGATTGGGGTTTCGTGTCCTGCCGCTTACACTGTCAGTGCTCAGCTTTGTGGGCTCGACCGGCTCGACCATTATTAGTTTCATCCTTCCCGGTTTCGTGAGTAGTAGCCTGTTTCCCACACGGGACCGTGCCGCGACCGGCTGTCCTAACTCGGCGTCTTGTCTTGTTCCCACCGCTAACGTCCCGTTAGTTCTACTTCCGCCTCTTCCGAGCAGAACGTGGCCCTCTCAAGTGGTGTGCGCTTGCGCTCGGCATTTATGGCCTCTGCGTCATGACCTTCTGTCTGACGTTTAACATTTACAACCTCAGCAGGAGGGAGGGGGCCCCTCACTGAGCGGGTCCGGGCGAATGATAGAGCTGTGTATCATACAGGACTCGGGCAGTAATGTGTGCAGCTGTACACGTGCTGCATGTACGAGTAGAACGGCGATTCCCCCGGTCGCCAGACCTCTGTGCGAGGCTCGTCGCCTCCAGTCGTGTGAGCAACGTGCGCCCACGGAGAAATGGGCGGAGAAACAATGGGGCTTCTTGGTAGTTAGAATCTCATGCACCACATGCACACGCAGTGCCAAGTCTTTGGAGGCGCAGGTACAAGTGCTGTGCCAAGTCTTTTGGTCTAAAAGACACATGCTGCCCCCTTCGAGTCGGCATAGCAGCCAATCGGTGGGCGTCGAGTGACATTGCCGAGCCTCCAAGTCGGCAGAATTCTGAGCACGCACCCGTAGGCAAACGTTTCTGAGCACATACCCATGAGGCAACGTCGACGAGTCCAAGCGTGAGACGACAACTGATGGCGACTTGCTCACCAGCCCAAAGCGCCTTTTGGTGTGACGTTTGCATGGGGGGTTGCTGAGGGTCATAATGTGCACATGTGTCGGCACATGACGGACTGTGGTGCACGGTTCGATCGGCACCCTGTGGCTGCCAATTGGTGGTGGCGCCACGGCGAGATTAAACGATCAACCTGAAGCTGTGTGCAGACTGGGGGGCGGGTTGGGATTTTGACCCGTTTGTGCAGGCTTGTTCATGTTGGGCCTGCTCACGAATCACTGGAAATTATTTGTGATCCGTGCACGGGCACGAAACGCTGGCCAACGCCACGCCAACAAGTGACGATGGACGCAAGGGGGGTCAAGGTCAAACAAGCGCAAGACACGCAACGAATAGCACGTCACTCGCGTCACTCCTGTGGCCTGTGCAGTGGCACATCGAGCCACAACAAGAAGCACTGTGGCGTCTGATGGTCACAATAAAAACGTCATGGCCCGACTCGGACGCTAGCCCAAACCATGTATCGTCGGCTATGACTGGCAGGTTGCAGTCGTCCGACCTACGACCCACGAAAAGAACGTGCCAAAGCTATCGACTGGCGCGATTGAACCATGCTTGCAGCAAACGCCGAGACTAGTGGGTACTCTGCGCTACCACTAGCTCGGGCTCTCCATGACAGCATGCAGGCTGGTGCACGCCATGGGGTGTGATTGTGTGATTGCATTAATTCCACTTTACACACTTGTTCGTAGTTGGTAGACCGCCACAATAGTCATCAAGCACCATGGCTGTGGCACTTTTCGTGTCCGACGTCACCGTCGGACAAACCCGTGAAATCAACCACTAGGCGAGACGCGATACGAGAACAGTTCCGAGAAAAGCACATGGTTACATGGTTACAACTTACTTTGGGTGCAACCTACCATTCCTCGGCGCTCTGGCCTTGCCGCAGCCAAGGTCGCACGGGCATCGAGAACGACGATATGCGCAAATCTTCGTTCTTCCGGATGGATTGTGCGTGTCGGTAATGTCGGGAGAAGTTTTGTTGGTGGACCGGCCGTCCACACGGCCTTTGTGATCCGTACACGACCACGTCCCGTTCCAGACTGCAAAGGCATGTCCCGACCACACCTCACGGACCTTGGCGGCTACCACTGGTGACCCCAGTGGTGACCTGGTCCGGCGGTGACGGCGGCCAGTTGCAGCTGGGGCTTCCTGTTTCCGAGCGCTCGGACCGACCCCCGGGGCCCGCTCGGGGTGCAAGTGGCACCATGTGCCTCGTGACGGGCTTGCGGGCACAATGCCATGTGCGTATGCTCGGCCCTCGTTCCCCCTCCTTTGACTCTCCCCTCCTTCGACTCCTTTCCGCCAGGGGTGGCGCGTCTTGCCACTGATTCCGATACAAACCTTGGTACAGCATGGTGCAAGAGGGACGCCGCAGTGCACGGGCCCATGGGCAGACGACTGCTGGCAGTCGACGCAGTATCCAGTCTTGGGGGACGCAGGGTCAGAATGGTGGCGCGCCAGGGTACAACCGAAGTGGTGGGGAAGCGGGAGCAAATAGCCTTGAACAGGTCCACATGGGCAACCCAGTGCCGCTATTACCTGGCAGCAAGGCACAGCGAGTGAGGAGCGGTGGAATAACAATGCCCCGCACAGGCAGCACGCGTAGCCACCTAGCCACCCATAGATCACAGAGGGAGGGGCTACGGCATCAAGCGAGAGGCGCGTGCGGTGGGACTAGGTGGCGAGTTTGACGAGGACAGATCTAAACTTCGCATGCCACCCAAACCTGCTTGCCCAGTCGGGGAGCGCGGCAGCCACTGCCGGCATGCCCGACTCGAACGAGAACCAGCATGTGAGCATGTGGTCCCACATCCTCGCGCCCTGTGCCTATTCCTCACTGTCTCCTCTCTGTGGCCGCAGTCGATCTCTTTTCCCAAAACCAAACCTAGTCTGCTTGATCACCCATTTGCTCGGGGAAATAAGGACGATGATAGACCCATGGATCCATGTGCAAATGGGCCGAACATGGTAAGCAGCCAACACCTCAGTGGGCGCCCGCACACAATGACAACATGGGTACATGCCTTCCGCGCCAGGGCACTTAGGGGAATTAACCCCGCCCACACGAGCAAAGGGATGGATCCGTGGGGTGGAACAACAGAACAACATTGGGGGGCGAGGAGTGAGTGGCAAAATACTTCTTGGCCGTCTTGGCTATAATGGCATGTAGAACAGAGGAGTTTGAGAGAACATGCAGACAGACGCCGGTCAAGGGGGTTGTGAGCACGAGTTGTCTCAGATGGCTGCATGTAGTGGGGCAGCACAGGTTGGCACAGGTTGGCACAGGTCCAAAGGTCTCATGATTCCGAGGCGGGGCATGCCAAGGCACCGGCTGCACGGCGCGCGACGGCAGTAACAAGCTGGGACTGGGACCTGGGTCCTGTAGGCAAGCCTGCACAGGCAAGCCACGGCGAACCAGGACACCGAGGGGCCTTGGTCAACGTGTCCGGACGGCTGAGGCCGATGGCGCCCTCGCCCTGCAACTGTCCACCGGGGCGCCGGCGTCCACTGGACGTCCCCCGCGGAGCGCCGGGAGCTGTATGCATGCACGAACGGCGCTGGTAGGCCGCAGTCTCCGAGAGTGGTCAGACGCGGAGCAAGGGTGCTGCGTCGGTGAGCCTGGAATGCACGTGGAGGCATTTGATCCGAGTGGACGGAGCGGTCAGCTTGAGTCAGAGTGGAAAGGAAGGTGAGGTGTTTGTTAGTCGTGTTCTCTAGTTTGAACGACGACATCATCAATCGCCATCGGCAAACCCCTCTTCGCATCTCTTTACCATCTACAATCCACCACCACCTTAATTATTGCACACTTCTATCCATCGACACGGCAAAGTGACTCATCGAGATACCCCCCGCGACCCGCACGCTCGCCACCAGCGACACCAACGACACCCAGCCCACCACGTACCGCCTGCATACTTTCCTTTATCTCCCACCGCCCACACAATCTTCCTTTCGCACGAACACGGTACCTGCCTGCTCCACCCTGCATTGGGCGTCTTGTTTCCAACAGCAAACGCCCGGGCACATACGCACACGCCCACCTTTGCTCCTTTGGACGCCTCGGTTGACATCAGCCACCACTGCACCACTGGCCAGTCGAGTCCAGTCCAGTCCACTCTCCAGGTGGAGCCCCCTGCGTCCCCCAATCATACACCACAGACGTCGACTCGACGCACCGCCTATCTTGTGCGCGCTCATCGCCCACCTCGGCCCATCATCATCACCCCCACCATTGATACATACCTCGCCCACATTGCATAGCAGACAGACGCGCACGACAGATAGAGCTGCCCAGTAACCCCAACTGGCGCCGATCGGGAACGACGACGACGACTGCACCGTGTTCGACTCGAGTGGACCCGCGTGACTGTCCAGGGGGCAATCAAGCGCGGGCATCTTTCGTCTTACAGGGACCAGTCCAACACAGCACAGGGGAGTGTCACATCTTTGGCCGTGCTCCGAACAGCCACTCCTGTCTCCTACTCGCTGTCCGACTCTGCCGAGAACACGCAGGCATCAGCGGATCGGTGGAGGGACCACTCTGTACGCTCGCCATCAATCGGCTCGTGCCTTCCGGCAGTTGGACACATCCACACCTTTGACAGCGGTGAAACCCTGTTGCTGTTGCTTGATTCAAGCCAAACCATTGCGGCCTGACGGCTTGCACCGCGACGTCTGATTGCACCACCACAAACACACACCCTTTGCAACTTCTACACTCCACCTTCAACCCCCGTTTACACATTTGCATTCCTTTCATTTCTTCACTTCATTGCCACCCACACCCCGACAGCGCAGGCCCGGCAAAGTCGTCGTTGTCGTCGTCGTCGCCGTCGTCGCCGCCCTCTCCCCCTTCCTACCCACCCTCCTCCCTCCCTCCGCCCCTCGCGGTGTTGCGCCAGCTCTCAGGCGCAAGTCTGGACTGGCTTTGTGGCTCGGCACTCCGAGCGCCACGCGCACGCCACCGTTACCCTCCTTCTCTCGTTCCGTTTCTCCTCCGCCCTCTTGGTTTCCACGCTCTCGCCTACGCTCGCCTTGCCCCAACTCGCACTCGTCTCGGTCTGGCCTGACGCGCACTCGCATTCGATCACACACACGGCCCGCACACACAGATAGACGCCGCCGCAGCAGCCGCAGCTCATACACCGCATACCGCAGATACGAACACCTCCACCCCCCTGCAGCTCTGGATCCCCACCACGACGACCACGGCGTCCAGCTTTCGTCCACGCCCCCCCCCCGTCTCACTATCTGCGCACCTCGTTGCCGCCGCCGCCCTCGTGCCTCTGACTCTTGACTCTGCCTCCGCCTCAGGCTCCGCCGCCGTCCGCCGCCACGTCCGCCCAAGCCCAAACCTCCGTTCCAGGTGACCAACTTGCCCGTCACCCTGGCCCGCGCTGCGCCTGTGCTTTAACCCCACACGATTGCGTCTTAGGTCCCCATTCCAGCGAGCGGTCACGCCCAGCGCGCCCCGCGAGACAACCAAGAAGCAGGGCCAAGGCCAGTGCCAGGCGTAAAGCAAAGCGAACGAGCTGGCCAAAGTCTACAACGTCCTTTGCTCTTCGGCACCGGACTGTAGGCTCTTCCCTTCTCCATACGCAACTGCAAGCCCAGCAGCAGGACGACGACTGCGCCGACTGCGCTCACTGCGACTGCGACTGTTATCGTGGCCACGGCCTCGACACTGCCACAGACGCCATGAGTAATAGTGGTCACGCCACGCCCGTCACCCCGGCGGCCATGTCGCCTCCGCGCCGCTTCTCGGCCTTTGAGCGCTCGCCGTCGCCCCGCGTCCCGCGTTTATCGACTCCTTCGCGCCTGCCAAGTATAAGCTCTGGCCAGCCGTTTGAGTTTGACGACGACGTCGTCTCGGGCCTGTCGGCCATGACCATGGGTGGTACGGGAGCAGCCCCGCTGTCTGCCGTCTCGGTGAGCCGTGCGCCCAACGGTCCCGCAACGGTCTTTGGCTTTTCTGCATCGACCGCGGCGCAGCCCCAGCTCAACACGGCAGCGGCACATCCGCAGCTCTCGACTTCTCCGCCGGCGGTCCCCCACCTCGTCCTCGCAAAGGGCGGCGCGGCGCGCCCCCTCCTTTCCCCGACGCTGACTTCGCCGACCGCGCCCCCAGGCTCGGTGGACGTTTGGCTCCCGGCCGAGCCGGGAAGCCCACGCCCCGTGTTCTCGACGTCGCCACGCGCGTCGCTGGTCGAGTTTCCCCCACGCTCGCGCCGCAATTCGTCCCGGCGCAATTCCACCGCCATTGTCTCAATCTCGCTGTCGTCTCGCTCTCGTTCCAGGACACCACGAGGAAGCACCTCGGTGCTCCCTGATCGGTCCGGGTCTGGAACGCCTAGTAAAGCGCCAACACCCAAAGGCGACGCTTCGGCGGGCTCGTTTGCAACCGGCCTCGCGCTGACCGACGCCTGGGCTCCGGGTGTCGATGACATGGGCGACTGGCAGCCGACGGGCGGGATGCTTCTCGACGACGAGGGCGACGATTCGTTTACGTTTGACGACGACTTTGAGTCCAAGGGTCGCTCGTGGACGGCCGAGTCGGAAGCGAGTGCGGTTGCAGATGTTCTCCGCCCGGGCATGTTATTCGGCGAAGGTATCGAGTTTGAGGGTGATCTCATCCAGCCTGCTGTTGGCCGCACTCAGCATGGCGACACGAGTCGTGTTGGACTACCACTGCGTCGTGACGGCAGCCAGTTTGGCGTCAGCCGCACTGCTGCCGGCGTGCAGCCGAGGCCCAAAAAGGTCTACGAGGTCATCCGGCAGCTCGGCTCTGGTTCCTACGCCGTCGTCTACCTCGTACGCGAACGCGGCGGCCGCGAACGCGAATATGCGCTCAAGTGCCTGAGCAAAAAGGACCTCGAAGAGGAGCAGCTCGAGACACAGCTTTTCGAGGCCACGATCCACCTCTCGCTTCCTATCCACCGCAACCTTGTCACACTCCACGACACGCTCCAGACAAAGAACTGGCTCTTTCTCATGCTCGAGCTGTGCCCCGGCGAGGATCTGTGAGTGACCTCTAGTGTGAAAGCCCTGGCGTGACCAGCTGACCCTCCCATAGGTTCTACTGGCTCGAGCGCTCGCGTGACGCTTCTCCACCCCCTGCCAATTCCCGCTTGCCTGAGATGCACGCGGGTGGCATGGACATCATGTCGTCATCGGGTCTCTCGTCGTCGTCGATTCCGTTCTCGACCTCTCAACTGTTTTCCAACATTCCTTCCTCATTCACCAATTCACCCAGCGCATTCTCACCCAACGGGTTTGGCGGATCGCCGGCGTCGCTCCTGTTTGCACACCACAATGGCTCGCACGCGGCCGCCGCCCACAGCTCGTATGGCGCGGCCACCCCACCCACACCATCTCTCCTTTCTGCCTTTTCAGCCAACACACTCCTTACCCAACGACGTCTGCGCCTTATCGCGTCCATGTTTTCGCAAATGTGCGAGGCGGTCGCTGTTTGCCATAATGCAGGTGTAAGCCATCGCGACATCAAGCCCGAAAACTTTATCTGCTGCGACTCTGTCGAGCTCGAGGCGGTCGACGACGCTACCAACGACCCCGACAAGCCCGACTTTGGCCCGCAGGCCAAGCGCAAGGTGATTGTCAAGCTGACCGACTTTGGCCTTTCGACTACCGAGGTCGAGTCGGGCGACGTCGAGTGCGGCTCCAAGCCATACATGTCGTACGAGTGCCGTAACAACCTGGGCCCCACGTACCGCCCGGCGCCGGCCGACGTCTGGTCGCTCGGTATCGTGCTCATCAACATGCTCTTCCACCGCAACCCGTGGAAGGACCCGACCGAGGGCGACCCCAACTTTGACACGTTTATGATGGACCCCATCGGGTTCTTTACGTCCAAGTTTACCGGTATCGGCAAAGAGGTCGCGACGTATCTTGCCGAGCGCGTCTTGTGCCTCGAGTACGAGGACCGTGTGACGGCGCGAGAGCTGGGTATTTGGGTTCGCTCGCTGCCCGAGATGATTGGCGGCCGCCGCGCTGTCCAGGCGCTCAAGGTCGCGCGTCTCGAGAGCCGCGCCAAGCAGACCGCTGGCGACAAGGGTCTCTTTGTAAAGTCGCCCATTTCCAACCACAACCCGCACAAGAGCGCGTTTACCTCTGCACTGACGTCGACCCTGGCGTCAGCGCCACTGATGCCCCCGCCAAACATGCCGCCACCGCCGGTTCCGCAGATTGTCGAGGTCCCCGGTCTGGCGTCACTTCCGCCACCCTCGGAGCTCGCTCACGCCACCGCCATGCAACAGGCTGCTGCCATCGCCCATCCTGCACCAACACCCGACCTCGACGGCGACGACATGCGTTCCGCTACAACGTATGATGACAACCCCACGCCGACGGACACGAGCGCGCTCGTCTCGCCTGAACCCACCGAGGGCGGCGATGTGGAAAATGTTGACCACGCCGACGACCTGGATGGCGACGGCGACGACGCGGATCGTGACGGTTCAAAGTCGCCCGATGACAAGACGCCCGATGAACGCTCACTCTCGACGCAAAAGCGCCGCAAGCGGGGTGTACGCAAGGGTAAAGCTGCCAAGGCTGCGATGCGGGCCAACAGCGACGACTCGCCGTCACGCGAAGAGCGCGACGCGTTTGTTGCCGAGCTCGTATCCGCATCCGAGGAGCTTGCGCGCGACTTGAGCCAAAAGAAGCACTTTGACGCGAGCCGCGACGCCGATTTCCCGCCGTTAGGCACTTCGCCGGCGCAGGTCGCCGCTGCGCGCAAGTCGCGCTGGAAAGAGTTCCTCGCAATGTCCAAGGGCAACCCGCAGCTCGAGGCGCTGGCCAAGCGCGTCGCCGAGCGCGACCAGTTTGCTGGCGGCACGTGGTCTGCACCTGCAAAGTTACAGGCTGGCCACGCCGAGGCCTTTCGTCCTCACGCGGCCAAGCATGCGCACACGTCATCTGCCGTTCACCACGCCGCCACGACGCATTCTGGCTTTACGTCGAGCGTCGCAACTGCCTCGAGCTCGGCCTCGAGCTCGTACGTCGGCGGCCCCGACGACGATGACTGGCGCCGTCACCGCCGCGAGCGTGAGCGTGAACGCGAGCGCGAGCAGCATGAGCGTGAGGCTCCGCGTGCGCGTGAAAAGGAGCATGAGCCCGAGCGTGAACCGTCTCCCGAGGCCGCCGTACCCAAGAACCGCCCTGGTCGCCGTGGCACCGAGGACTCGTCGTCGCGCAGCCGTGCAGCTGCGCTCGCTGCTGCGGCGATCAGCGCGGGCATGGAGCCGATGGGCTCGTTTGGGCGTCCCAGCCATCTCGGCCGACCGCCGCACGCGCACCTGCCTCATCCTGTCCATTCTGTTCCCTCGGCGCACCCGCCTACGATTGGGCACCGCCCGCCTGGCCGCTCGCCGCTCGCGTCTACCACGGACCGTGCCGGCGAGCGCTGGGCGCCTCCGACGTCGAGCGTGCCGATGCCGATTGCCCCTGCGCGTGCGCCTCGTGATCGTGAGCGTGAGCGCGAGCGTGATCGCAACCACGAACGCAATCACGAACGCAACCACGAACGCAACCACACCCGCTCATACGACTACGACCGCCGCAAGCCCGAGCCGATCGCGATCAAGACGAACGGCTCTGCCGCGCCTGCCCCGGCGGCCACGAGCTCGTCGAGCCTCACGACGATTACGGGCGGTAGCCCCGCCGAGTCGCCCAACAAACCCAAGCTCAAGGGCCAGATCCAGAGTCTTGCAAAGATGCTTGGGGGCCTCAAGGCCAAGGGCCGTGACTGAGCCCACCCGCGAGCTGTTAAGCGGTACCGAATACACGCAGTGACCACCCTTTCTACGACTTTGAACCTACGACCATCGCCAGACCCTTGTGCTTGCGACACCGACACACACCACCGACCCGACCCTCTTTCCCGCGCCCCTCCTTCCCGCGCCCCCTCCTCCCACTCCGCCACCTCTACCCAACCCCAACCCCCCGCCCCACTCATACCCACACCCACTCCTTGTTGAGACGAAAGAAGCCAAAGCAAATGCAAATCGCAAGAAAGAACCACGCAAACGAAGGAAAAGAGGAATGTATCATCGAGCAGCGCCCAACGCTGCGATCATTGCATCGGGAGCTGCTAGCATAGTTTGGTGACAAGTAACACATGTACGATATCAATGCATCGTGGTGGTAGTAGTCAAGGGAGGTGCACAGGTGGGCATTGTGGGCAGGGCACCTTGGAGTTGGGGTTGGATGTGGGGCTGGGAAGGGAATCGAGCAGGCGGTGGGCAGCTGGTGGTGGTGAGGTTCAGTTAAGAGCAGGGTCATGGTCGAGAGACGGCAGTACATACGTACAGGGAGCGTGCGCAAGTATAGCCACAGAGCAGGGCCGCAGACCCAGACCAAGCCGGGCGTGTGGACAAACCAAGAGCAGTCATGGCATGGCCAGCCTGGTTAGTCTCGCTGCAAACATGGTACATATGGCAGGGGTCAACGAAGCAAAGCGAACCCACCCGCACGAGACAGTATGCAGTGAGCACCAAGCAGGGATGCCACAGCGCCACAGCGCCCACAGCGTGGCGCGGACCAAGCCCACCGAGGCCGCCCTTGACCACGGGCGTCGCTAAAGTATGTCCAAGCGTCGGCGACAGGCCGCTGTCGTCGAACCAGTGTGGCGCGTCCTGCCATCTCCGAGTCGTCATCAGGCCATGGCGATGATCCCAGTGCATAATGAACTCGCACCCCAAGCAGCAAAGGAACCTCCATCTGCCTCCATCTGCCTCCATCTGCCTCAATCTGCCTCACTCTATCACATACTGCTGACAACATGTACGACGCACGCGTTCTCTACTCTCCACCCGTCCAACAGCATAACTCACGCGCCAGACGCGCACTCACCCCTGACGGGCCCTCGTTCGCCCTTCGAATCTCCTCGATCTCATCCTCCCCCATTCCCGCCTCCCTCAAAATCCGCACAAGCACCCCCGTCTTGCCCCGCACATACGCCTCCATCTCCTCCCCAGCGAGGGCGGTCTTGACGTCCGCGTACGCCGCGCGCAGGTCGGGGCGGGCGCGGAGCGTGTCCCGGACCATGAGGTGGTTGCGCAGGGCGGGGGAGGGGGTGGTGATGTAGATGTGTGTGGAGATGTGGGGGGGTATCAAGGATAACTCCTCAGCGCCCTCCTCCACACCCACCCCACCCACTAAACCCCCATCAACAACCCCCACCTCCCCAACCCTCTCCCGCCAATCCGCGGGACTCTTAAACGCCTCCCTCCCCTCAATCCCCTGGTTTCCATTATGCCTCCACCCACCCCGCTCGAGCGCGCCAATGGCCGCGGCCACGTGTTCGGGTGCGACCACAATGTCAACGTCGAGGACGGGTTTCGCTAGCAGCCCCGGGACCGCCGTGGAGCCTACGTGTTCGATAGAGAGGATGGGGACGGGTGTGAGGAGGGTGGAGAGGTGGGTGGAGAGGGCGGTGAAGTAGGTTTGGTAGTGGGGGGAGGGGGGGTGGAGGGTTGGCATCGTCGGTTGGGGGGGGGGGGGGGGTCTGGAAGTTGGGTGGGGGCCCAAGGGACGCGTTGAGGTGGATGCTGTTCGTGGTTGTTGGGATCGAGCTGGTGTCGCGGCAGATGCGGCTGGCGGTGAGCCTGCTCGTTGGGTGGTTGCGGGTGTGCTGTCACTGTCTCACCCAGGTGGGCTACTAGGCGCTGCTCAACAGCGACCCGGTCCTATGCTCGTCCTGTACCAGCCGATGCTGACGGTACCCACGTCCCCGGTGTTGACGTCCCGAGTGCGGTTTCGCGAGTCGACCTCCAAACAATCGATTGCCGTCGTCTCCCAACAACCGATTGCTCTAAGTCTCCCTCCTTTCGAAGAAGGGTAGTCACGAATCGAGGACCTTTGATCCCGGCTTCAATGTCAGAATGGTGAATATCTTGGGCAGTACATTGCGAAAGACCAACCCTCGTGCTTCTCCTGGCCTGCTAATCGGGCGTTTGTGACTGTGACTGTGCGCGGCGTGCACTTGTTACAGAACGCCCAACGTCTAGTCTTCCTGCAGTGTATGCGTAGATTGTGGCTTGAGACTGCCGTGGGCGCGGGGTGTGGGTGTGGAGCTGCACTTCGACAAGTGTCACCTGCGGACAGCAGCAGTCAGTCGCGTCAGTGCGAGTGCAGATGCAAGTTGTGCCGTCATGTCTGTCTCGGCCAGTTCCATTCCGCGCCCACATGACATTGGGTCAATGGCCACATTGGGCCACCAGGCACACCCGACCGACGCGATTGATTTCGCGGGACCAAATCGCCCAAACACAACACTGCCACTGCCCCCAGCCACCCCAGCCTATCCATCCTTTTGCCATCTCTCCATCTCCCTCATCTCTCATCTCTTCATCCATCAACAATGGCTCTCCGCGCGGCCACCAGCGCAAACGGCGCCTATGGGGGACCACACGCCCACGACCCCGCAGCCGCCTACGCCCAACAACCGTACGCCCCCGCACTCGCTTCCAAGTATGCCCCCACCAACGCTGCCCCCGCCGCACCTCCCGCCGCGCCCGTTCCGGCCGCAGCCAAGCCGGCGCCGGAACCCACAAAGAAGGCCGACAAGCCCGTGCCCCCCACGCCACCGCTGTTCATCCGCGACGCCGAGCAGGGAAAGACGTACCGCCGTACCGGGTTTTTGGGCGAGGTGGGTCAAAGGAGGGAGCCGCGACGAAGGGGGGCGGGGGAGGGGGGGCAGTAGCATGACTGTGCTTGTCACCAGCTGCACGATAGCTAGTGCGAGTACGAAGACGAATGTTGTCGTGTAGAGCACCGTGTGTTGTGCCCACCACCAGGTCTGGGCTGGTGCGATCGGATAGACGCCGAAGCCGACACCGTCGCGATTGCGAATGTTTGTTTGCGAGGCCCGTGCGCGTCACAACAAGTCCCAGTCTTCGCACTTCCTCACACCCACTCGGAACCCCCTGTCCCCTATGCACATGGACAACAGATACTGACGGCAGGGCGGGTTTGCACGCGTGTTCGAGGTGTTTGACGATGAGCAGGAGCGCAAGGCGATCAAGGTCGTGCACAAGGCGTCGATCAAGAGTACCAAGAACAAGACAAAGGTGGGTCTGGCTGTTGTGGGGATTTCGGGTGTTGTCCTCTTTGCTACTCCTTTGGGACGAGCTTTGGTTCTTCTCGGCCGTCTTCATCGGAGCGGGTGGTCGCGTGCTGGGTGCATGTGTTTGTAGAGGCCATCCGTCGTGTGTACCGCTCTTGTGGGCTCGCGGCAAGGCGTTATCTGCCGTTGCGCAGATCCTGTCTGCAACCCACTGCCCTCATGTCGCCTCCTTCTCTCGTGTGTTGTTTTGCAGCACCTCTCCCCTCGCTGGTGTCTGTATCACATCGCCACCACTGGCCGTCACTGGTCGCGTGCATGTTTACCGACGAGCTACTGCTATCCCCTCACAACCAACTCTTCTCTCCCCAACCTTCACACCCACTAACACCCAGCTCTGGGCCGAGATCAAGCTCCACTCGATGCTCGACCATCCCAATGTCGTCCACTTTGAATCGTGCTTTGAAGACGACGAAAACGTCTACATGCTCATGGAGCTCTGCGAGGGCGGGTCGCTCATGGACGTCCTCCGCCGTCGCAAACGCTATACCGAGCCAGAGGCACGGTATCTCCTCACACAGCTCATCGGGGCATGCTCGTATATGCACCAGGAGAGCATCATTCACCGCGACCTCAAGCTGGGAAACCTCTTTCTCGATGGCGCCATGAATGTAAAGGTCGGCGACTTTGGTCTGGCCGCGCTTATCGAGAACCCGGGAGAGCGAAAGAAGTGAGTCGATTGTACACCATCGACAGTCTCAACCCAGTACTAACCCCGCTCAGGACAATCTGCGGCACCCCAAACTACATTGCACCCGAGGTCCTCTTTGACCAGGCCAGCGGACACTCGTTCGAGGTCGACATTTGGTCTGTGGGCGTCATTCTGTAAGTCTAAAGCCACAACCCACGCTGACCACAGCTACACGCTCCTCATTGGCAAGCCGCCGTTCCAGACCAAGGACGTCAAGGCCATCTACCGCCGCATCCGCGAGAACAAGTACGAGTTCCCACCAGACAAGGAAATCTCCGAGTCTGCAAAGAACCTCATCTGGTGCATTCTCAACCGCAACCCCGAGGACCGCCCATCTCTGGATGACATTCTCAGCCACCCTTGGTTCACCGACGGACCCTTCCCCTCGTACATCCCCTCCACTGCCAACGACACGGCTCCCGACTGGAGCCACCTCACCTCTGCCGAGAACCGGCGCAACTTTGCGTCGATCAAGCGGCGCGCATTCGGCCAGCCGCAGACGACGACTCCGCCTCAACCACCACGCACCGCCGACCTCGCGACCTCGGTTCTTGCCCAGGAGAAGAACTTCCAGGACGCTGTCCAGCCAGACAGCCCCATTTCTGCGCTGCTCAACTCTGCACGCAAGCCGCTCGTCAAGGCAGGCGCGCCGATCAAGGAGCCTTCGTTGCTGCGCAAACTCACTGCCGCTGGTGCGCAGAGCACACTCAGCCCCGTTCGTCGTGGAACCGCCCTGCGCCATCCACCCCCAGGCGCGCCGAGCAAGCGGCCCGAGATGGACGAGGTGGTCGAAGAGGAGGAGGAAGAAGAAGAGGTGCCCGACGAGGAGCCCCGGCGTGGATACCAATCTGGTATGCGTGACCGCGAGGTTGCAGCCCAAAAGGCACGCATCGTGTCGCAGATGGCAGGGATGCGGATCTCTGAGCCAGAGCAAACTGCGGGGCCATCACATCGTGAACCACGCCAGGCGTTGAGTGAGACCAATGTCCAACGGCACGACCCCAAGGCCGCGTCATCGCGTGAGACTCTCAAGGGCAAGCCGTCAAACGAACTGAAACGTTCAGTCGACAGCAACCCCAAAAACGTCTACGACACATGCGAGCACAACCTCACGACCGCACTCAACATGGTCAAGGACGTACGTCGATTTGTCACCCGCGACATTGACTTGCGGCCGCCTGCGCCGCAAGTGTTTGTCGTGTCGTGGCTCGACTACTGTGCAAAGTACGGCATGGGCTTTGCCATGACGGACGGCACGGTCAGCGTGCACTTCAACGACTCGGTGTCGTTGGCGCTCGCTCCTGGGAAAAAGTACTTTGACCACATTGAGCCCGACGGACACGCGCAGCATCGCCGAAACTACCCCGTCGACTCGTTCCCGCCCGAACTCAAGACCAAGGTCTACCTCTTGCACCGGTTTGAGTCGTACATGATGTCCAAGCTGTACGACGACCGCGAGTACTCGTACGTCGACACGGACAAGACGCGCGGCATGGTCTACGTCGAGCGCTACCTGCGCATGAAGCATGTCATCCTCTTCCGCCTCAGCAACGGCATTCTCCAGGTGAGCTAGTCCAATCCCTTCAATGTAGCTCACGCCGCAGTTTAACTTTTACGACCACACAAAGCTCATCCTCTCGCGCGACGGCCTCGTCGTGTCGATGATTGACCGCCACTACAACCTCCGCACGTGGAGCCTCGAGGCGCTCCTCCATGACGACGTCGAGGGCAAGGAGCGCTCGCGGATGGACAAGGTGCTGACCAAGGTGGAATACGCACGGTGAGTAGGGTGGGGTCAGTTGCGGGTGTTATGGGGAATGGACCTCCGGAAAGGTCGTTTGACGGAACCCGTCTGGGTCTACCGCCTCGGCTATAGAATATCTTGACGCTTTTGCGTCTGCAGCAGCACAGACTGATTCTCAACCTCTTCGGTACACCCACTGACTCTCAGTGGCGTCCTCGCCAAGATCCGCGGCCACGGCGGCATGTCCCGCGAGGTCGAGAGCGCAGAAAGCGAGCGCGAGCGCGAGACTGCGGACAAGATGTCGGTCGCAAGCCGTGCATCTTCCGACCGTCTCCGTGCGCGGGACGGGGAAACAGCAGGCGACCGTGACCGCGACCAGGGACGCACACGCGAACGGGAACGGGAACGGTACGAGCGTGAGCGCGAGCGCGAGCGAGAGCGTGCCGCGCGCGGGGCACCGCGCACAATCCGGTGATTCACCGATGGACCGTGATACCAGGACCACAGCACAGCACAGCACAGCACAGGACCAGGGATACCTTACCTTGGGCGTTGTAGAGTACATGTCGACCATGCATTGGTGATACCAGACGGTGGCGGTGGGGAGTTCGTGTTGTGGTGCTTTGGTGTTGAGTGTGGTGGTGTTTGCGTCGGCGGGGATGTGGGCCATCGAGGCGGAGTAATTTGTCCCCGGCAGGAGCCCATGTCGGATGGCATAGTCGCCATGAACTTGGTGCTCAGGAGGATCCATTCAACCATTCCAGCCGGCAACGCAGTCAAGGGCATCACGAGCCTCGGGTGTACACCGAGCCGAGCACGTACAGCTCCAAGTATTATCCGTAACAACCCCAGGGTGCGCCCTCCCGCGCGCATCAGGACAAGGCAATGAACACTGCCACCAAAACGGCCGGACAACCGGTCTCGGCCAGCACGAGCACTGGGAGCTGTGGCATTGCAAACCGTGCTGCAGTATACCGGTACATGGATCCGCGGATCCGTCCAGAGGGTACACAGGGCCAGTTGTGTCGAAGGCATCCTCAAGTGTAGCATATAGGTACGGGACACAGGCCGTGCTATGTTGCCTTGGGTAATTGTTTGCGCTTGTGCAACAGAAAAGTATGCAACGTGCGTGGGACCTGGCGCGGCTGTCAGTGATCCAGTACATCCATTGTGGCAGGCAGTGGCAGTGGGACGAATGTGAATGTGAACGAGTGCTGAATGGGACTGTCGTTTTTGGTTATTTTCTGCGACTTGGGCTGTGCGCTCAGAGACGCCGTGAAACCCGCAGCATCGGGAGGTGGGCGCGGCGGCCGCTTGGGCATACAGTAGTCCCTGCGAGCAGTGCCCACGTCGGAATGAGACTTGGTATACGCGCTTGCTTCACGTCGGCGCTCGGTCTCCTTGCAGAGGGTTGTTTGTCCCCGGTGGCGAAGGCATGACATGAAGCATACATGACAAGAAATTAAGCACGACAACCCAAACAGTGTCCACTCGCTCATCCCTCATACTCACACCTCCGCACACCACCCAAACTACACGGCCCAAACTACACGACCCAGACCTAGGCCCCGACCTACCCAACGACCCAATCATCCTCCATCCCGGGCCACCAATACTCGCGCCCCACCTCCCCCTCCCTCCCGGCCGCCCGGAGGCGCGCGACTACAGACTCACGCACGCACGCGGGCGGGACGGCGCGCGCGTGCCCAGCGCTGTCGGAGAGGTAGACGATGCCGTCGATTAGGTGGAAGCGGGGGACGGTGCCGCGGCGCAGGGCGGATATAAGGGGCGCGAGGGTTGGGTCCGAGGCGTAGAATGCTTGCCAGGTTTGTGGGGCTGTGAGGTCTGGGGTGAGGATGGGGTTGAGGATGGGGTTGGGGGTAGGGTTGGGTGTGCGGTAGGACGAAGGCGGCGTGAGGGACGTCGGGGTGCCCGCAGTCGTGGCACACCCCAGTTGGGACGGGGACGGGGACGGGATCGCGGGGTTGGGTGCGTCGACCGTGATCACCGGCGGCGAAGATACTGCCCGTGATTCCGGGGGTGTTCCTGGGGTGGGGGACGGCGACTGCGATGACGGGGGCGGAGGCGACTGAGAGGGTGTCTGTTGGACAGGGGGTGTGAACGACGGCGTCGTATCGGGGGTGCGCGAGGGCGAGCCTGAGCGTGAACGCGACGCCGAGGCGGCGGTGAGGGCCGCGAGGGTGGCGAGGATGGGGTTCCGGGGTCGCACGGGGGAAGATGGGGGGGACGGTGAGTCCGAGGGCTGGGACTGGAGGTCGCGGGGGAGCGGTGTGGGTGTCCCTGGGGGCGAGTCGAACCACCGGGCCCGGGGCGAGTCCGAGTATGGAAGGTGGGGCGGGTGTGGGGAATGGGGATAACTGGGAGAGTGGGGGGCATGGGGAGAGTTGGGAGAACGAGGAGGACTAGTCGAATAAGGCGCCGTCCTCAAGGGGGACTTTGGAGGACGCGACGACCTGGGCGTCCTGGGCGTCCTCGGCGTCTGGGGCGAGCTCGGCGAGTCCGGCACCGAGTGCGCGCGGCTCGGCGACGAGCCCGGGATGGTGGACAGGGAGGGTACGCGGACGATGGCGGGGCGCGGACGGGGCAGGGGGCGGGAGAGCGGGTGTGATAGGGCGTCTTGGGGTGGGGTGGCGGGTGGGGCGCGGAAGAGGGTGAGGGGGCTGAAGAGGGAGGGGGGTGGGGTGGGTCGGGGCGGGGTGCACGGGGTGGGAGGCGGCGGTGGGGTGTAAGGTGTGTAGGGGGTGGGGGCGGCGGGGGTAGTTTGGTAAGGGCTAGGCCGGACGCCAGCGATGGGTGTGGTTGGAGTTGCGGGGGTAGTTGGAGTGGCTGGAGTAGCAGGCGTGGCGGGCGTGGCGGGCGTGGTTGGACTACCTGGCGTGCCCGCGGTGGGCGACGTCGGAGACACCAGAGGCACAGCCGCATACGCGTGCCGACGCGGGTGGACCGGCGACGACGGCGTGGGCGGGGCCAGATGCGAGTGTTGCAGGTGGAGGCGGAGGTGTTCTGGCCGATGGCGCGGTTTGAGCATGAGCGGCCGCAGCCGTCGGGAAGAGGGGAGGGGAGGGTGCGTAAACGTTGTCCATTGTAAGGGCTGGGGTCAGAGGTGACGGCGGAGGGGGAGGGGCGGGGTTATTTGGGCTGTGCGAGTTCTTATCCTGTTCTGGGTGTTTTGAGAGAGAGTAGGATGGAATATGGAAGGCTGAGGGGGATGTGCGGGGCCGGAAGAGGGGGAGGGGATGTGTGGGGACTTGTGGCGGTGCCACTTGTGAACGTACCAATCGCGCAAAGTACACGACCCCCTTGGCCGTAGCAGGGAGCAGGAGACATGTCGCAACGAGCGCCGGCCATGCGCGTGCCGGAGATAGGGGCGGGGACGACGTGCGTACCAGGACGAGATCGGTGGTGAGCTGACGTTAGCTGGGACCTGGCGGTTGCCGACTTGCAGCATCGACACGGGACTGCTTTGGACTATCGCGGGTGTCACTCCAAACGGGTAGCTTTATGTCAAATGCCCAACTCTGCCCAGCTCGTATCCTGTCCACTCTGATGTCACCTCTTTGCCCTGCTCCAGCATCTCGCGTACTCGCACAAAACATCACCCCCAAACCATCCCGAGTCGCCACCCATGACCCCCGCACAAACTCACAGCTCCAATCGCCGCAAGCCCAGCACAAACACCTAGCGCAGGCACAAGTGGCGCGCGGCGGTGCGCCCACCATCCCCACCAGAGCCATGAGACACCCGCGTCCGTGGCACGGGGCAGGAGTGCCGCTTCCGCCGTGGCTGCGGGCGTCCGGTGCTTAACCATGGGCATTCGGGCGGTATGCTCACGCATCGATGGGAGGACAAGGGTACGTAGTCCCGAAGTCTTGGGGGCCAGTCTCTGCATCTCTGCTCGGCCGCGCTCGCGTACGAGGGCGGTGGAGGCGGTTCCGGCCTCGCTGTTGACGCCGCGGTCGACGTCTCGGTCGCATACCCACGTCCACGGCAGGTCGAGGCGGTAGAACAGCGCGGAGTGGAGGATGGCAATGGTGCAGCTGAGGCCGGCGAGGAGGAGGGCGAGGGCGAAGGAGAGAGCGTGCAGGGTGTCGGAGGCTGTGAGGAGGCTGGGTGTTAGGTGTGAGGTTGGGGGGGGGGGGGGGACGTTGGAGATTGGGGAGGAGAGAGTGGAAAATGGGTGCAAGGCCGGTGGGGAAGGGGTATAGGGGAAAAGAGAAGAAAGCGAAAAAGGACCAGGATGGCAGAGGGCAGCCCAAAGGAGCGGGGCAAGCAGAGTGCACGGAACAAGCGAGAGATGTGGTGGGGAGGACGAGGACGAGAAAAAAGTCCCAGGGAATTGGGGTGGGAAAGAGCGAGGAACAATGGCGACGAGGGTAAAATACGTACGGCGACAAAGAGCACAACCTGAACGTCAGTACACTTCCCCCCGGTGCCTGGAACCCATCTCCCAACCTCTGGACTCACCCACAAACATCCTCACCCACACCAACAACCACCGCCGCCCCCACACTCAACACCGCAAGCACCCCCGGCTCCACCGCCGCATACGCGCGCCGCAGCCTCCACCCCCACCCCAAACAATACCCGCAACCCCGACCCCAACCCCTCCCACTGTTCACCTCCAGCGCCGGCGTCGGCGCAAACGATACCCTCTGGATGGGGATGGGCTCGTATTCGTGCCCATGCCGCACTTGATGTTCGCGCTCGGAAGGGGGCGGGGAGACGGTGACGAGCGGGACGGGGCGGGCTTGGGCGTGTAGAAGGGGCGGGAGTGGTGGGGGGGTAGTTGGGAGGTTGGACAGGTGGGGCGGTGGATGTGGTGGGGATGCAGGGGCGGGGTAGGAGAGGGAGGCGGGGTTGGTGGGGGACGCCGGGGACGCGGGGGAAACGGGGGACGCCCGGGAAACGGGGGACGCGGGGGAAGCGGGGGAAGCGGGGGAAGTACCAGGGACGAGGGACGCGAGCGAAGTGTATGGCTGAGGGAGGGACGCGAGCGAAGTGTATGGCTGGAGGGAGGGGAGGGATGGAAACGTCGGCGAGGCGGGGGACGGTGATGGTGCACGACCGGAGTGAGGAGAGGCGGGTGAGGCGGGGGAGGCCGGTGAGGTAGTAGAGGTGGGCGAGTAAGGCGAGGGCGAGGCGGGAGACGTCGGCGACGCGGGTGGCACTGGCGAGGTGGGGATGTACGGCCACGAAGGGTACCATGGTGCCACGCCGTCTGGTTCGGGCGCGAGCGGGGTGGTGGCGGGTACGTCGTCTCGGGTCCTGTGGCCCGGATCAGTGGCACCGTGTGCGTAGTGTCCACCGTGTCCACCGTGCCCATGTCCACCAGTGGACAGCCCCGTTGTTCCTACAGCATGTTCGCCGCCATGTCCGCCGCCCTGCACATCGGGGTACGCGTACCCGTACGCAACGAGGCTCTCGCGCCACGAAATACCCCGAGGTACAGGCGGCGCGCGGGGGCGGGAGAAGCGCTCAAAGTGCCGGCGCTGCGGGGAGGGTGTGGCGAGTGCGAACGGGTGGGTGCGGGGTGGGGAGGGGGTGGGTGAGGGTGGGGGTGGGGGTTCGTTGGTTACGTTGGGGTTAGGGTTGGGGTTGGGGTTGGGGCTGGGGTCTGGGTTGGGGCGACCGCTAGCATTAGGGTTGGGATTTGTGAGGTTGGGGCTGGGGTTGGGGTTGTCATTGGCAGGGTTGTTGGGGTTGGAGTTGGCATCGGTGTACGGGATGGCGAGTGTCGTGGCCGTGTTTATAATGTATGGTTTGAGCGAGAGCTCTGTTGGGCGGCGCTTGATCGACGGGCGGGCGGGGCGGAGAGTGTGCCCAAGAGTGTGGGTATTGTCGATATTGATATTGTGGATAGTGTCATGGTGGAGCGGGTCATTGTGGGCAGTGAGGGTTCTGGCAGCGCCAGTAGCACTGGCATTACGGCGCGTGCCATTGTCCATGTTGCCATTGTTGACCCAACGGGCAGACTGCAAAGGGAGGCCGGAGAGGGCGGAACCGGCCGCCGTCGGTGTGCGAAAAGGCCCGGCCGCGTCGTCGCCGGCGGCCTCGAGTGCGCCGAGCGGGAGCGGCAGGAGCGGCGTGCGCGGAGAAGGAGAGTGGGGCGCGTCGGGGTGGCGGGTGGGTGGAGGTGAGGGCATGGCACGTTAAAAAGCGGGTTGGGATGGCGAGAGCAGGGCTTGAGAGCAGGGCTTTAAGGAATCGGACGGAGGCGTCGAGTATGGATGACAGGTGAAGGAATGTGGGTAGAAAGAGCGTGTGTAGATAAAGAGCGCGTGTGGAACAAGCAGATGTGTGGAGGTGGAAGAAAGTGAGTAGAATGGAAGCTGGAGATGATGGGAGATGGGAGATGGTCTGATCGTTAGAATATCTGTCCGCATTGTTAGTTGTTAGCTCGTGCTCGTTGTCGCGTTGCTCTGCGCGCTGCACGCTTCTCGCTGCCGAAGCGTTCCGCGCGTTCCAACCAGCACTGTGGGCGTAATCGCGCCGGCGCGCTTGCACGCTGGCACGGCTGGCACATTGTGCTCTAGCGTCTTGTGCCATTGCGCCCCACGCCCATTGCAGCACCTCATGGCCAACAAATACATCACTGCACGACGATCCGAGGCATGTGCTTCTCGTCATTCTGATCCGCGGCATCACGGGCGTCCTTTGTCATCGCCGCGGTTTTGGTCAATCGGCATCGGCAATGGGGAGTGCGCCCTGCACGATCCGTTTGTCCTTTGGCGTATTGTTTGTTCACACCTTGGCCGCCTTCTTCGTGTTGCCGTCCAGCTCGGCGCCCTTGCGCTTGTCATTGTCGAGCGGCTCGATGAGCTCCTTGGGACCGAGGGGAACAATGCGGTTGGGGTTGATTTGTGCGTGCGAGTAGTAGTAGTGTTCAACAATGTCTGCGGGCGTCAGTACGAACAAAGAGGCGAAGGGAGGGAGAGTTGGGAGAGCGGGAAGACGTGGGGGAAGGTTGTTTGTGTGACATGGAGCAGCATCCTGGTGGCAGACTGCGAGTGAGGGTGTCTGGCAGCAACAATGACAAGAAAGCATGCCCTGATCGGCTGGACATAACTAGCCCGCCCCCTGTCGCTGGTATCGCGCCGCTCAACTTTACTCACGCTCAAAGTTGGTCGTGTCCTTGAAGGCGGGGTTGTTCCAGTACAAGTTCTTTAGCCAGCGGTTGAGGTGGGGGTAGTCGTGGCGGATCGAGCCCCAGTTGCACTTGAAGTGGACATAGTAGACGGGGTCAAAGCGGACAATGGTGGTGAAGAGACGGACGTCGGCCTCGGTAAGGCGTCCGCCGACGAGGTAGTCGCGGCCGTCCGAAAGGATACCCTCGACGCGGTCCATCGACTTGTTGAGAGCGCGGTTGGCCGTCTCGTACGCCTCCTGCTTGGTCGCAAAGCCAGACTTGTAGACGCCATTGTTGATGTCGTTATAGATCCAGTCGTTGAGCGCGTCAATCTCCTCGCGCAGCTCCTCGGGGTACAGGTCGAGGTCCTTCTCGGGACCCTCGGGGAGGAGCGAGTCGAATGCCTGCGTCAGGTCGCGCAGAATCTCCGACGACTCGTTGTTGACAATCGTGTTCTCCTTCTTGTCCCACAGGACGGGAACGGTAAAGCGTGCGTTGTAGCCCGGCTCGGCGATGCGGTACAGCTCGTTCAGGAACTTTGACCTGCTGGGTTAGTCCGGTAAGAGGTCTGGAAACCCACCCGTGGACCTTGTCGACTGTCGCGCCGGGGAACGAGTCATTGTCGTGCGCCGATGCGGGCTTGTCGTTTTCAATACCCTTGGGGACAAAGTGCCAGCCGCCCTCGAGCATGTGCGGGTGGACGACCGAGTAGTCTGTGTGTGAGTTACAGCTAAAAGCATCGGTCAGCCAGCTGCTCACCAATAAACTCGTCGAGGCCCTTGAGCTTGCGCGTGATCAGTGTACGGTGAGCCCAGGGACACGCGTACGACACGAAGAGGTGGTAGCGGCCTGAAGTCAGCGAGTTGGCCGATCTGAGGTATAATGGCAACTCACCCTTCTCCGGGGGGAACTTGCCGTTGGGCTCGATGTGGTCGCGGAACGACGACACCTGGCGCTTGTATGCGCCGTCCGTCTTGTCTGCAAAATCGTTGATGCCCATTGTAAGAGGAGTGAAGGAGAACGCGCGTTGGATGGGGCACGTGAAGAGGGCGGGGACGGCGGGGAAGGTGGAAGGGAATGCGTGCTTGCGGGCGACGACGGCGGAGCGGGTGGAGAGCAAGGCTAGTGTGCGGACAATGGTAGAGGGAACAACCATACGATGAGCGCGGATTGATGAAGGGGGATGAAGACGAGGACGCTGGGTGGCTTCTTGGTGCTATTTAGAGGAGTTGGAAGAGGATGGGGGAGGAGGAGAGATGCCAAGAGATGGCCGAGGTGTTTATTAAATCCATGTCCTTGCTGACAAGATGCAACTAACTTGGGTGGTCACCATGATGTAATGCATGGGAGAACATGACCCAAAGAGGCAATTGTCAACACTCCGTACATTCCAAGCGGCCAACTCCACGTGGACCACGTTGACCACGTGGAAGTAGAACTGGAGCCCCGGAATAGAAGTATCTACGTCACAGCCCTATTTCTGCCGTCGTCGGACCCAATCTGCATCGTCGTCGTCGTTTCCAGCCTTCCAGTCTGTGTGCCTCTCGTCATCCGCCGCCGTGAGCGATTCTTTTACCCTGTGTCGGCCGCCCATCTCCAACTCTCCGAGCTTGTCTTCACCACATCCACCTACCCTTTTACAATGACCACACTCCTGACCATTCCCAAGGCTACGGCGCTGCACATCCCAGCACCCGGTGTGGCGCCGGTGCCGCTCGCGCACGGCGACCTGACGCTCGCCGTCATCCCCGCAGAGGAGGGCACGGCGGCCGCAAAGGCCGGGCAAGACACGGTGGCGCTCACGGTCGGTGCGTCGTCGTTTGTGCTCGCCCGCAACGCCCCCGTCCAGCGCACGCGCTCCCAGGGCGAACACCCCAGCTTTGTGTTTACACCCGCACCCGTCGGCGGCAAGTCGATCGGGCAGGTCCGCATCGACATGGCTGATAGGTGAGTTTGGAATTGGGTGGGGGTTGTTGGTCGTCGGTGGCGAAGAGGTACCAGGTGGCGGATGTAGCCGGATAATTGTGTCGTGTGCGTGTGGATGGATCTGTGGTGTTTGCCCAGATACCGTCGTCATCTGTGGTCTGTCGCCGCGGATGACCGCGGACACCGGACCACTGGTCTGTACACTGGTATAGTGTCCTACGCAGGCTACTGGGCAACGGAGTCGACGACCAGTGCTTGCAGACTGTGTAGACACTCCGCCCACCGGAAGTCTCGGTGTCGTCGATATTCCGCTCGACAACATCGACTTTACAGACACCATTCGCTGTGCACAGCAGAGCCCATTGACTCTCGATGCAACACGAGCTCCTCCTCGTCGTTGTCCACCCAATACTCTTCCAAACCCTCCACACCCGGACTCCCACTAACGCCAGCCCGAACCCGGACGCCTGGGAATCTACCGAGGCGCTGTGCAAGGCGCTCGTCGCCGAGCTCAAGGCGCACAACCTGTGGACGGAGAAGGAGCTGTTCGTCGACGACGAGTACGAGACGGGCGGCCCGCGCACCGACCCGGAGCCTGGATGGGGCGAGTGGACTGCCGGTCTGTTTTCGTCGCTTGCATCGCGGATCACTGGCCAGCCCGCCGCGTCGCAGGAGCTGCCGACGCACACGCCTGCCGCGGCGTCGGGCGTCGCGGCGACCTCGCCCACGGCGCGCTCCGCAACGGCCACGTCGCCTACGGGCCAGGACGACATCCGCGCCATGACGGACCGCTTCGCCTCCCAAGCCACGATCGCCGCCAAGGCGGCTGGTAGCGCGGCCGTCGCGGTCGGCGGCGCCGTGGCCCAGCAGGCCCGCCATGCTGTCGACTCCCTGGCTAGTCCAACGGCCCCCGCACCCGCCCTCCCTGATAAGGACGCGCCGAGCCCGCCCGCCAAGGACGCAGACATCACCGACGCCAAGGCTAGCCCGACGTCTGCGGCCGCGGACGCGAGTGCGGTCCAGGCCGCAAAGGTCGGGACCGTCGAGGAGGCGCGCGACGCCATTGCCGCCCCCGCCGCGTCGGCCCCAAAGCCCAAGGCCGAGGTCAAGGACGAGGTCGACGCGATCAAGGTCGGCGAGACGACCGAGCCCGAGTCTCCGAAGAAGGCCGCGCGTGAGCGGGAGGCCGTGCCTGCGTAATGCCGAGGCGAGCAGGGCGAGCAAGGCGAGCCGAGCCTAGTCGAGCACGGCTGGTCGAGCCAGGCGAGTTGAAAGAGACGATACGAGGCGGAGAACACACCCGGAGAGACCATGGCGAACAAGAGAGTCAATGATGGCAGTAACATGAGTAGCCTGTACACGTACGTAGTGCGTCGATGGGATGAGTGATGCCCAAAGGACGTGTGCCAGCGAGGCATAACTGGGGCTAGAGTGGCGGCCCCGTGGCGACTAAGCAGCAGGCTTGTGACATGGGGGCAGCCATGGTGGCATGGCCTGTTGGGCTATGCCCCGTGTGACCCGGGTCAAGGCAAGGCATGCAGCCTTCACCTGGTGACATGGGTGGCATGCACGAGGCGCTCTAGCAATATAACATGGCGCAGCGCCGCCCAGACCTCGCCCAAACGCCATGGGCGCCATGGTGACAACCATGAAACCGATCGCCAGATCGTCAGCCGCCAGTCGCCAGCCGCCTGCCGGCCAGTGCGCCGTTCCAGTGTGGCCGTGTGGCACGTCATGTGTGGCACAAGATATTTGCTCGTGCGGCATGCGGCATGCTACAGTACATGGCGCGACTCTGTATGTCTGCTGTGCGGTTTGGAAAGTGGGCAAATGGGACGTCCGGGTTAAGACTACCACAATGGGTGGGGAGATGGGAGATAGCCGCCGGATGTCTAGTGAAGGACATACATGGCCTGGCGTATCGGGGGTGGAGCAGCGCGGCTCTGGTCCCCTGCCCGTATCGAGTATTGCGAGACTTTTGCGTTCTTACCCATGGTCGCATGTAGCGGTAGTCTGCCGAGCAGGGGGGACAGAATAGACGTACGTGAGCACCGTGGCCGAAAACTCCAATGCTGGGCGCTCAGTTGCCCACTTGATCGCTCATGCTGTCCATGCTCTACTTTACATATACAAGCGAACGAATGCCTACACGCGCCTGGGGTTGCTCGGCGCGACTAATCTTGGTGTGGTCTAGGCTCTGGCGCCGTCGTATGGTCGCTCGTGCGAGTGCTCTCGTCTCTGCTCTGGCCTCGCGTCGCTTGTGGGCCCCTCGGGCTCGCTCCACGTGATCGCGTTCGGCCCTCTCGTACTTGCTCGTCCCGTCTGCTATCACATCCAAGCTCTCCTAGCTCTCGTCCATCGCATCCATCTCCTCGGACCCCGCGACCGAGCTGGAACACCACGCCCGCCGCTGGATGCGGGCCACGTTGAGTGCGGCAAGCAGGCGGTTCGTCTCCTCATAACTTGCCCGCACGGCGGCGCTCTCGTGCATGGGCGAAGGTGCGGGGACGGGTAACGCGCCCGAGGGGAAGGCTGAGGCGGGGGTGTGCAGGGCGCGGAGAGGCGACAGTGCGGCACCGGGACTCGACTCGTACGGCGACGACACGAGGCCGGGGGTCACCAGCGGCGTGCGCTGGTGCTGTCCCCACGCGCTGGCGGCGGGAAGCGTAGGACCGGGCGTGGCAAATGGGAAGGGAAGGCCAGCGCTCGCGTCTGAGCTGCTCCGTGGGCGAGTAGCCTGCGGCGTGCCGTGCGTCATGGAGAGTGTGCCGTGTGAGAGCGAGTGGGTCACGGACGGCGTGTCGTGTGACGCCGAGCGGGACATGGGGGGTGCGGGGCTCTGCTCGAGCGCTTCGAGGCGCGCGAGATGCTGCGGTCAGCTTACTGGTGCTTGTGCTGGGGACGCTGGGGATAATGGTGGCACAGTGCTGGTTCTCAGACAATAGAGCGACGCAGGGGATACTGGTACTGGGTGGCATGGAGGCTGTGTGATCCGCTGCGTGATCCGTAACATGTACCCGTTAGTAGCATTGGTACTGCTTGCGCTGCTGCTGACACCGAGCAGCTCACCCAAGCAGTCACGAAGCTCACCCACAGCCACGAGAACACCCTCAACGTACCAGAGAATGCAAGAGCGTGTTCTGCGACGAATACTCGCCCCACTCGCGCATACGCTCCTCGGGTGTCCACTCGCCCTCGCGCGGGTCGCGAAACGGAGTCGAGGACGGCGGGCGGTGGCGCACAGGCGAGCTTGACATGGGCGCAGGGGCATTTGACGGGGGCGCTGGGACCGCGGCGTGGTGTTGTGAGTGTGCCGCAAAGGCAGCGTGGGCGTGTGCGTGTGCGTCCGCGTGCACATGTGGGTGGGGGTGAGTAAGGCTGGGATTGTGATGGCTGTGACCGAGGCGTTGGTCAAAGATGTGCGTCGGCAGCGAGTCGGCGCGGGCAAGCGCACGCACACGGGCGGGGGGTGAGCCTAAGCCCGAGCCAGAGCCAGAGCCCATATCAGCCGCGGGCTGCGAGGACGGCCCCCCCGACGGCGCCTGGAGGCGCTGCCATGCGCGCGAGCGGCGGTGCTCGACACCGCGTGCGCGCCATGTCGAGGCTAATGTCGACACGCTTGCGTCATGTCCCACCCCAGTCGAGGGCCCAGCGACCCCGACCCCGCTGCCGTCGTCGCCGTCCATCGCGTGGTCCCCGTGCCGGTGCCCATACCCTCCGCTAGCACGCCGTGCATGCCCGTGCCCGCTCTGGTCGTCCCGCGCCCACCGCAGCGGCGACGAGGCCTCGTCATCGTCGTCCCATGTCCGGTCCCACTCTCCCTGCCGCCGCCGCTTCAGGAGCACCTCGAGCGGCGACGTGAGTGTGTCCGGGTAGGGTGACGGAGAGCGCGCCCGCTTGCGCGTGGCGACAACGTCCATCGGGGAGAGAGGGAAGGGGAGGGGGGTGTCGTGCAAGTGGCAAGAGTTGTGGGATAGAGAATGAGTACCCGTCGTACTACTGGGATAGTGTAGCGGAGAGATGGTGTGATGAGGAAAGCGATGAGCGAGGTCGACGCCGGTGTTGGTCTTGGTGGCTGGTGGCTGACCCAACGATGTTTGTGCGGTCGTGCGCCAAGCGAGTGTTCGCCCCGATGCCGTGCTCCGCTTTCGAAACCTCCGTCGCCGTCCTTCAAGAACGGTAGTGGTCCAATACCAAAGGGTTGCTGCGAGGGGGCAAGAGGGTTGAGGAAGAAGGAAGACTTGGTATGTGTGATATGATTGTGTTGTTGAAGAAGTGTGTACAACAGTCAGCGATGCTAGGGCCCTAGTAGTGCGTCCCAGGCCCTCCCTCTGTTCTGTTGCTGACTGGCTGGTGGCGGGGACGAACATGAATTCAGGCACAAACAATGACGTGTGGGCAAAGGAAATGGTAATAAGAACAAGGTGGCATCTTCTAATTCAATCGGCCGATTGATTAGTATGATGCTCAACTCTAATTCAAATACAGCGGCCTTTGTTGTGGCGCCTCGCTTGCTGTCCACACGACCTTGGCGTGCACTCATCGACTGACGATAATGCCACTATGTCTATTGTGCTGTCGAGTGACTTGGGCAAGGACCTCTGTTGCTGTACATACTACTGGTACTGTGGTCTCCATCTGCTCCTTTTGTGTTGAGACGACCGTGGAGCGGCGTACGCTCACCACCTAACGCCGGCCGCACCGCCACCAGTGTCTTGTTGACGCGAGAGTGCTGTCTCCTCGATAAGCAGCTGGGCCACGGTACAAGCAACACACGGGGCCCAGTCTTTCCATTGGAACAAGCTGGACCGCCCCACGCCTGCCACCATTGCTGGCCGAGGAGTCATCGAAGTTCTCGGGAGCGAGCCTGCCTTCCGCCGTGGTGACGTATGCCACTCGCTCACGCCATTGCCTCACTGAGTGGCGATGTGCGTTCCCTCGTCGCACATTCTTCTTCTGCCGTCTGCTCTGGTCTGCTTTGCCATAATATGTCCAGCGCATGTACAATGTTCTAGTCCACTTCCATCGTTCTCTCCATCGCTCTCGACTCAGCGTCTCGTTCTCACTAACACGACGCCATCCGCTACCCCTTGCGGATCGGACTTTCTCCACTCGTCTCTCGTCGACCAAGTCACGTCTCATCGCTTGCCCTTCGCCTCCGCTGCGAACTCGTCGTCGAGATGCCGCTTCAGTGCAGGGATGTTGGCCATCGTCTTGCCACACTTGAAGCACGTGAGGTCCGACTTGAGGAGAGGTTCTTTGGCCTTGAGGGACTGCGGGTTAGCACCGGCACGTCTTAAGCAAAGTAGAGTCCATTCCACGCTCCCAGCTGCCTCCCCACGGCTAGGGTCCTTACCAACTCCACACGAGGCATCCACTTACATCTCTCTTCCTCTCAAGTTCTCGCTCCGGCAGGTCGAGCCATCCCATCACCTCGCGGAGAGACAGGAAGAAGCCAAGATCGGGGCGGAACGAGTTATAGTGCTTCTTGGTCTTGAGCGTGGGTGAGATGAGGTCGTCGGAGATGATGTGGAGGTGCAGATGACTAAGGTTAGCGAGAGTCAGCATAAGGGAAGGCTGCTATGCCAAAGGTCGACAACAGCAAGCAGGGAGATGGCCGGTCCTCGTTGCCTTGCTCATTCTCTTGCCCCCCCCTTATCTGGAACTCATCCTTCACTCCACACCCTGCCCCACCGCACTCGCGACTCACCGCATGGAAGGCACACTGTGAAACCCAACATTCACACCCCACTCCCTCCCCTCCGTCTTGCTCATCTCGTCACGGACCATCTCGACGACCTCGTCCGCCGCCCCTTGGAGGGCGGTGAGCACCTCGCGCGCTCGCGGGTGGGCGAGGAGATTGGCCAGGTTGTCGAGGTCACTTTCGCGAAGAGGCACTGCATCACCAGCATATCCTCCAGCGTCTTCTCCATTGTCTCCCGCGCGTCCCGAGGTTCGATCTTTCGCAAAAGGGAGACGAGGAAGGACGAGGAAGTGGTATTTCGCCTTTGGGAACGCGTCGAACACGGCGAGGCACGATGGCGTCTCCAGCAGCAGCACCGAGGGCGGGAGGGACGACGGGCGCGCGAGGCGGGCAAAATCTCGCAGGGCAAAGAGATTGAATGAGGCCATTGGACCGAGGGGTGAACAAAGGATTCGGAGAGAAGGACACATACGAACTCGGACGGGCGATGACAGTGGACGCGTCAGTGGGTGGAGGCGGGGCACCAGGTCGGGTGTTTCACTCTCCATACCATCCATCAATTCCATCAACACAGTCCTCCATGCCATTACCGCCGCCAACAATGTCACGGAGGCATACACATGCATGTTGGTGCTCAAAAGGTTCGCGACGTTGACAAAACCTGCTGCGCTCGCAGGTGGGCACTGACGCACACGCTGAGCCCAGCCCGCGCGCGGCCAAAAGTCGCCGCCGGCCAGCAGCATTCGGCGCATCGAGCCGGCCCGATCGGCGATTGGTCAGGCACGCAACGCCAAACCAAGGTCAAACGCTCGCTCTCGAGGCCGCCGGCCACGACACACGCTGGGTACAATGGCGCGTCATCGTCTGGTCTGCATGCTGAAGTTGAACGCATGCTGTCCACCTACTTCTAACCTGGCCTTGTCTCTTCATCCCTTCATCCCTCTCAAACCTTACGACAAAACTCATCGCACCATCCACTCGGCTCAAAATGGTCTTCACTCTCCCCGCTGCGTTCCCCGTCACTGGCCTCGGTGTCATCGGGCTCACCTTCCTGAACGTGCGTGTCTGAATGTTGGGGGTGCTGTGGGTGATTCGGGGTGCTGTGGGGGGGTTGGGGGTGCTGTGGTTGTTTGCTGGGACGTGATGGCGGGCTGCATGCCTTTGGTGCGACGGCAGCACCCGTGGTTGGGTAAGGCTGTGCCAGCGTGTGTCACAGCTGCCAGTTCTGCGACGGGGGATGCTCTGCCCAGGTTCCTTACGGCCATGGCGCCGCCGCTGGACTTCCGCAGCAGGTCGGACACGCGCGTCTAGTTGAGCACCCACCCACGGCGCGCCTGCGTCGTGCACCCGTCCATGCGTCCTGGAACGAGCCCCAGAGAGTCCGGCCTGCACCCTCCTCCACCCCAACTTGTGCGTGAACTCCAGCTGACAACCAGTTCTACCAGATGGGCCGCGTGGGCGCTGCGCGCAAGGAGTCGGGCGGTGAGTCTTAGCATTCAACGGGCTTCAGTGTCCCACACTCTGAAGGTTTCTTTACCGCTTCCTTCCCCCCCCCCCCCCCCCTCCCTACTACCCCGCACCCCCTCCCCCAGGCCTCTTCTCTCCGTTCACTCGCATATCGCTCACACATACACAGTCAAGTACCCTACCCTCTACGCTTCGGAGGCCGAGGCGGCGGCGGACCCCAAGAAGTACAGGTTTAACTGCACGCAGCGCACGCACGGCAACACGCTCGAGTACGTGCCGTACGTCCTTGCGCTGTTTGGCTACCTCAGTGAGTTTGGTGGGGGGTATGTGTGGTAGAGGCGGTGTGGGCACAGAGTGTGCTGGTGTGCTGGGCCTGAGGCGTGCTGGGGCCAATGTGACTTTGTTAGGTTCCTGGGGGCGAGTATTCAATGCTGTGCTGTGGCTGCTGTCATGGCAGTAAACTCATATACCATCACTGAGCTTCTGCTTGTCAGGACTGGACTCGAGGTCCCCCGCACGCTCCTGAATGCCCAAATCCCAGTACACTCACTAACGCCAGGCTTCTTCCACCCCAAGGTCGCGACGTCCTCGGTCCTCATCTGGGTATGTCCCATCGTTCACTTGGGGGTTCTACGCAGCTCACACTCAGGTCGTCGGCCGCTTCTTCTACACCATCCAGTACGCGGCAGGCAAGCCCGAGGCTCGCGTAAGTTTGTCTCTGGCTTCTTGAACTGTTCACATTACTGGCTTGGCCTGCGGATGGGCTTGTTGACTGCGTCCCCTGGTCTAGATGGCCGTTGGGAAGCTCGGAATACTTCCACCCACGTGATGCCCCACCCTCCGTCACGTCGCGGCACGACACCCCGCTTGCCTCACACTGCTTCATTCCCCCCCTGTCCCACGACTCTGGCCCATGTCCCAGCCAGACTTGACAACACCCCAAACACACGCTGACAACAGAACAACGGCCTCGCGCTCCTCGCGTACGTCGGTCTCCTTGGCCTCCTCGGCGGCTCTCTCTACGTCACCGCGACCGAGGGTGTCAAGGTTCTCCTCAACTAGGTTTATACGTAATATCGATGTCAATGGTGCATGAATGGGGAAAAAGGGGAAAGAGGCTTCGTCGAGCGGCCTGTCTGGCTGCGTTAAGGCTTCGAGCGACCAGTCTGGCAAGCTGCTTGGGGGAAAGGGGTTGAGAGTAAACCATTGCTATCTGGCATACGTACCGGGTAGCAGAGACAGGATGCAATGCAGACAGGCTCGCTACACACCACCTGTACGATATGTCGTGATTGTATGCTAAGCCTGGTGCATCTTATCTGCTGGAACCGTCGAGAATGCTGCCTTGGTAGAGGCCGCAGCAAGACGCTGCGTGGTGCGCCCAGGCACGGTGACACCCAAAACGTCAGCCGCAATCCGCCACACTAGGCACGTGGATTTGCTCCCGCCTCCCTCCACAGCAAAAGTTGCCACCTGGGACGGAGAGATTTAGATGCGCGCCGTGCCGTGTTTTGACAACTCTGCCTTCTCCGGTGATCGCAACACGCGTCGGCAACAGCGACACCACCACCGCGACACCGACCAACGACACCGACGACCCGGAACCTCTTAAGCTAGGGGACGGACAGGGCGCGATGACGAGCGCGCTGGGCAACGACGACTTTGTGGGCTTTGACGGCCGGTCGCGCACGCCCGCTGCGCCAGCCGCAGCGTCGAACCCGAAATGGGCCGCGGCGCCGGCGTCGGCGACGTCTGCGTCGGCGTCTTCTACGGGCGGGAAGAAGAAGCGCAAACAGCCACCCGGACGGGGAAAGACCAAGTCTGCGAACGGCGCAGCGCAAGCGCCAACACCACCAACTGGACCCACCCAGGCGGGACTCGGACACTGGATCAAGGGCGCCAACACGCAGGCCGGGCCGGGGCTGCCACCCAAGAAGAAGAAGAAGAAGAGTAAAAGCAAAAGAAAAGCGGACGCTGCTGCTGCCGCGGCCGCACAGCCCAGCGCCAAGAGGCGTAAACTCGAAGTTGGACATACGACCGGACCGCGGACTCTCAAGGAGGAACGCAAGGCCGCGGAGCGCGCGGCGCCGTGGGCTGATGAGGTGGACTGGGAGCAGTGTGTGGACGCTGCGGAGATGTGAGTCGGTGCGAGGCGGGGCCGGGTTCTGGGGCTAGGGAGCGAGGCCGGGGCCAGGATGGCGGGGAGGAAGAGGTTGGGAGGAAGGGGTTCGGCGAAGCCAGGTGCGAGCCCGAGGTGCAGATGGGAATGTGGGCTTGGGGATGTGTACAGATTGCGCATGGGCATCGTGCGATGCCTGTCGTATGATGATACCATACCAGCGCATCCCACCGGTCCCACTCTGCACGCCTATATGTCGACGGCACCTGCACATGCAGCACGTTCCTCCCCCCCCCCCCCCCTCACGCAGCCCCTCTAACACGCAGGCTCAACGACGAGATCCACGCTTTCTACGACCTCATGTCGCCCACACCGGCGGAATACACGGTGCGGCGGGACATCATCGAGCTGATCGCCCAAGCGATCCGGCGCGAATGGACCGACGCCGACGTGCAGCCCTTTGGCTCGTGGCAGACGCAGCTGTACCTCCCCACGGGCGACATTGACCTCGTCGTCTCGACAAACCGCCTCACTGACAAGAACAAGATAAGACTCTTGTATGACCTCGCACGCATCATGCGCATCAACCAGATTACGTCCACGGTGGCGGTGATTACGAAGGCCAAGGTGCCGATTGTCAAGTTTGTGACCAATCAAGGTGAGCATGGGCGCGGTTGGGGAGGGGGGAGGACGGTATGGGTGTGGGGAGGGGGTTGGGTGGTGGCGTGGTTGTCGGAGTGGAAGCGGTTTAGCACTGTGGACGCGTAAGGCTTGGGAGACACGGGGGGACAAAAGAGCAGGAGTAGGGGCTGGGTATGGTGGAGAAGCGGGATTGAGGCGGAAACAGGTGCCGAACTGGAAGCTGGGTAATACTGAGTAATGGGCGAGACTGGTGACTGGTTCGAGGAGAGGAATGGAAGGAGCTCGAGGCGAGAGCAGAACAGAGAACGGAGGAGAGTGCTGGGAATATGACGGAAGAGACGGCTGGGGGAGGGCTGAGAGAAGAACGGGGGAGGCGACTCGGGAGTCAGCCGAGGACGCGACTCAGGAGTAGACTGGGGGCGTGACTCGGGAGTAGACCAAGGAGTCGACTGAGAAGGGAAACGGGATAGTGAGCGGAGGTTGGCCTGCTTGCGCCAGAATGCCAGAACCAAGAACGTAGAGGGCGGGCAGCCAGAGTTGGGCTGGCAGATGTTCAGGAATGGGCTCGTAGAGCGTTGACGATGCTGCGAGCGGGAAGAATGAAACTGGGAGAAGTCTGCGCGAGCACCACCGCTTACACCAGGCCAAATCAACGTCGACATCTCGCTCAACCAGACCAACGGCCTCAGCGCGGTGCGCATCGTGACACGCTATCTGGACTCTGTCCCTGGTGCGCGACAGCTCATCCTGATCGTCAAGGCGTTCCTGTCGCAGCGGTCGATGAACGAGGTGTACACTGGCGGCCTTGGATCGTACTCTGTGATTTGCCTGGTCGTCTCCTTCCTGCAAATGCACCCGAAAGTGCGCCGGGGGGAGATTTCCCCGTTGCACAACCTGGGCACTTTGCTGCTCGAGTTTTTCGAGCTGTACGGGCGCAACTTCAACTATGACGCGGTGGGCATTTCGCTGCGGCGGGGCGGGAGCTACTATCTGAAGCGAAGCCGGGGATGGTCCAACTTCAACCAGCAGGGGTTTCTGCTGTCGATCGAGGACCCGCAGGACCCGGACAATGACATTGCACGGTCGTCGTTTGGGATCCGGCAGGTCAAGATGACGCTGAGCGGCGCATTCGACCTGCTCCAGGCGCGCTTGTACGAGCGCAGTGCCGAGCTCGAGGTGCGCAGGGCGTACCCACACCGCGCGGGAAGGATGGACCCGCAAGAGTGGTCCATCCTGTCGAGCGTCATGGGCGTGACAAAGGACACTGCAAAGTTCCGCGACGGCATCCACGACCTGTATGTGAAGGGCTCCATCGAGTCGCGCCTCGATGTGGCCAGGCGCCGCTCGGCGCGGGGTACCGGCATCGTGCACCCGACACCACCGGGCGAGCGCGTGCAGCGTGCGTTGCCGCCAAAGTCTGCGACGCCACCCCCGGCGCGCCGCGGCAACGACCCCATGGGCGCCATCATTGTCGGCGACAGCTCGGACATGGGCGACAGCTCGGACTCGGACTCGGACTCGAGTGCCGACTCTGACTCTGACTACTCGGGCTCGGACTCGGATTCCGACTCTGGAGACTCGATCGCAAACCTCACATTCAACCCGCGCGACATACGCGCAAGCTCGGATATCAGCGTCGACGCCGTGTCCGAGCCCGTCGAGCCCGACGAGAGTAGATACACGTACAGCAAGCAGCGGCCCGTCGCAAGCGCCCCGGCGAGCGTCGGCCGCGCTCACACTGTGTCATCCGGCTCTGACTCTGACTCGGACGCGCCTCCCCCGCCCTCAGAGGCGCCTCCGTCACTCCCCCCGCCGCCATCCTTACCCCCGCCGTCGTTACCCCCCTCGCGCGCCCCGTCCCGCCCCCCAGTGGTCCCCATTACGCGACCGCCCGCCGCATCCCGCGCCGCCTCTCGAGCCGCACGAGACGCAGCCCGCGCCCGTGCCGCCTCGCCGGACACGTACCGCCCAGGCTCCATCACGTCCGCCAAGGCATCGGCCTCCAAGGCCGCCGCCGCCGCGTCCGCCGGGCCTCCGCCCAGGCCCAAGCGCATGTCCGCAGAGGACTTTGACTTTGTCCCCGCCGAGCCCAAGGCGCCCCGTGTCCTGTCAAGGCAGCCTCCAAAGCAGGTCTCGAAGCAGGCCTCGGCGTCGCAGGGCGGGTCGCAGCCCGGGTCCAACCCCGGATCGCGCTCGGGCTCGCGCCCGGGCTCACGCCAGGGATCACGCCAGGGCTCACCGCGCGCGAGTGCCCTCGAACGCCGCAAGTTCTGGTTGGCAAAGTCGGGCATTGGCGAGGAGGAAGAGGACGAGTTGGATTCCGACTAGGGTGTAAAGTGGCTAGGCGAGTTTGAGAGTGAGAGAGTTTTTGGGGGTGTAGGGAACCGTGGTCGAGATGAGAGGGTGCTAGACACGGAACAAGCGGGCTACAAGAGAACAGGGTGGAGAGTGGCTTGGGACGAGCGCGGACAGCCTGTGGAGTGCAGCTTGGACGAGGAAACGGTGGAGCTCGGAGCTCGGAGTAGCTTGTGACATGGCATAGCGATAGACCATTTCATGCATTGATTGTACGTCATGCAGGCTGGGGACGGGGCGTGGCGCGTGGCGCGCGGGCGTGGGGGGTTGGGGAGGGGGGAGTAATATTGTGATGGGTGGAGTGGTGCTGGGTGCAGCGACGCGTGTAACGGAGGTTTGGCCGCCAGAGTCGGGCGACTAAGGAGAGTGAACACGAGTCAACTGAGAGAGGATAGGGGCCTAGAGATGGGAGTGGGAGATGAGGGAGGGTTGACCTCAAAAGGAAAAGAGCTAGAGCTGGACCCGGGCCCGACATCAGAGACCCGACACCCCAGACCCGAGACCCGAGAGGGGACAGAAGATGGACAAGATTGACAGAGTGCAAGCATGAGCATGAGAACACGTGGGGTAGAGAGAACACTACGGCAGGGCAGCCAGAGGGCGTAGAGTGCGCCAGAGGGTCCAAACCAAGGAGAGGGCACGCCAGGGACACAGGGACCTAGGGGGCACAGGCCAGACTGTGACTGGGAGCTGTGGTGAGCTGTGGCAAACGAGGAGACAGAGAACGGAGACGACGAGATAATCACCATGGCTTGCCGCCAAGACCACCAGGCCGGAAAGATCCCAAAGAACACAAAGAACACAAAGAACACAAAGAACACAAAGAACACAAAGAACACAAAGACCACATGCCACAAACCACAAAGAACACAAAGAAACACAACCCCCCCCCCCCCCCAAAGACCACAAACTCGCAAAGACCACAAACCCCACAAACACAAAGACGCTTCATTCACCACAAGACCACAAAGACCCGCCGCCGACAATATACACCCCCATCGTATCGCCAAATACTCTGCCCCGTGGTGTCCGTGGTCGGTGCCGGTGGGCAGGAACACCCAACCAAAACCAGCTCGAGTATACCGTGATCTCATGCTGGGCCCATATGGCGCCCAGCTCGCCGCTCTCTTGTGGCTTGTGGCTTGTGGCCTGGCTGGGCTGGGCTGGGTCTAGTGCCACACGTTGCTGCACGCGATGCGCTGACGCTGCAATGCAGCACGTGCCACACTCGCACACTTTCGCGGCAGGACGCGACACGCAACACGCGACGCCAGGGGCGCTCCGCGCTGCCGCAGCGTCGCCCTGCCTCAGAGCCACAGCCGCACTTGTGCGGTTTCAACCCCCAGACCTGTGACGGCCCTTGTGTCACCAGTGTCCACACCCTGCCACTGCCCGCACTTGTGCCAGTTTCTACACCAAGCCTCCCCTCGGCCCCTTCCCAGCTTGTCCTCTCCATGCACACAGCCTCACGACAAGCCTCTTGTCGCTTCGGACAACAGTTTCGCATGCCATAAACGTATGTACCGTGTCCGTCAAGCAGGCCTAATATAAGTCTTGTCACACTTGTCCCGAACCGGTGGGCGAGTGCGCTGGGCGCTTGGGTATCGGACCTCGACCCCTCGGTACCAAGTCCTGCCAGCCTTCAGTCTCCAAGTACTGCCCAGGGGCTCATTTCTCTCTTCTGTATGCCTCTACGCCACCGCTCGTCCTTCCTATCCCGCGCCTGTGATTCATGTCTCGAGTTGACGCCGTCTACGCGTCGTGGTGCGGTGTAAACGACGAGCGCTTCAGGGGCGAGCTGACCTTTGCTGCGGGTCAGTCATGTCACGGGGCGAGGGGCGGCACTGGGCATTCCAGGCAAACCCATCGACTCACGCGCATACAACATGCCGCGGTTCTCGGGGACGGGCACTGGGTGTCAGCTCCTCGATGCATTCTCGAGCTTGCCGGTCCACATGCCGGCTTGCAACAAGGGCATGCCACCAAGCGGTACTTACGCAAAGTCGGCACCGACAGGCCCGTGACGGCGAGTTTCTTGGGTTCCATCGACTTGCGGCGCTGTGCGTCAGCTCAACCTCCAAGCCAATGCTTGCTCAATACGAGCTCAATGCTTCCCGCACCCATCCCCCGTCTCGGCCCCCGTTCCATCCCTTTCTCCTAGCCCACCTCCGAGATCCACCTTCTCCCTCCCAGCCCCTCCCACCCCACCCCCTAGCCCCAACTCACCTTTTGGAACACATCCTCCTCATCAAGATTAACCGCATACCTTCCCTCATCCTGCCTTGCCCTCGCGCGCGCACTTTCCATGACCCACTTGATCCCAACGACGTGCGGCAAAGCCCGTCTTGACTCGTCGAGGCGGCGGAACGCGGCGCACGTGCCCGGTTTGCCGTCCTTGTAGACTACATGTGTGCAGCTCGTGCCGAGGCGGGTGAGGACGCGGGCTCCACCGCGGACGAGCACGTCTTCGAACACCGACGACGTGTTGGAGCCGTCGGCGGACCAGACGTCGACGAACGCCACGACGCCTTTAAAGTATGTCCCGCGCTTGTCGTCTGCGAGGAGTGCGGCGATGGATGATGTGGACGTGGACGTGTTCGTGGGGATGGAGAGTGGGGGTGAGGTGAGGGCGTCGGGGTCGCTCCTGCGGCGCGCGGCGGGGTTGTTCTCCTTGTCCTCGCCGTCGCGCCGCGCCGCAGATCCGAGGACGGAGCGCGCGCGCGCGCGCTCGCCACCGCTCGCCTTGCGTACCTTGAGCCGTGCGAGGAGGTCGTTCAGGCCGCTCAGGTTGGCGGACGCGTCCTCAAAGCCCTCGCGGCGCGTCGACATGCTCAGGCTCGAGACGCGCGACATGGGGCGTGTGGGCTCGGAGATGGAGCGGGGTGAGCGCGGTGCAGCTGCCTCCATGTCAACGTCGGTGCGGATGAATGGATTGGACACGACACGTGCTGTTGGGCGGGCGGGCGGACCGAGGCCTAACGATGACGGGTACGACGGCTTGCGCCGCGTGTCGCCCGGTGACGGCGTGGGGACAACCGTCGAAGCAGACGCGGGCGCGTTGGACGGGCGCGTAGACGGGCGGCGCACGGGTAAGCTCGAGGGGATGGTCGGGGGCCGGGGGCGTGATGCAGGTGCGGATGCGGTGGGTGTGGGGGGTGCGGTTGGGACTTCAGAAGATGTCGACACCTGAGGTGAGGCCGAAGACTGGCTAATCGGCTCTAGCGCCAATTGCGTCTCGGACGGCACGTCGTCCACGTCCATGTCGTCGTCTGCATGCGTGATGCAAATCGTCGGCGGTGCTGGTGTGGGCGGCGGGGCAATGGCACTCGTAGGGTCAGGAGATGCCGTGGTCGAGCTGGCGACAGAGCTGGCGGCCTGGCCCTCGGCCTGGCCTGGTACACTCTCTGCGACTACAGAAGGGCTTTCAATGTCCATCGGTGTGTCGTTCGACGGCGAGGCCACGGTCAGATCGTTGTTAGCGGCGTCCACAGGCAGCGTGTCGTTTGTAGGGATCGCAGACGCAGATGTCGCAGAGGCCCGGTCAGTCCCCCTACCATCCCCGACTCCAACAGCCCCAACTCCATGGCTGCCATGGCCAGTCCGGCCCTCTGACGCCCTCGTGCCCTCTCCCACGCCAAATGGCACATGCACGGTCCGCGCCGGCATCGCGAGGGCAAACGACGGCTGGGGGACGGGTCCGCGCAGCGGCTCTCGCGAACGGGGGAGGGCGGCGAGCGTGCGCTTCACGGGCGCCGTGTGGGGTGTTGGCCTGGGGTGGGTGCGGCGTGGGATAAATGTCGAGGCTGGTGCGGATGCCGAGGGCGTGGGGTTGGGGTTGAACACTGACGACACTGATGCCGACGCGGATGTGGGGGCCGTAGACATCGTGCTGTCAGGCGCCTCGCCGCGCAACGGCCTCGGACGCGGCGGCTGCGCAACCTCGCGCCGCGGCACGGTGAGCCGCCCCTCGAGGGCCGGCTGTGGTGAACGCGGCCGCTTGGGCAGCGGCGTGCGCGGGTAGCCGTTCGCGGGCGTACGTGCCGCGGCACGCGGGGGTGTGGGGGGCCGGGGACGCACGGCGGCCGCCGCGCGGTCATCGTCAATGTCAATGTGGAGAATGTGGCGGGCGGGTGTGGGCGCGGCGACCGGGATGAATGATACTTGGCGCGCGGGCGTCTTGGGCGCGTGGGCGGGTGTCTTGGGCACGTGGGTGAGCGCCGGTACGGGAGCTGTAGGATTGGGCACGGGTGTGAGCGGTGCCGCGATGGGAGGAGCCTGTTGCGGAGGTCGGGGACACGGCGTCATCGGCGCCAACATCTCCACAGGCGTATCTGTTTTCGACCCCGGCGTGCGCGATGCGGGCGTGGGCGACGCAGGCGGCGTCATGCTAATATCCGTATCGAGGTCCGCGGGATATGTCAGCGGCCCCGGGGGAGGTGGTGGTGCGTCCATCGTGGGCACTCCCGGTGCCGGGTCCGTTGCCGGCACGCTCCCAACGGATCCCAACAGTGGAGCATGAGCCGGCGTATCCCTCGCAGCACTCGCGGCATCTCGGGCTTCCGAGTCGCCACGCCCCGGTCCCCGTCCGCTAGTCCGCCGCTTGGTCGGGCCGGCAGCCTGCCGTCCCTCGTCGGGCAGGCGCGCCGGGCCAGGTGTGGGCGGGACCTGCCGCAGCCGCCGGGAGATGCGGACGGGGCGGGTCGGGATGCGGCTGGTCGGGGCGGTGGGGGGGGCGGTTGTGGACGTGGGGGCGGTGGGAACCGTGGTTGTCGCGGCGGTGGGGGCGGTTGTCGCGGTGGTAGAGGGTGGTTCGGTACGTGTCGGTGGCAACGCTGGATGTGGGGCAGGGTGTATCGACGGGTAGTCGGCGATAGAGGACGAGGACGACGTCGATGTCGACGTCGACATCGAGGCGGCAGAGGAGGAGGCAGACACAGAGGTCGATGGAGGCGGAAACCCCACGGGGCGAGATGGTCCCCCCGGCTCAAACATTGTATCACGGTGCGAGCTGGGTGGCGCGTGTCCGCGCGCTGGTGTTTGAGCTGCCGCCATCATCGCCGCGGAGGGGCGAGACGGTGCCGCGGACGACGAAGCCGACGCCGACGCCGCCGAGGCAGCTCGCGCCTGCGCGCGGGTACGTGTGCGGCGTGTAGACGGCATCGATCGGATCACACTGGCGACATGGACAAGCGAGCAGGCGAGGGCACAAGAGCGCACAGGAGCGCACAAGAGGGAGCAGACAAGACGGTGGCGAGACTTGAGGCGTGAGGCGAGGAGATGGACGCCGACCGAGGATTAAGTGCAAGTATGCGAGTGCGAGTGCGAGTTGAAGACGAGCAAGAAGCAGACGACGAAGACGGCTGGCACCTGGCTAGCACTGCGTGACGGTTGTTCGTGCCATTGTTGTGACCATGACGACCTCTGGTCAACACCGGTTTGGTTCCGCTCAGCGCGGCTGATTTTGATTTTTCGGGCGGCCAATGCGGCCACGTGGTGCGATGCGGGTTTCTGATGCGTGGATGTGGATTGCATGTTCATGTGCATATGTGCATGCAACATGTGCATGTGCATGTATGCATGCAGAAGGAAGAGACAGAGGCGGAGGCAGAATGGCAGTTCGGTATGTATCTATCTGCCTGTATATCACGGAATGGCCTCAAGGTGACAGCGTGAGTGGCACAGAAGAGTTGGGCGAGGGCATGCTGCCACCTCCGCTCAAGCAGTGAAATACACAAGAACGTGGAGAATCTATGCTGCGGACTGCACCGATCCTATCTCGACGTGTGCACGTTTAACCATGCATCCCAGTACTGTTGTTGGGCAGCTTCTCCACACCTCAGTAAGCCACTTCCTCCAACCCCACGAGACACATGGGGGGACATGAAGAGCTCTGGTGTGTGCGTTGGGCGCGAGTTGACGCCGCCGATGGACTGGAGGATACATGCAGAGGAGAAGTGATTCACATGTTCACTCACAGCTGCTGGCGTAAATGTGTGTACCTTTTGAGGTGAATTCTACCTCTCCGCCACGTCCCCGTTCTGTGGCGTTGTGATCTGATAGCGACGATACTTGTGGGCGTGACAGAGTACGCAGCAGCGGGCCAGGTCGAGCGGGTTACTGAAGAGCTTACCGGTGCAGTGGTGTGGAGTACGACGCAACGGGTTGATCGAAAATGCGAACATGACTGACGGCACACGCCAAGATGCTGGGTCTGGGATGGGTCTGCTGGAAATGGGTCGTACATGTTCCCGCCGTCCCGTCCAACCCTTTCGTTCCCGTCGCCATTTCGCTTTCTTGGAACCTGCGACTACAATAACGCTGGATGCACAACACTTTCCGGCTCCAACTCTGCTCGACTCTGCTCCACCACATGCACCAGACCCGTTCAGAACAATGCATGCCGCCAGGGCGCCGGGTCAACCGGCCTACGAGCAGCGGCCATGTACGGCCGCCGCGAGATGATGTGGGGGGATCGATGGCTGGATATGTAGACTCCTGCACCGCGGATAAACGAGACGACGAATGTGGACAAAGGAATATAAAATCAAATGGTTGGGATAAGTGCGTCATGTACCGGGGTAGGTTACATGCTCGGACGCGCCGGCCACTTAGTGGAGGCGCGAGCGAGAGCGGCGGTATGCCTTGGCCTTGCACTTCTTGTTGCCAGCCTTGGTGCCGGCAACGGCGCCCGTGGCGGCGCCGGAAGCGGCGGTGGTCGTGCCAGCGGCGGGAGCGGGCGCGGCAGCCGACCCCGAAGCAGCACCAGCCGATGCGGCGGCCGCGGGAGTTGCGGCGACGGATGCAGCACCCGAGGCGACGGATGCGGCAGCAGACGGGTCGGCGGAAGCAGACACAGGGGGCACGGGGACGGCGAGGTCGCCCGAGGGTCCCACAACGGCGGCGACAGAGGCAGTCGCCGCGGCGGCCTTCTTGCCGGCAGGTTCCACGGCGAGGTTTGCGCCGGGAACAGACGCCGTGTTGGCAGCAGCCGAGTTGGTGGCAGAGCCGGCGGTAGAGCCAGCGGCGGCAGCCGAGTCGGTAGAGCCCGCGGCAGCAGCCGAGTCGGTAGAGCCAGCAGCAGCAGCCGAGTCGGTGGAGCCAGCAGCAGAGCCAGAAGCAGAGCCAGAAGCAGAGCCAGCGGCGGGGGCAGCGCTCGAACCCTCTGCCGACTGCTGTCCCGCAGCGGGGGCACCGTCAGGCTGGCCTGGAGGGCAGTGGAGCTCGGGTCCAGGGTAGATGTCGGGGCGGCGGTGGTCTAAGGGCTCGTTGGGGAAGCTGGTGTAGTCTTGGTGTGCCGGGATAGTCTTGAGGTCCATCCAGACCGACTCGGGGGCGATGGCGCCGCTCTTGGTAAGAGAGTCGTACGCGGACGTGTCCTGAACGCCGTTGGAAACGTCAATCTTGTTCTTGGCGGTCGACATGTCGAGATTGTCGGCAATGTCCTGGTCGGTGCCGACGGTCCAGACGTCAGACGTGGGCCAGTTGAGGTACTGTCCGCTGGATCCGAAGCGGTACATGGCGTCGCGCTCCTCGGTGTTGGCGTACTGACTGAGATCGGTCATGCCGGCGGCCTCGGCAGGGAGCGAGACGGCGAGAGGGAGGCCAACGCCGCGGGTGCGGGTGGCCCACCAGACGTTGGGGCCGGTCCATCCGGGTGTCTTGGCGCTGGGGCAGTTTCGGGGCTTGACATCGCCACCGTCACGGTCCCAGCGCGGGTTGCAGCCCGGGAGGTCCTTCAGTGCCTTGAGGTGACCGACCTCCTCGTCGGGGATCATGCCCTGGTAGCGACAGTTGGCGGCAAGCTTGGCGTCGAGCGACTTTGCAAGAGGAGGGCAGTTTTGGAGCTTGTCACCAACATTGCATGTCGTAATGGCCTCCTTGAGAACGTTTTCGTCCCAGCCGGCCACAAAGTCTGCGTGGAACGAGGTGCCGAGAGTGTCGCCGTTGGAGAGAATCACGTTGGCATTGTCGCCGGAACGCCACATCTTCTGCTGGCGAGGGCTAGGGTACTGGGGTATTAGTGATGAAGTGGTATAAACACGACTCTGGTTGTGCCGAGGTGTACGACTCTGTCGCCCCTCGCCCACTAGACTCGGAACTCACGTAGTTGGTCTGGAGGAACATGACCGGGTACTTGATTGGGTGGGACGGAGGGCACTTCTTCTCACGGACGTTGATCCAAACGTTGCCACCGCCAGCCTGGATGGGCCATGTGAGGTGGCTAAAGTGGTCCCACGAGTCGAGCGACTGGTTTGCCCAGCCGCACGAAGGAAAGTGGATGCCCATGTGGATGGAACCTGTGCCGTGCGGGTGGCTGGTGCCGTTCGGGAGGTAGAATTGGCTGTTGCCAGTCTCGTCGCCGTCAAAGGCCATGCCCTGGGACTCTAAGAGCCAGCGGTCGCGCTTCATGGCGTTGCCCGAGATGATGCGCATACCCTTGGGCCACGGCTGGGTGTCGGCACCACTGCCAAAGTAGTAGATGCGAGCACCACCGGTCATGTGCTCGTATTCGTTCTTGTCGTTGATAAAGTAGAGCGTCGGCGCCCAGTAGCTCGACATGTCAGACTGGACGACAACCGACGAGCAGGTCGCACGCTGCTGCTCCTCGGGCGTGTTGAGGACGGAACGGAAGTTGGACGCGCCCATGACGCTGTGGACGTGACTGGCGACCTCGCCAGGGTTGACAATGGGGTCCATGCGCGCCTGGAGGAGGAACGAGGCACTGAACAGCACGAACATGGCGTTGTCGATGGCGGCGAGGGTAGGAGCAATGACCGCCAGCGCGCCAAAGAGCGCGAGGGCGACGTTGATCATGGCGGAGATGTCACCGGGGGAAAGACAAGTGACAAAGGGGAGGGGGGGTCAGGCGGTATCGAGCGAGGTCGTCGAGGAAGACGAAGTCGGGAGGAAGTCCAAAAGGTGGTTGTCGTGTCGAAAGAAAACTGCGCGCCAGCGTGCAGTTATAACCACTACGGAGAAAGGAGTGTGGGTGGCGGGGACAAGCCGGTGTCGTATCGTCGCAAGCGGCGTAGCGTAACAGTCGTTGCAGTGGAGACGGGTGAGAAGAAAGAAGAGACGCAAAGAGATGAGGTGTTGGGTGTTTTAACGGATGCGGCGGGGCGGGGGTGTAGGGGGGTGACCGTGCGCTGCGGTGCGGGGGAGTGTCTCTCTGGGTGCGGAGGGGGGTCGATTGGCCCAGGGACAGAGAGCGAGGAACGAGGGAAGGCAGAGAGAGAACGCCAGTACGACTAAACGCAAGTGTGTGCCTGCAGGTGGCTGCATGCATCCGGCCAGAACACAGGGAGGACTCTACCAACCCCCCTTTTAGCGCGCAAAAGGTTACAACCATGCACAGGACGCACCGCAAGCACCGCAACGGGACACTTTTCCTGGTCATGCATGCAGGGGCAAACGGGGGTGGATGCTTCCAGACAGTGTCGAAGTGCGGAAACTCTGGAGCGGTGTCGTTGTTGACGGCTCTAGACCCAGAGCACGAGCAGTGCAGTGTTGCTCGAAAGGGAAGAGGGCAATGCATGGTACGCGTCAAAAGAGTCAGGGGCCGGCCATCAGGGGCGAGTCGCCAGATGTGCGCCGATGAAACACACAGACATGGCCCTGGGCGCGTCCTCGTGATCTGCCGCTTTGGCACAGATTTTATGGGGTCACGGTCCGTTTCAGGAGCAACGAGACGCGAGCAACCGGCCGACGGATCTCACCCCTTGCTTCCGTGGCTGTGTACAGTAAGTGGCGATGCGCCCCCGTTTGCGTGCGCCTCGCCACGGAAACCGGCTCGCGTCCCTGGGAGTCAGGGGGACGATTACGGAAGACCCGGGTGGCTAATTGGCAGTGATGGACCATCCTTTGGGCTTGCTCGTGGGCATTGACGCGTCAACAAAAGTCACCCGACCGGGGGATGCACACCTGCACCACACGGTGCCTGCCTGTTAGACGGCATGTCAGGTTGTAGAAATTCCTATGGTTGCTCCCAGTTTTTCCTACATCCGACAAACCCACACGACGCTTCTGGACTCTGCTAGTGTGTCCTTGACCTGGTCGGTCACCTTTCCCTAACATGTTACGCTCTTTCCCTTTCAAAGTGGACAGTCACTTTAGCATCCGGTACCAAACACAGTGTGGGGTCTGTGCATTGGGGCGCCACCATGCCGTCCGTCCATGGCCGTCTCCAAAGTCACCCAAAGCTTATTGACAAACTTTCGACTGTTGAAACTCTATCCACGTAAAAAAAGGAGTTCTATCAGTTGGGAAACTCTCGAGTTTGTTTGGCATCTTGGGTGCTGTTGCATGCTTGGCACCAGGGAAACACGGCAATCGCGGCCATTGCGGCCATTCGCATGTGATTTAACCTCTCGACCGCTCGACCGCCCCTCGCCGAGCTCGGCAACGGCGCAATCGGGTCCGTGTCCATGGCCCAGACCCATATCCGGTGGGCTGTCCGACACAACGACCGCATGCGCAGTGTGCAGAGCCGCGGAGCATGTCGCATGCGGACCGGTGTGTTGGAGACGCCACTCTGCTTTCGGCGTTCACAACCACCACAACAAGAGCGTTATTGGGGTCGTGAGTGGGCGATCCTCAAACACAAGCCTGTCCAATAGGTGCACTCGCATGCACACCGGAACTGTCAGCTTGACATTGACATTGTTCACAGCTTGGCATAAAATGGGGTCCTCTCCGTGGTCGGAACAACACAGCGGCGCATGCACCCTTCGGAAGCGGACTGTGTACTGTCGTTGTGTGGTGTGCGGGGACGCCACGGCACGCTCACCTTTGCATTTCACAATCACCACAACAAGAGTGTTTTCCGTTGCTGGGAGCGTGCGGATCCACAACATACACACGGGTTGAACCACTGACCATGGATTGTCTTCCTTTCGGCTCAACAGCCCAGGACAACAGACAACACATCAGAAGCTGCTCGGAACAGACCTATCCTTTCCGCATGCGTCCGCACATCGCTGCCGCTGCGCCTCAGACAGCCCTTGGATGAGAAACACGCTTGCATAATGGTACGATTCGCGATTCACAATTGGGCAATTGCGGATCGTCAGGTGATGGTGATGCACGCATGCGTGTCCGCGTGTCTGTCCGGTTGTAGTAACACATCACCACCACCAGCGCTAGCACCTAACAAAATACTTGTTTGAGACAGACGACGCACGCGTCCACGCCGCACATGGTACAGCATGCAGCACGTCTCTGATCACCCGAAGCGCCGCCGCGCCGGGTACGCATGTTGATCCGGGCGACGATCGGTGCACCGCGCGGACACATCGGGCTGACAACGGCGTCCGCATGGGCACGGTCGGTGTCGCATTGAGCAAGGACCATCGGACGGGACGATCAGACGAGCATGGCCGATCTCCCGCGAGCCAGGACCGCATTCGTGTTCGTGACGCAAGACGAGGTATGAGGGTTTTGTCGTTCCTTGCCAGCAAACTTGTCAAACACCGAAGCGGAGCTCCCAGTCCTCTGCTGCATCTGAGCTGCATTTCAGCTGTATGCATTGTTTTTAGCTCAAACGCAGCTCAAACCCCCCTTCTTGCGTCGATGTCTGGCCAATAACCCCCTCGGCCCCTCGCGTCTGAAACCGCGCGTGCTCTGGTGCTCACGTCATGCGTTGCGTAATGCCGTGCAGGGAATGCAGTGTAGGGCGATGATGAGTGCCTTGGGTATGTCTGTGACCGTTGTCTAGGTGATTGCATCTGCATCGCCGCTCTCGGCGAGTCGCTTTGACTTGCTTGTTCTGTATGCGTCGCAGCGAGCGTGAAGAGCCTGGGCCGTCGGCTGAGAGCGTTTCAACACCGAGTCGGCGTGTGGCATGGTGGCAGCTGCCGTCATCCAGCGAGCGGGCACGGCGATGAAGTCTTTGGCGCTGTACCATTCACAATGACGCTCTTCATGCAGCATGCAACACAGTGGCCATCGTCATTACGGTCAACTACGCCGTCGCTACATGTACGTCGCTCCCTTTTAAGCCGTCGACGAATTTGCCCCTGCCCACGGTTCCGTATCGCCGCCGACGTCGACGTGGACGGTCCCCTAGTGCATGCCACGTATGATCGTCTGCCCCACCCTACTGTTCTATCCGTACGAACGCTGGTCGCGTATCTCACTGATCGCCGACGTGCCGATGTCCCCGAACCGTCTCTTCTTACCCAGCCCAAAATCCATACATCAGAGCCCCCCATCTCAACTCGGCACAACCACATACCGCACAACCCACCCCGCGACCCCCCTCCCAACGGGACTCCGCCACTGCTCCGGCATAGTGGAGAACCCGGCATCGATCCAGCCGTCACGCATGTACCAGGCGCTAGTGAGGATGAACCCTATGGCCCAGATACGCCCTGGCCACCCAGAAACGCGGTGGGTGGTGACGGTGCGCCAGAGCACCTCGGCAGTCAGGCCGAGACCCGACAGGAGGAAGAAACCCGCGACAGACGCGGACGCGGACGGCGGCAGGCGCGTGGGCAGGAAGACGACGTGGTAGAGTGCACTGAAGATGAAGACGAGCGGGACGCGGAGTCGGCGGTGGGGGGTGGGGGTGAGGCCGAGGAGGGTGTCGGCGACGAGGGTGAATTCGCGCTGGTGTTAGTGCAAGGTGCGGGAGGGGGAGGTGCGGGGGGTCGGGTGTGGATTGGAGAAAAACGCCTTGCGCCAACCACGAATGCAACTCACCCGGAACATCTGATGCCACCTCCGCCCCCAAAACTCATGCAGACTACTCGCCCCAAACGGCTTATCAAACAGCTCGGGAAACGCCGAGGGCTCATACACGCCCAACCCAATGGATGCCGCGGCGTAGGCATGGTAGGGCATGTTGAGGAGGTACTGCGAGCTCACGCCCATCGCTGCGGCGATGCCGATCTTGACGAGCAGCGGGGAAACGTGAATTTCCAGCCCGAGACGAGAGAGGAGGCCCGGAAAGAGTGTGAGATTCATCCCGGTCAGGTCGCCCACGTGCCCCCGGACCGGGGAAGGGTCGCCCAGACTCCCGGGGACGAGGAGGAGGAAAAAGGCTTGCAGACTGTCCAGGAGTAGGTATTGGAGGAGGAAGAGGCGGAGGTGGTGGAGGGTGGAGGAGAGGCGGGTGCGGGCCCAGGCTGGGTGTTAGTGGTGGTTGGGGGGGGGGGGGGTCTCGGCGTGGGGGCAGGTTGCCTCGGCGTCGGGGTAGCCTCAGCGTGGGGTAGCCTCAGCGTGGGGTAGCCTCGGGGTGTGGGTAGCCCGGTGTCGGCGGGCGGGATCCCGTCCGTGCGAGGCCCTGTACCTCGCCCGTGTAGTCGTCGTAGTACCCATACCGCGTGCTCACCCTCTAACTCTTGCCCTGGCTCCTGCACTGCAACAAGGAGCTCGCGCTCAAGCCCCGTATCCGTCCCCGTCCCCGCGTCTTGCCCTCGTTGTTCCGGCTCAAGCCCAGGCTTGGCCGACTCCACCGCCTCGACACCGCCGTCGGGCCTGGTCTTGAAGTTCTTCCAGCGCATATTCCCAATCATGTCAAACGCGGCAAACACCCGACTCCGCCCCGTGGCCATGTACGCGTCGACGACGAGGGTGGTTGCGAGCTGGGTGTACTTTATCATGAGGTGTGGGTAGAGTGTGCCCATGGACGAGGTGGACATGTCGTGGGGGAGTTCTGGCGTCAGCTGCGTGAGGTGGGGGGGGGGGGGGGGGGTTTGGGCGTGGGGGGGGGGGCTGGGGGTGGGGGAGGGGTCGACCGGGGGGAGGGGTGAGGGGGGTTAGCTGGGTTAGGATGGACGGTACTGTGGTGGTCGTGTCACAAGTGCCATCAACCACAGGACGCCGTGTACATGCCACTGCACTAGCCAGTGGACATGGACATATGCTGACTCGGGCCAGCACAAGTACTGCAGGAGGTTTGGCTCACCTTGTCTCCGCCACGCGAAAAACCCCACCGAGAGCGCCCCCATCCCCATAGCGGCAAGCACCCGGCGGAGTCTTGCATCCCCGTCGCCGAGGGCGAGGTATGCGAGGGGCCATAGCGGGACCATGCCGGCGACGCACCACAGGAATGTCGCCGGGTTGGCGAATGGCGGAGCTGGCGGTTCCATGATGAGTGTATGGTGGGTGGTAGGTCGTGCCTGGTCCCAAGATCCGACTGTAGCAGTCAATGACTTAGATGTAAGTCCAGATGGTGTTTCCTGCGTGCGAGGAAACTTGTTCTAAAGCGGCCCACTTGGCCACTTGGCACTGGATTTGCTTGGCCTCAATGTTGCTCAGGGAGGCAAGGTGGGCGCCGTATTCTGCGTTGAACGCCACATCTCATCTCAGGCCTGGACCGGGGACGTGCGGTGGCGTCGACGGCGGAGGGCAATTGGCTGTCAGTGTCCAGGAGCAGGCCTGGTCGTCATGTATGTACAGAGGGTGGCAAAAAAGCTGGTCGTCATGTACAGAGAGTGGCGAAATGGAGAAAGGGGATATCGAGGCATGCAGATGAGCAGTTGCTGGTGCAGGTGCAGGTGCAAGAGCTGGCAAGTCACCGTGCGCCGTCGTCGTTCCGTTTGACATGCAGTATAAGGCCAGGCTGTGCTCGCACATGCAGGTCATTGTCCAGCGAGGTTCGCGGTTGTATGGGTGTGGCGCCATGCAGTGCCCACTTGCATCTACAAGTCATCTCAATGGGACACTGGTGCAGTTGTGCGCTGCCACAAGAGGGATTTGAGGAATGCAAAGATGCTTGATCCGTTTTGACACTGTCGTGTTTTATAGTGGACAGGATTCTCTCGCAAACTACGCTTCGAGTTAACACCGCGTTCAGACACACCTACCCCCGTCAACTCATCAAGAATCCGTGGATGTCGGAATTTTGACTCGACAAGCGTGCAGCAACAGACGAAACTTGGATTACCACAAGTCCGACGGTCGTTGGCCGGCCGCATATTCTCAGCCTTGGCGCTATGAAGCAGGGCCTCAAACATGACGTGCACAAGAACTGGAGACGAAATGGCAACCCTCGAAGTCTGACTGCGATCACTGGTTGGTCGGCTGTTCTACACCGAGTCGTGAGGCATGGCCATGGCACCTGGCTTCCGCGTACAGCCGGCTTACAGGAGAGCATGGGCGTGGTCAGTGTGGCGTCTTGGTACAAGTTGCACAAAGCACCCGTAGCTGCACGTCGCGTACGATCGTCGACGGTCTGCACTGCACGTCTGTGGGTGCACCCATCCGAGCACGGTCCTGAGCACATCCATCTCTGATCGCACACCCTCGCCCCCAAACCGGACATCCTCAGCTAGGACTGAGCTCTGGTCGCTCATACGTGGTACGTGTGCCGCAGAGGCTTGAGCCTGCCACTTGTGGTTGGCTGGACGCACCTTGCCTGCAGATCCTCGAACGCAGGATCGTAGGACACGCACAAGGCAGATGTCTCCATTGGATTTCTCAACCCGTGCCAGCGGTGCTCAAACCTCAGCCGCACGGCAGGCCAAGACTACCACCTGGATCCTTGCATGCCTTGCACATCACAAACACGCACACAAGCGCGCACGCACATCCGTCCGCGTGTCGGACCCAAAAACGAATCATCGCCAGCAGGTTTCATGGTATGAGCCTGGCGCCGTCCCACTTGGTCATAGCGATCGCGCTGAGACTGAGGTAGTGAGGGGGATGGGGGGGCTGCGTGCATCATGAGCAGCTCTTGGCTGTCCGAATATCAACGTCTGGATGTGTCGTTGGTGGGGAGGCATATTTGACGCGCTGTTCCTATTCGACACACCTACCCCGGGGGGGGGGGGGGGGGACATCGTCCCACGGAGGCTACTGACCTGGGCTCTGGCCTGCGCATGATACAAACGGGGATGCCCATGCCCTTTGGGTCAACACTTGTGTTGCACGCTGCACATGCGACGGCACGACAGCTTCCAATGGAGCATCACGCTGGCTGCCGAGCATCACGCATCCTGCAACACCACCGGAGCGACGTGTCCTGCATCGGACCATCACACTGACGCAACGTCGCGCGTCGCGCTGCCTGTGATCCACACCCGTTGCGTGGACATGTTGCGGGCACTCACACGTCACACGTCACACGTCACACGTTCACACCCAAAGGCCGCTGGGCGCGCTCCACAACCGTATCCGCCAGCAACCAACAGGCACACTGTTATGCACAACGACAAAGGCACAGAACAACCAAAACCAAACAGAAACAGAAACGCCAAACCAAACCCTACCTCCCAGCAATGCACATTCTTACGCGCAGCATGAGTCATCGCCAAGAAGGTTGTTTGCGTGGCTGTGTGGCGGGCGGGTTGAGACGTATCTGGAGTGTGCCACCGCATACAACACCGCTTGAACTGTGGCCAACTCTTGCTCACTGGCATCAATGAATGCCGTCGGCTGTGTGTACGACCATGCGCATGGTGCGCCTCTCGTGGCAGACATCACCATGCTTGTTGACCAGCCTGACTCCGTTTTCTGGTCATACGGCATCGCTCGATCGGTCCCACTGACGGTGATGACATGTGGCATGCTCGCGTATGCTCGCCGACGGCGCCAACGCTAGCGCGCAGGGTGCATATGCATATGCAGTCGCGCTACTAGACGCACGCGCAGCATGCTGGACTGTGGATTCGATCCAGAACGCGCCAACGTGCTTTGGTGTGTTCTCGATTCGCGAAATTCGAAATGGCTCAGAGGGGGTGGAAGTCACCCGCCGCCTCAGGAACCATACTCCCTGCTCCCTGCTCCCTGCTCCCTGCATCCCTTCAATCCCTATCAAGCATTCGAGCCCTACGCTCCAGCATCCACCCAGGTGTTGACGGTGGTGACCATGTGCGTCGCGTCGCGCGTCAGTGCGTCAGTGCGTCCGAACGCGTCGGAACGCGTCGCGTCGCGCGTCTCACCAAGTAGCAGGGGATGGGATGGTCAGGATCCGAGCTGCTACCGGCCCCGGGTGGCGGTGGCGCCGGACGGGAGTGGTGGTCCGAGCGCCACGGCGGGATGTCCGTGCGTCCAGGGCGCCGGGGGTGGAGGCGTGATGGCATGATTCGGACATGGACGCGTTCGACGCGTGTTCGACGTGAAAGGACGCGACGCGCGGCGTGACGGGCAGTGGGCGCAGAAGTGGGGCGTGGCGTTCAATGTGGCGAGTGGATCTGTGGATCTGTGGTTGCCGGGGGGGGGCGGGGGGTGTGTGAGGATGCGGACGAGCTGGGCCGGCGCGCATTCTGGAACTGAGACGCAGTCACGATAAGACCACTCCCGGTCAGCACTGGGGCATGGATGACAGGTGGACCAGTACTGGTCCCGTGTGGGACATGTCCACACGGCAAGCACAAGCATGCGCTTGGGACGCGTTTCGGCTAGGTCGGCACGCTGTTATGGGGTGCTCTGAGCAGGCGCGACTGTCTCAGACACGCATGATGGCGTCATGTGGTGTCTGCGACATTGGGCTGGCTGTATCCCGTGCCCAGTAGTCTGTCCGGCAGGTTGTGGGAGGTGCACAGTGGCAGGGGGCGAACGCGTGCGCGGTGACTCCACTGTTTGATACTACCAGGCCTGTGCCGCAATGTTACCACATGTCCATGGAGGAACCCCGGTGCGTCTCTCGAAGGCATTCTGGGCTCCTTTTGCAGTATTTGCTCGCCCTTCATCGTATTGCGACTGACGGCGCGTGCTGCCGCATGGAGTATCCTTATATTCTGGTGGGCTGTACATACTGCCGTCTTGATTAGTTGGTCCTACACCCCCGGGGATAGTATAGGCTGATCCTGGTGAAAGCGACACGACCAGGTCGCTACCTTGTCCCATCGCCATCTCAAGGGTCAGTGCTTATGATGCGGGATCACTCTCCACTTCACATTGGGAGCCACTCAAGGCCATGTCGGTCAGTCGTGTGAGATCACGTGAGTTTGGGACCGGTGCAGAGTGGGCTGCTTGGTACATCTCCGTCACATTCGTGGGGCCGTGCAGCCGAGCTCGTTGGGTTTCACATATTGTGCTTTTTCTGCCACTCTTAGGACCACCCCATGTCAAGGGCTGTAGTAGCAGAGCTACCTCCCAAGTGTCAAAGTGGCAATTAGTATTGCCACCATCCCAGCATGTTGATAGCGACCATGGGGCCGCGCTTCTCGTACATACTGCCGCTCTCCAGTTGTAAAGGACTAGTGCCCCTCTCGAATACCCATACATCGTTTCGTGCCGCATCTCAGCACGAAGCACGCCGTCATGAACAGCCCGCTTGGCGATGAAGGTACACTCCATGAAAAGGGAGATCCGCGACAATGACAGGATTCGAGCCTGCGCTCCTGAAGCAAGTTGATGTAGGATGGTGCCATTCTAGTCAACCGCGTTAACCACTCCGCCACATTGCCTCTGGGGACGTGGATCGCTGCACAAGGCATGAACGCGACACTCGGCGTTACGAGTGGGTCATCTTTGGAGGTGGAATGCGGCAGCGTTTTGATGCCCCTACTTTGCATCGACGCTGCTATGTGCGGCAGGCATGTCAGAGAGGTTTAGGCGACCTTGGTGTGGCATTTGTAGCGGATGAGATAATCGTGCAATATAGCACCCGCACACAGCCGTGTTATGTTCAGGAATCCGCTGAGTCCTCCCTCTCGACGGTATCTGGGATACCTTTTGGGCATATGGATAGCGAGGCTTCATGGTATTATTACAGCACATACGCTTGAGATGTCAGTACCTATACCTAAAACGGCGAGCATCTACGACTTGCCAGCGGCAGGAGCCAAGTTGGGCGGTGGTCCAACGTTCCGAGTGCCGACTGGCAGCCCAACCTCGGCCCTTGGCCTCGGCGTTGACCCACAACCGAATGAACGTGTAATCGACGAGCGCACTAGCTTGCACGTCGCCGCAATGCGAGAACGCCGAATTGGTTTAATCACCCACTCCCACCTGCGCTCCAGATATGTCCACGGAGCGAAAGGGCCGAGTACGTCCGTGGTGGTTTTTAGGGTACCTCTTGGGCATACGGATACGCCTTGGTAGCGTCCTTACATTGGGGTTGTATCCGTCTTCAACAACACAAGTAACAAGTCTGGCTTGGAAGGATGGCTCAACCGAGGAAGACGTGTGCCCACTGCTGGTGCAAAGTATCCAAACTGCCACTTTGGAGATCCAGCACCCCGTAACGAGTGTATCAGGGCCGCATGCATAAGGGCGTGTACGCCATCGAGTGGGCAATGTTGTCCGGCTTTGACTCGAGGGTGGTGTCATGTCTATGAGATTGAAGTCTTCTCAATACTTACCTTAGACACGTACCAGTACATCGTTGACAGCTCTGCACGGACCTGCACCTGAAGGGATTCATTCTGGAGTGTGTGGTGTTTCTGAGCTTGAAGTCTGCTCGATACTTATCGTGGACATGCATTGTTTACAGCTCTGTAACGGACCTTCACCTGAAGTGATAGACTCCGGGGTCGATATGTCTCAGAGCTTTGAGTCTTCTTACTACTTGCCGTAGACACCTGGATTGGCATAAAACACTGTTCAGATTTGCACCTGAATGATAGAGTCCGGGGTGTGTCATACCTCTGAGCTTGAAGTTGTTCTCGATGCTTTCCATAGACACCTACATTGGCACATCGCACCTGAAGTGATAGACTCGGGGGTGTGTCATGCCTCTGAGCTTGACGTCGTTCCCCATACCTTCCGTACTCACCTGCATTGTCAGCATCACAGACCCGCTCCTGAATTCTGGAAGTGTGAAACTCTGATATGCTTGAGTTTTAGCTTCAGACTTTGAGAATGACCGTGGTCGATGGGGCTGACAGATCATAATGCTGCCCACAACCACCGGCAATTGCGGACATACAAAATCTATACCTCAAGTCTGGGCTTGGAAACTTTGATATGCTTGAGTTTTAGCTTCAGACTCTTGGATGATCGACGTTTGTGGCGAATGTCGGTGTTAGGAGGGGGTTGGGAGATCAAAGTTGTCGGCTGCACCAAGGTTTACCACCCCAAAAATTTGGGCACAGTGTGTTTTATCCCGCCGACTGGGAGGACATTGCGTGTGATGGCTGTCGATACTGCATGGACACTGATCCTGGTGAAAGAAGAAACCAAGCAGGTGACAAGAGGGGGCCATCAATGATACCCTGCCATCGGCAGAGCTCCAACGGTTTGTCTTCTCAACGGACACCAGGACATGTTGATGGAGTCTGCCGAGTTACGTTCTTGTGAATATCTGGGGCACTATCGGAAAATGGTACATCTTCATGGCGTTGTTCCAACGGGTCCACAGTCACTACAAATTTAAAGAAACGGACACACGACTGCGACCAGAGTCTCGTAGCCATGGCACACTCTTCCGTCTGGGGCCAAAGCCGCTCGCTCGTAGTATCCCCAGCACATTAGTCTTAAGTCCACCTATCTACTCATTTATGGCCATTACGCTGCCCCACCGCACTAAACCACTCTTGCGAGCCAAAACTCTGCCGCCTCCTCGGTCCCTTCACCCACCACCGGATGGCGCCAGGGCACATCGCGTCCGCCGCGCCACGCCTCGCCAAACGCGCCGATGCCCGTGTCAGTGATGACGGCGGGGAACATGCCCATGTGGATGGGGACGGTTGTGTTTGCGTCGACGCGCGGGTGTGTGGTAAGGACGGTGACGTTGAATACGGGGCCGTCAAAGTGTGTAAACACGAGGCGGGAGCCAAAGTAGGCGCCCGTGTCTCCGACAAACATGGGTGCCGAGGTGTTGAGAATGTTGCCGTACGAGCGGATGAATGCGAGTTCGTCGGGGTTGAGTGCGACCTCGGCCGGTTCGACGCGGACGTCACCGTACGCTGCGTCCGTGTAGGTTCCGGGGATGGCTGCCCAGCCTGTGGGTGGCGGGGCGGGGTTGGCGGGGAGGGGTGTGCCGGCGTGGTCGTGGAGTTTGACGAGGTAGTGGGCGAGGCGCCTCTCCCAGTCGATGGGGGCGAGGCCGAGGAGGGCGTCGATGAGGCGGAAGATGATGTACATGTTGAACGGGTCGCCAATGACGCCCGCGTTGCCGAGTGTGGATATCCCCAGACCCAGCTCTGGGAGGCGGACGACCTGCGTCATGTGGCCCGGCACGTTGCCGCCGTGGAGGATGAGCCTGTACCCGCGATAGCTCGTGATCGTCTGCGCGAACCCGTACGTCGTCACGGGGGCCATTTCAGGCCACAGCCCGTCGTCAATGACGTGCCGCGCATACTCGGCCGCATCGACCACGGCGCGTGGCAGGACACGCGGGGCGAGCAGCTCGCGCAGCCACACGGCCATGTCGCGCGCGCTCGCGACCAGCCCCGCCGACCCCGCCAGGAACAGGTTGGGCGTGTCTCGCAAAAAAGCAATCGGCTCCAGGTCCCCGACACAGCTGTGAGGCATGCGGAACGCACCCTGCGACCCCGCCACAGAGAGCGCCGCAGAGCACGCCTCCACGTCCAGCGGCAGCGCAGGCGCGTACCCGTCACTCCATCGCCCAGACCCCCGCGCCGCCGTCCAGTTGTACGTCGCGTTCATCCCCAACGGGGACAGGATGTGCTCCCCCACATAGTCGGCAAAGGGCACACCGCTCGCGTGCTCCACTAGCCGCGCAGCGGCCACATAGTGGATGTTGCTGTACTGGATCGCGCCGCGGATGCCCGTCGACGCGCGCAAGTGCCGCATCTTGGCGAGCGCGGCGGGCACGGGGCCGGGTTTGACGCTGTAATCGTGCGATGGGAGGCCAGAGTACATTGCTGCGTGTCAGCGCTGGCGTCAGGGTACAGTTGTTGCTGTAAGTACACAGTTGGGAGAGTACGGGTGTCAGAGTACGGTTGGAGAAGCGTACTGCTGCGACTGAGGCAGTTACGATCAAGTTACAATCACAAAGCAGTTGCAAACGGCTGTGACACTGGCTGTGACGCTAGCTTTGGCATGGGGAGACCTTCCGTACGCAATGGCCCAGCCAGCAGAAGCCTCTCCATGGTAGGTGGTCTCGAGCAGGTGCAACTCGACGAACCACTCAGTCCTATACCAACACCACATCATCTCGCCAACTCCAAACCTCACAACCGGAGACACCAACACACCCGGAACGAAACTTACACAACAGGTCCCTAACCTCGACATGATCCGACATGTACTCATCCCTAAGCTTCCACTCGTCCTCGGGAATCACATCCCTGATCTTGGTATCGTACGCCAACCTCTGTCCGTTGGGCAGCGTCGTGCCGTTGTGGACGAGGAGCCCCACCGCAAGAGCCGTAAACAACTTTGAATTGGACGCGATCGCAAACAGCGTCTACATGTCAGCGTCCTGTGCTGTACTGAACAGCTCCTGGCCGAGGCCACGTTAGCAACTCACATCTTGATTGACCGCATCACCGGCGGCCGTCGCGTCCCCAAACGTCAGAACCTCGGTATGCCACCCGTCCTCATCCCCTTCCTCATCCCTCGCACAGTACACATTCATAAACGCCGGCGAGGCGACGACCGACACGGCGAGGCCCGGGACGCCCCACTGGGCGCGCGCCGCCTCGATCCCCTGGGCCGTTTCGGCATCGACGAGCGGGCGGGGACTCCGATGTGGGGCTTGGGGGGACGCGGCGAGGAGGACCTGTGCGGCGTGTGTGAGACGCTTCCACATGTGAGTGTGAGTGAGTTCTGGATGCGATGAGTGCGATGAGTGCGATGGTGGATGAGGGGGGATTGGTGCAAGTGGGGCATCGAGAACAATAAAGAACAACGCGGGGAGGGGGGGAAGATGGTGAATGCCCGCCAGTACTCGCTCTCCGCCTCGTCGATATGATGCAGTCCACCTACTGCGGACGGGCATTTACCCCATAAATACATTGGAAGAGTCACGCGACTAGCGGGGTCCATCGTGCTCGCTTCCCCGTTGGTGTCGGAGCAGATGACCCTCGCTAGTTCTAGTGTAGTCCCCGACGGTCCAACATGGGACAGATGACCTCGCTATCCTCGGCTCGGTGCCGCAGGATGCAAACGAGTACCGATCTCGCGAAAGGGTCCTTCGTCCGTCTGGATCTCGGTTTTGTTGACAAAAGGGTGGCGATTGCGGCATGCGATGGGGGGGTGGGGCATGAGGGTATGGGGGTATGACGTATCAGTCTACCCTGATTGGCCTGTATCCCGTGCACTGCCGTCTCGAGCCGAGGCTTGCTTGCTTGCTTTCTTGCTTTCTTTCTTGAATTGGTTGCGTGGTTGCGAGCTATATTTGAACTGCTGCAGTAGTGGACCTAACGATGGAAGCAGTTGAATGGCCAGTCGACGCCGACTGGACCAGTATGCAGCCTGCACAATGTCGACGACTGACCAACATGGATCGCCACGGACTTGGTTTCTTGACCTGTACCGGTATGGGTGGCAGAGGCGGTGGCTCTCATCGCTGCGTTGTGCAGAGCCCATACCACCCTACAGCTGGTCACTTCGTAGCAATAGTTTCAACCCACTTGTTAACCCCGTTCACTTTGCGTGCCAACCCTTCGTTGATTCTCAACAGTGCCCACCCATCGTAGGGTCTACGGATGACGAGATGACGGGGGATTGAGACAAGGACGTTGGCAACAAACGGGGAGGAGAGCGAGGACGACCATGGGGATGTGAAGAGTGGAGACGAGGAGGAGCAAGGCAGGGAGGAGGATCGTGGGCATGCCGGATTGACTCACTTCCGATCAGTGTCCGCAGTTAGATGCCCGTCGTCTCTGGGACCCCTGCTTGGGCTGCGCTCGCGCGTTAGCGACCACACATTAAGTGAATATGTGTCCATCCACTGCTGCCATTCGCACGACGGGAGCAGTGACAGGCATGTCCGCCAAATGCCACATCTACGAACCATGCATGTTGACTGTGTGCTTTGTATCTTCTCTCTATCAGACCTCCTGTGCGTCTATACGTCCCCGACGACCCATATCCTCCCCCACGCGAGCCTCACTTACTCTCCGCATTCGCCCTCTCCAACACGCCCCAAAACGCATCCTCTTCCCATCCTTCGACCGCACGCGCGACGACACGACCGCGCGCGCCGACGGGCATGTCGCCCTTCTGTGCCTCTGCGGCTGGGACGAGGTGCCACATGACACGCACGCCCTCGGACACGAGGTATTCGCGCATCGGGGTGTAGTTGAGCCCCACGTAGGCCACGCCGTGCGAGTCGTCGGAGAGGCAGAGGCGGCCGTTGAGGGAGAGGATTAGCTGGGGTCAGCGCGTGGGCTGTGGGGAGGAGGGGTGCGTTTTGGATAACAGGTCCGACTGGAACGCCTGTGGGACCGAAGTCAAGATGCCGGAGTGAACTGGAGGCACTACGTGGTGATCACAGACGTCTAATCGTAGAACAGAGACGGAGGCACAGCACAAGAGTAGGGGGTGGTTGGCAGTCGTCACTGTGAAAGATGACGGAGCCGGGGAAGGTGATGGCATGCGCTCGGAGAGCTGTTCAATAGACAGCCAGTAGTGCAGCATCCAACGCGCCGCACGTAGAACGACAGAATGACAACGTCCTGGCCGAAACCCCTACTCACTCTCAACACATCCCTGCTGGGGTAGCTCGTGCTCCACCCCTTCCTGATCGCCGCCGCGTTGGCCTCAAAGAGCGCGCCATATCCGACGGCATAGCGGACGTTGCGCTCCACACGCTCCCACACGGTGTCCATGTCTTTGAGGCTCTTGTCGGGTGTCCAGAGGAGGCACAGGTCAAAGTGGCCCACGACCTCGGGCTGGTGGGCGGTGAGGAGCTCGTACTGTGCGTCGAGGTATGCTTCGAGAAAGGGCCGCAGCTCGTCGTTGCTGGGCACGTATCCGGGCGCGAGGCGCGGGTCGTCGTCGGGCGTGAGCGAGACGAGCACCAGTTCGCCCCCCGGGTTCCGCATCATGGTCGCCTTGGGCGCCTGGGTCGCCGAAAGGGACACATCGCGCACCGCCCGGAGCCAGGTGGGACGGTCAAAGTCGATGCTCACGCCGCCCACGTGGTGCACGCTGCCGACCACATAGTCAATCTCGGGGTGCCGGGAGAGTAACGAGCCCAGGCCCGTCGAGTCGATCGGGGAGATGAAGTCGGACTCGATGCCGAGGAGCAGCTTTAGCGGTGAGTCGGGGGGCAGCGACGAGCGCAGGCGGGCCGCCTCCACCAGGAAGGCGGCGTAGGCCGTCTCGAGGTCCGTGGGTGTGAGATCAGACTGTGGTTAGCCGGCGGGACTGGGAGTTGGGACGGGGTGTATTGGACGAAGGAAGGTGCTCGTGAGACGACAACTGCATGTGAAGAATGATGGGTTGATGCACAATCGGCCACCGCCTTCGCTATGCATGTTCACTGGGCAGCTGTCCGGCTCTTGCCCATGGCCAGGCTCGACGATACCCTCCCCACCCCGCTGCCCGACTCACCTCCTCGGGAAACAAGTCCTGCTCGCGGTATCGCGGCGCATGCTCGCTGAGCCCAAACACCGTAAAGCCCTTGCGCGCAGCCTCGGCAACGACCTCTGCAAGGCTGTCCTTTGCGTGTCGGCAGAACTGGCCCGAGTGTGAGTGGTGTGAGTGGGGCATGGTGGGTGGAGAATGGTGCAAGAGAGAGTGGGCGAGAGATAGGATGGCGTCAAGATTGACTTTTGGGAGTCTTGAAATGGCGACCTGTTCGGTCCGGAGTCGCCGATTTGTTTGTCTCCAACCACTTCACCACACGGCATGTAGCTTTCCAACCCATGTCGTTTGCGTCGTTTCCACTCGACACGCTCGGACTCAAGCCCGCCCAGGTCGCGGCAGCGAAACGCGGTACGTACCTGCATGCATCCGCACGTCTCGTCGCCGTACCGCCCGGTGTGTCGGCCTTCCCCCGACTTGTGCTGACGCCCAGCCGGCCTCGCCACCGCCGCCGACGTCCTCCTCACAGCGCCCGCGGACCTTGCGCGCCGCCTACGAACCGGCCATGGTCCCGGACCAGCTGCGGGACAGGCGGCCCACGACCTCGTGCGTGCGGTCAGCACCGCGCTCGTGCCCAAGGCGCACACGCTGGCAGAGCTCCCGCCGACGCCGACGGTCAGGACGGGCGATGCTGCCCTCGACGCGGCACTCGGGGGCGGGATACGTGTGGGCGCCATTACCGAGCTCGTGGGGGAGAGGTGCGTACCGGTGCGAAGAGAGAGCGGGGAGGAAAGACTGCCAGTGCCGGGTTGAGGGTAGTGCATCGGCGCTGGAGGTGGCGCTGAGTGAAGAGCTGTCGCGGTGGCTGCCATGACGCTGGACAAGGATGGACGATACCAGGGGCTTGCAAGGTGACATTGCCTTGATGTTCTTCCCCAACATACACGATAACGGAGGAGATCGGCACACAGCAAGGCCCCATGTCCGTGTTGAACAGCAACGTCTATCTAGGATTGAGGCCGCTTCCACCCTTTCTACAACCTCCTCCATTGCCTTCCTACAACCTCTTTCGTTGCGCTCAACTGACCTCAGTGCCGCTGGCAAGTCACACCTCACGCTCGCGCTCGCGCTCGCCGCCCAGCTCCCTTCGCTCTCCACTGCGCCTGGCGGAGCCGTCGTGCTGACCTCTGAGCGCGTGCTGGCCACCGGCCGACTCGTGGAGCTCGCACGCGCGCTCCTTGCGCGTACGGGGGAGACGGTGCGGCTAAACGACCTGCTGGACAATGTGCACACGAGCCGCGTTGCGGACATTGACGCACTCGAGCACGCGCTGACGTTTGTCGTACCGCCCATGCTCGAGGCGCGGCGAGGGGGGACGTTTTCGCCGCTGCTGGGACAGTTGAGAGAAGAGGAACAAACGCGGGATGGACGACCAGGTGGAGAGGGAGATCCATCATCTCGAGAAGCACAGCGTCCACCAGAAACAGGCCAGGCAACTGCACGACCGCCCGCGCGGGGCCACAAGCCAATCCGCATCCTCATCCTCGACTCGCTCACGGCGCTCCTCCGCGGCGAGACGGAGCGCTCGACCGCGGGCCTCGCCCAGCGCTCAAAGCACCTGTGCAACGTCGCAGACAAGCTCAAAGCACTCGCGCTCGAGCACAGCCTGGCGGTCGTGGTGGTCAACCAGGTCTCGGACGTGTTCGCCGACGCGACGGCCCCGCTCGGCTCGCAGCTGAGCGACGGCGGCGTGCGCCCATTACCGCCCATGACGTACGCGATCCAGGCGCGGCACTTTTCGGGCCAGAGCCCCGGTGTCGCAAAGGAGGCGAGCCTGGGGATCGTGTGGGCCAACGCTGTCAATACGCGCATCATGCTCGCGCGGACCGGGCGCCGAAGGCTGCTCACCCTCGACGACGTGGTGCGCGGCAAGCAGAAGCGGCAGCGCACCGCCTCCAACGGCAACACCACGGGAACGCGCGGCCCAGTTGCTGATGGTGTGAACCAAGAATCACCAGCGGAAGAAGACACACCCCCGCCCCTCGGCCTCGAGCTCGACGCCGCCAAGGCGACGCTCATACGCCGCATGCACGTCGTCTTCTCCCCACTCGCGCCCCCCGCCATGCTCGACTACATCATTACCCCCAGCGGCGTCCACACCTTGCCGGGGACGTACCGCGTCCTCGACCTGGGTCCCGCGATACGCAAGCGCGACGCACGCCTGAGAGAGGCAAGGAGAGCAGCCGCTGGCCCCCATGTGGCTGGCGCTGGCAGTGCCGCTGTCGACGCTCCAAACGGCACCCAATGCCTGCGACCCAGACACAGGACGACGACGACGTGTTCGACGACCTGGGCGACATGCCACCAGAGTTCTGGGAGGGCGTAGAGTATACACCTGCCGAGCCGCTAGCTGTCGGGGTCGTGGAGTAGTGGCGGTGGGCCCAGGAGATGGAATAAGGGGGCCACGTATGATGACGAAAGGGCTGCACTGGGTGGGGCATGAAGAGGTGCATAGTAGTAGAGAGGGCTTGGAGTATCAGCAGCTAGTGTACATGCAGCCTGTAATCAACTACGGCGAGGCCGGTATGCCCTGAACACAGTGCCGCATGACCAGGCTAGCATGGCGAACTTGTGAACGCCATTGCCGCGATTCACCTCGATGTTCACTCTACGTTCTCGTCCGGTACTAATCATGCCGCTGGGCAGCAGAGCGTCGAATGGACCCGACACTGACTTAAGACTCCAATGCTCTGAAAACATATCCGAGGGAAATAGTGCACTCTCCCTCTCTGGCTCGCCCAGCCCGCTGACACCAGGCCTTGTGACAGCAGGCCGCATGGGGATGAGTATTGCGAGCCCCTCCCGAGCCAAGGACACAACTCTTCACTCTTAATGGCTGTGTCCCGTGGCCGTGGCCACCGCACGGCCAACTACCCAGCAGACGCATGGTCGTTCTCAACAGAGGTGAGCCACTCGCTGCGCTGCGATCCAGCATTAACTAATATGGATACAGCATGAGTCAGAATCTCTATGTCGCAGCCCGCACGTGCTCGTACTGCGGTGTATAAGCCTAACGCCACGCGCTACCAGCCGCCGACACGCCCGCCCTCTTCAAAGAACGCGTCCTCGAACCCGTCAAATGGCTTGCCCTCGAGCTCGCCGACGGGGATAAGGAGGGGTTTTTGCACCTCGCGCTCGGCATCGGTCAGGTCCTCTTGGGCGGTCGAGTGCATGTCGAGCTTGAGGCACATGCCGCGGTTGCCGAAGTGGACCCACATGTGCGCATAGTCGAGCGAGCGCTCGTCGTACGCGTCCTCCTTCATCCGCATGACGTGGGTGAAGACGTGGCCGCGCTCGAGGCCGCCGCCGAGGTGTTTCAGGAGGTTGGAGTGGACAAAGAGCGGGGCGGGCGTGGGGGTCGTGAGGTCGTATTGGAGCGTGGTGCTGGGTGTCAGTGGGTGCGGAGAGGGGCAGGAATGGCGCCTAGAGGAGGGAGGGGGGAGATCCTGGGGGCGATGAGCGGAGGGGGAAATGAGCTGCAAGGAAACTCAGGAGAGTTTTGGGGGAGGCAGTGCAGTCGGTTATCGCCAGGGTGACGAAAGCGCCGCGGACTGAGTGTGTAACGCTCTACCCCAGAGGATGAGGGAGTGAGGACCCATATGGATCGACCAGGGATAATAGAGATCGGCAAGAGCTTATCGATAACGACACTGTCCAAACCCACATGCCACAACCACACTCACTGGCCACAAAAGTTTCCATTATCCTTTTCGTCCAAAAACCCGAGGGCGCTCATCCACCTGGGCGCGGGGGTATAGTCGATGCCGAGGATGCGGAAACCCCAGCGGAACGTGTCCTTGTCGCCGCCGCACATGTGGAACCAAAAGTCGCGCTGGGCCTGCATCCCCGCCGCGAGCCAGAGGGCGGCGAGGTTGAGCCCGTCGTTGCCCGCCTTGTCAATGACAATCTGGCCCGACTCGAAGGTAAACTGGTCCAGGTTGCAGGGCTCGCCGATGATGCGCCAGATGGCATTGTCGGGGTGGTCCTTGCTCAGGTCGGGCCAGAAGGCGGCGCGCCCGCCAGAGATGTACCGTGGTGCCTCGAAGAGATAGTCGACGGGGCGGAGGGGGATGTTGTCAGAGTCGAGGTAGACGAGTTCCGTGAATGAGGACTGGATCATGGCCACGCCCTTGATCTGCCAGTTCTTCCAGACGCCTGACATCTTGCCGACGCCGCGGGCCTGGGTGTCAGCTGAAATGTGGCGGCAGAGTCGGGGGTGATTAAAAGATATCAAGGGAGGTCTGTGGACATGGGGGAAAGGCGGAAAGCAAAGAGAAGGAGACAGGGGGAGAGAAGAGAAACGAGGAAAGAGAGGAGATCAGATTAGAAGGAGGAGGGAAGTGGGGCAGGAAAAGTCCGAGCGCTAGGCTTCACCATGAGCAGAGTGACGACCCCACACCTTATACTCAAAGCCGCATGAGCACACCCCAACGCCCACGACACGGCCACGACCACGGATGTCACTCACGAGCACAATCTTGGCCCCGAGGGCTTCAATCTCGCGCCGCTGCTTGGTGTCCTTGAGCTCGTCCTCGTAGTGGAACACCTCGATGGGGAGCTTGTTCCCCACGCGCTTGAGGTGGCGGAGCACCGTGATGAGGCGGAGCGTCGTGTCCTGCATTGAGCATCAGCATCGACCCAGCTCGAGCACAACGTTTACCCACCTGGTTACCACCAGTGAGGACGATACCGCGCTTAGTCTTGCCCTGGGGCTGGATGACCATCGCGCCCTCCTTGATATGCTCCAAGACCCAATTGACGAGCTCCTGCCTACGCAACCTGATCTCGTCGGGATGGACGCGCTCGCGCCAGAACACCCCTTCGCCATTCAGCTGGTCGGGGTTGACGAGCTTATCGGCCAGGTGGGGCGGGCACTGTTCATGGCTTGCGGCAATGAAGGCCTCGTGGGTCTCGGCGGGGCGCGCGAGCCATGCATCGAGGCGTTCCGTGAGCGGCGCCAGGTCGGGCTGGAGAAGCGAAGACGGGACAGGCCCCCCGCCCAGCCAGGAGGGGACGACGTAGGGCCGTGTCGTGGGGTGGAGGCCGCCGAGGAGCGTGAGCGTCACCAGCAGGAGGATGGTGGCGGCCAGGATCGAGAGGGGCGACAGCGGGCGGCGGAGCGAAAGCAGCATCGTGCACGGCACCGACGCTTGGTGAAGAGCGCGAGTGGAGAGTGGGTGAGTGAGAGCGGGATGTATTGACAGAGAGATGGTGTTGGCAGATGAGAACGTGTCGAAGCTGAGGTGTGCTTGTGTGGAGCTTTGGGTGTGGCTGCGTTGGCCACTTCGCACAGTCGCACAGCTCAGGTCGTTGTAGTCGCAGTCGCATCCGTGCGCCAGGCACAAATTCCAAACACCGCCGTCGTCCCTCTGGTGCCTTTGTTATCGGTGGTTCGGTGGCAAAAGGGAAATCTCTCGACTGTGAGTCGAACACAGGACCTGCGGATGATGGATGTTAGGTAACAAATTACAGTCCGACGCTCTACCAACTGAGCTATCGAGAGCTTAGTATTTCTATTACAGTGATTGAGGGCCTGCGACTTTTGAGCTGTGTCATCATTTACCCCCTCTGTGTCTTGTGCTCTGCAGCCTCTCCTCACTTCTAGTTCTTAACAGTCTGGCCACACCAGTTATCGAGCACAAGAACAAGGTCGCGGTGAAGGACACAATCGTACATGCTGGAGGCTACAGGACGCTTTGTCTATGGATACACGGGTGCAAGTCCGTAGAGGTCGGCGTTGGCTTTCTGGAGTTTTCTGGTTTTCTACAGTCTATCGTACAGGAACGGAAGGGCTAATGTACAGGGAAGGAACGAAACGGAGGGGAGAAAGAGAGAAGGAGAGGGGTGGAAGAGAGGTGCCAGAGGGTGGGGAGCGGCGTTGGAGAGTTTTGAACGAGTGTGTTGAAGGATTGTGGTGAACGAATGTGGCGGAGAGCGTTGAAGGATTGTCGTAAACGAATGTGGCGGAGAGCGTTGAAGGATTGTGGTGAATGAATGTGGCGGAGAGTGTTGAATGAGCGTGATGGACGAGAGTGGCGAAAGAGTGTGATTGTCCGGGTGTGGAAAGAGTGTCCTGAAAGAGTGTGAGGAGTTGGCCTTTGTTCGGTCGCAATGAACCGTGGTCGTTGCGTCATCATTCGAGTCGCGATCATGGTTTCGTAGAAGTTGGACAGCGCTCGTCGTGAATGGAGACGCAGTGGCAGAGTATCGTCTGGCCATTCGGCACAGTCGTTCGTCATGCCAGTCCGAGATCGACAGAGTATCGTCTGGCCATTGGCGCAGCCGTTCGTCATGTCAGGTGGACAGAGTATCGCCTGCTCAAGTAGTCGTGGGGCACTCGTTTGTCGTGTCGGTGTAGAGGGGTCGTGAACAGGGTCTGGGGATAGAGGATCGTCTACGCTGGAGGTAGTCGTGGCGTGATCGTTCGTGTCGAGGGTTGACAGAGTATCGTCTGCTCCGCGGTTGGGGCAGCCGTTCGTCTTGTCGAGGAGTGCGTGAAAGGCGTAGGGGTGGAGTGTCGTGACCGTGGAAGACGTGGGGAGGGTTTTCGTGAGATCGTGGACGAGGGTTGAGGAAGAGGGGGGGGTCATGAAAGACGTTGTGTTGAAAGAAGGGCGGAGGTAGGCGGAAGCGGAAAAGCCCACTGGCAGAGTGTGGCGTGCGAGGCTGCGGGTAGTCGTTGGCAGGGAGTCGTTCGTCGTGTCGTTCCAGGTCGGTCGTGGGAGACAGAGTATCGTCTATGCTGTCGTTGTAGTCGTGCGCGGCAGGTAGTTCGTCTGGTCCCTGCGGGTTGGTGCGTGGTGGGAAGTGGAGGGTTGGTTCGAGAGAAAGAGATGGGGAGGGAGCGCGGTGGCTCAAAAAGGTGTATCGGAGTTGAAGGGTGCCGTTGATAGTGTGCCGTTGATAGTGTGTCGTTGATAGTGTGCCGTATATAGTGTGCCGTTGGAGTGTGGTCCTCGAGTGCGGTCGTGTTGAACGCTCCGAGCATCGCTTACGTTCGGGGGCTTCGGCTTCGGCGAGTTGCGGGAGTTGTAGAAGCATCAGGATCGTAGCGGGGTGCGTCGGTGGGTGCGTCGGCGGTGCAGTCCTTGCTGTGATCATCGCCCGTCACGCATAGCGGACCTGTCCACGATTCATGCGTGACAATGCAGCCTTTTCCGAGCTGGCCGCACTTCAACCCGCACTTCCATAATGCAGTCGTGGCGTCTGTCGCGTCGGGTCCCTCGGTGTGGAGGGGCCACGCGATGCAAACGCCGTCCTCGCAGATCCACGCAGAGTTTTTGTTTCCGGCCTCGAGAGGCCCCTTGTGTGGGATTGTGTACATGACCTGGTAGAACAGATTCTGTCCAGGAACATCCCAGTCGAGGCACTCTGCCACAGGTCCTGGGTCGACATTGGGGTCGAGAATAGTATCTCCATCGTTGTCCTTGATATCTTGCTGTGCAACGCTGCCGAGCGCAGCCAACAGTCCGATACCGATGGCAAACTTCATTGTCGCAATGGTTCTGCAGCTAGTTAGCGACATTCCAGAAGAGACAGGGTACCGCACGTACCTGGAGGTAAAACGGCAAGGTTCGCTGTTCACAGTGGGTGGGGCCGGAAGGAGAGGTTCGAAGTCGACGCTGTTGAAAGGAACGGAGTCGAGGTTGGCGGTGTCCGAATGAAGGAAGTCGGCAGCGATTCCAAGGAGGTCGAGGTTGAAAAGTCGAAAAGCGAGAGGAAAGTGTTGAAAGAAAGGAAAGAAAATAAAAACAAAAGAATGAAAGTGAAAGAGCAGGCGGAGTCGATCAACGAGAGGTCGAAATCGCCGTTGTAAACGGGTGTCGCGCGAGGACGGGGACGCTGGCCGGTGTCGTGCGAAGGCGGCAGAAAGAGCTGAAAGAGCGACAAGGGGTGTGCGAAAGAACGACGAGTCTTGAGGGAGCAAGACCAAACTCAGACTGGATGTCGATGCAGAGTTCGATTGGAAGTGGTTGAGCGAGAGGACGAGGCAAGTGTCGTATGCAGAGTGTGTCGATGTGTTGTCGAAGGACGGTGTTGTTGGTACAAAGGAGGTCGAAGGGAGCAGCGGGGAGGGGGAGGAATGAGGGATACCGAATGGGGTATTGGGGACTGATGGACTTGAACCCCCCAACCCCCCCTCCTTATATCTCTTTCCAGAACGCGAGCTCAACTCATACTCCCTGTAGAGAACACGCTGGTGAGCCCGGCGCAAGCACCGCACTCTGCCCGTCGTGATGTGCGATCACCGCCTCCACGGCGGGCTGTAGTCAACGTTTCACCGTGCGATGAGGGCCGACACCGCCTACTGATGCACCAGGATGTGAGTATCAGCGTGCGCTACTGAGATAGCGGTGCGTGAGTGTGGCAGGAGTGTCAGGATGCGGTACAGCGGTGCTGAGCTTGTCGTATACACGAAGGAGTATTGTCCTACTGTATCAGTGTGCGGTGCTGGGTGCGTGTCAGTATGCTGTACAGCGCCGAGCTTATCCTCCACGACACTACCCTACAGAATCGGTATGCGGTGTTGAGGGTGTCCTACAGTATCAGTAAGCGGTGTTGAGAGTGTCAGAGTGCGGGTACATTGCCCGGCGTGAGCTACGTCAGGATGCTGTGCACCTCAGCGACATTAACTCCGCTGCGCGGTGTATCAGGATGCTGTGCGCGTTAGTACCAGTATGATGCTAGAAGTCACCCTGGAAGCCAGGCATTGGTCACTGCTCACCTTCGGTTGAATACCATGGCTGCACGTCAGTGCTCTGCGCGCACCATCGTATGCTGTGCATCCCGCACCAGGACACCAGTGCGTTCCTCGCGGCACAAGTGTATGCAGTGCCGAAACGCACATGTGGAAAGCGGTGCAGCGGTGCGTCGTGAGGTGAGGGGAGATGAAACGTCATGAAACGCGTCGGGACGTTCCTGGAGAGAACATGGCCGCGGTCGCGAGTGGCAGTGCGCGTTGGGACATTGGGTTTGTGGCGAAACGCGATAACAGGTACGTGCGGTGCAGCTGTTCATGACCACTTGAATGCGTGTAGATCATGCATGTGCGTGTTCAGTTCATGATACTCACAGGGGCGCGCACCTTGTGCAGCAAGGTTTACAGGTACACCCGTTTCGCGGGACACGTCTGCACAGCCTGACGTGTCCACTCGCGTGACCGCGTTTCGACAGTGTTGGCTGCGACGCGACCCCTCCTCGGGTGCATAGCGCAACCTAAAGCCGTGCAGATGGCACAGCCTGCGTACCTATGGGCGAATCGCACAATGTTTCGAGACCTGAACGCGGGCCCCTCTCGGCTGCACCTAACCCAACTCATGCAGCACTGCCATGACGGGTTCCAACAAGCTCCGAAACCCATCCCCACCCCCGTGTTCCTTCCGTTCCAGAGCGTGCTTACTTTCCATCGCGACGACTAGTGGTGCACAGCTGTGCGGTGATGAAACGTGGATGATGTATGACACGGCCTTGTTCTTGGCGCTGTTCTTCTCCTTGTTCTAGAGTTGTGCGCTGAGGCGTACCGAGGTATGCGCCATTGTACGATTCTTGCACTGGTTTAGACAGGAGTTGTCGGGGCAGTGCTGTCGGGCTCGTTATGAACCTATGATACCAGTGGAGACCGAGGCAGTGGCGGGGAGAGGTGCAGTGGCGCAGTGGGGACAAAGGTATTCCCGATGAATATGCCGAGGTAACGAAGGCCGTGTCCTCGAGGAAGTGGGAACGAAGGCAGTGGCGGCGAGCGAGGCAGAGACGCCGGCAGTGGCCACCGAGACACTGGGACCATGTACACTTTGACATGCATGGTGTGCCCATCTCTCAGAAGTTCGACATTGCCAAAGTGTGCCGTAGAGACTGGGCAGTGTTCCTACCTCGGGACTGCCTCGACCAGCTTACTAGTTAGTACGCGTGCGGATTGCTCTGCTGCTGCTCCAAGGTTTGTGCCGGTTGAAGGCTTTCATTTTATACTGCTACTGCTACTTGTCTTCTGTTTCTTCGTACTCAACAACGGCGGTGAACACTAACGGGGGGTATCAAAGTGATGGAATGAGGGCGTTGAGACCCTATGCAATGAGAGTTGATTAACAATGGCGGGGGTTGTGAGAGTGATGTGGGGGGGTGGGGGGTGGCTCGAGCAGGTTAAACTGCTCGTTTTAGGTCGTTAACCTCTTAGATGAGGTTCTCGCGGGCCCACTTGGCGGCGGCGACGAGGTTGGCGAGCGACTCCTCGGTCTCCTTCCAAGCGCGGGTCTTGAGACCGCAGTCGGGGTTGACGACGAGGAGGTCGGCGGGGATGACCTCGGCGAAGGCCTTGAGGCGGTCCTTGATCTCCTCCTCGGAGGGGACACGGGGCGAGTGGATGTCGTAGACACCGGGGCCAATCTCGTTCGAGTAGCCGTGCTTCTTGAAGATGTCAAGGAGCTTGAGGTCGGCCTTGGAGGCCTCGATCGAGATGACGTCGGCGTCGAGACGCTGGATGTGGGGGAAGATGTCACCAAAGTCCGAGTAGCAGAAGTGCGAGTGGACCTGGATGTCGTTCTCGACGCCCGAGGTCGAGAGACGGAACGAGTCGACGGCCCACTTGAGGTAGTTGTCCCAGTCCTCGCGGCGGAGGGGGAGACCCTCACGGATGGCGGGCTCGTCGACCTGGATGGCACGGATGCCGGCGTTGGCGAGGTCGACAACCTCGTCGCGGAGGGCAAGGGCGAGCTGCTTGGACTGGACCTCCTTGGAGATGTCGGCACGGGGGAACGACCAGTTGAGGATGGTGACGGGGCCGGTAAGCATGCCCTTCATGGGCTTGTCGGTGACCGACTGGGCGTAGGCCGACCAGCGGACGGTCATGGGCGCAGGGCGCGAGACGTCCGAGACGACAATGGGGGGACGGACGTAACGCGAGCCGTACGACTGAACCCAACCAAGCTGGGTGAAGATGAAGCCGTTGAGCTGCTCGCCAAAGTACTGGACCATGTCGTTACGCTCGGGCTCGCCGTGGACGAGCAGGTCGAGGCCAACCTTCTCCTGGAAGTCGACGACCGACTTGATCTCGTTCTCCATGGCAGTCTCGTACTGCTCCTTGGTGAGGTCACCCTTGCCAAACTTGGCACGCGCGACACGGATCTCCTTGGTCTGGGGGAACGAGCCAATGGTGGTGGTGGGGAACTTGGGGAGCTTGAGGTACTTCTTCTGGGCCTCGCGACGGACGGGGAAGGCGTCCTTGCGCTTGAGCTGCTCCTCGGTGATGCCGGCAACGCGGTCACGGACAGCAGAGTCCGAGGTGCGCTCAAACTCGCGACGGGCAGCAATGTCCTTCTTGTTCTGCTCGAAAGCCTCAGACGCCTCGCCGTTGAGGGCGGCGGCGAGGGTGGCGACCTCGGCACACTTCTCGTCGGCGAACGCGAGCCACGAAACCTGCTCGGCGGTGAGCTTGGTCTCGACCTTGAGCGAGAGAGGGGTGTGGAGGAGCGACGACGAGGTCGAGACAATGACGTTGTCCTTGCCGAGGGCCTCGACGGCCTTCTCGGCGAGAACCTTGGACGCGGCAAGGTCGTTCTTCCAGATGTTACGGCCAGAGACGACACCGAGCTCGAGGGCAATCTTCTTGTCCTTGACGGCGGCGATGGCGGCGTCGAGCTGCTCGGGCTCACGGTCCAGGTCGAGGTGGAGGCCGGCAATGGGGAGCTCGGCGAGGAAGTCGATCGACTTGCCGACGCGGCCGTAGGCGGTGGTGATGGTGATGGGGAGACCAGCCTCGGCGAGCTTGGCGTAGGTCTTCTTGTAGAGGTCGCCGTAAGCCTCGGCCTTGTCGGTCACAAGGATCTGCTCGTCGAGCTGGACGGACTGGGCACCGGCCTCCTTGAGCTGAGTGAGGACCTCGACGTAGATGGGGGTGAGCTTGTCGAGGAGGTCGAGGGGCTCAAAGTCGGCGGGGGCGTCGCGCGACTTGCGGACGAGCGAGAGGTAGGTGATGGGGCCGAAGAGAACGGGGCGGGTCTCAATGCCGAGGTCCTTGGCCTCCTTGTACTCCTCGAGGGCCTGGTTGCGGACAAGCTTGAACTCGGTGTTGGGGGCGTGGTCGACCTTGACAACGTGGTAGTTGGAGTCGAAGAACTTGCCCATCTCGTTGGCAGCGACGTCAACACCCTTGGCGCGGTCCTGGTGGCCACGGCCCATGGCTGTGGGTTAGTTTGGATGATTTGGTACCAGTGACCGTTTAACATACCGAAGTAGGTGTCAAGGGGCGAGAGACCCTGCTTGGTGAAGCGCTCGGGGACAACGTTGAAGTTGAACGAGTGGTCGAGGAGGTGGTCGTAGAGAGTGAACTCGCCCCTGCACGTGTTAGCCAGACGTCCGGTTTGAATAGCTCCTTTGCGACTTACGAGGGGATGATGTCAACACCGGCGTTCTTGATGGCCTCCCAGCGCTCCTTGCGGACGGCCTGGGCGGCAGTCTGGAGCTCCTGCTCCGAGATCTTGCCGGCCCAGTAGCCCTCGACGGCCTTCTTCACACTCCTGTTAACGCCAATCCTTGGCTTCGTTTCAGCAAGCGTTATTTACGAGGGCACTCACGTATCCGAGAACAGCAGACTTGACCATTTTGATGAGTGGATGGAAAAGAAAAGAGAGAGAATGGAAGAACGAGAGTTGTGGCAGGCGTGGCTTTTGAATGCGACGTGGCACCCACTTTTTTTAGGGCCCACCGCCATAGCCGAGTCGACACAGCCTACAGTGCACCGTAGAGTGGTACGACGTAAGGTAAGGTACTGGGGGCGCGCGGCGCGTCGTCCAGTGGGAGACCATGGGAGACCATGGGGCAAGGAGGGCGTGGGAGGAGAGAGATTGTCCGACGATTGGCCTTGCCTTTGGCTTTTGGGATAACACCCAGGGTAAGCCTGCATACCAGGCACGTCAGACCGATTACACCACCACTGTCCCAGTCCTTGACAAGCTCACCCGGCCCAGACGGCGCGTTACAGCGCCTAGCAGCTACCATGGGAGCAGTGGACGGTTGTAACTGGCTAGCTGGGCCAGTGGTGTCATGATGGAATGGATCACGTCTTTGCTCCAATGCCTCGCAGCCTGGAATAATGGCTCAGGGATGGCTAGGGTGGGTGTGGAAAAAAAAAAGAGCCTGGAGGCTGGACGGTGGGTGTCCTTTTGGGTTTCCAAATTGTTGGAAAATGACGCCATTGCGCGATTGCTACAAACGTGCATTGCATTATTGCATGCCTCGTTATATTCGGAGAGCCAAACCTTGCTCGCTCGTGCTTGCTGGCCTGTCGATGGCGCGATACCCAGAGAACAACGAACGGAGCCATGGTCTGCCCGCGCCCGTTAACTAGCGCCGCTCGGAACAAGCACCGCGCACGTTGTCGCGGACCACACCTTGCCTCGGACCTGATCCACAACGCCGCTCTTGCATCGTCGAGATCGTTGAGATTGGTATCGATGATCGTGGCCGTCGCCGTGGAGCTCCCGCGCCGACATCCGGGCTCCGCTCGGGCCTCTGGGGCGCGTGGGCCCCGGCGGCAATGGCTCGAGTATCTGCACAGGGTACAGCAAGTACAGGGTCTGCGGGCGCAATCTAACCGGCCACCGGAGGGGGACGCTCCGGCGAGCCGAGGCGCAACCCCGTGTGTGCAGGCTGGCGGCCTGATAGGGGCAATCCGCAGCTCGCAGCGAGCAACACTGATCTGCTGATCCGCTCATCGTGACTGACACTGACTGCGGCGCGGAGGGCGCTCTGGATCGGCAGCGTGCTCGCCGTTGTGCTAGTGCCAATCTTGCGCCGAATCACGGCCGGCGCGACCTCATTGGCTCGTTCGGGACGGGGGCTGGCCGAGTGGCCGAGAGGCGTTGTGTTTTGCCGAGCTGCGGCCAATGTCCACAGAGGCGTTCCATCGCGGCGTTGGTTGGATGACAGGGCGCCACGACGGAGGGTCACTTGAGCATATCGATTGTCGCCGGCCATGCGCTGGTCGTTGGGCGCAGGAGCCTTGTGGACGCGTGTACAATGTGCTCGTGCCCGTCGTTGACCGTTGATGGAATGCTGGTGATCTCAGTTGATCACCGCGCTCCCGAGTGACTGCGCCGACAATCTGCCCACTGACGCTGGCAGGCCAACTATGCGCCGTTTCTCATGCGCCTGAGGGACGAGACGGGGCCGACCGATGTTGGGGAGGTTGTGACCGTCAAGCTGCGTCCGAGTGTGAGAATGGTCAGAGTTACGCCCGGGTGTATGCTGCTATGAGGCCGTGGGTGCTAGTGCTTAAGTAGACAGTCGGGGAGGTTGGATAGAGGACCCGACGGGTTAAGTGCGTCGGCTGCCCTATGCCAGCTGTCACTTGGGGTTGAAGCGGAACAAGTGTGACCTGGTTCTTGTTGACCACAGAACAGGTGGGAAGTAGCCTTAAACGTGAGTGCCGTGGGCGCGTGGGCGAGGTCGTAACCGATCGCGGTACACACTTGACCTTGGGATGGTATGTCGTTCTCTCGCCTGCTCGCGACCACATGCACCATACATCATGCAGCCTCTAGATGCGGCACAGGCGCTCTCGTAGCCTGCAACCCTGCCCCACCAAGGCCACTCGTGGGTGACCACCACCTGCATCCCAGACAGTGGTTGTACAAATCTAAACCGTACACATGTACATATCCACCCTCGAAAGCACCACAGCCTCCAAGCCCGTCACCCCTCCCTCGCTCCTCACTCCTTGGGTTTCTTCCTCGCCTCCGCCTCGGCCTCCTCCCTGGCCCTCTTCCTCGCCAAAAAGCGCTCCTTGGCCTCTTGCCGCTTTCGCTCCGCCTCGCCATCGTCCCCCTCGCGCCGTCTCCTCGCCGCCTCCTCTTCTTCCTGCCTTCTGCGCTCTGCGTCGGCACGCTTCTTTTCCTCTTGCTCGCGCAGCTGGTCGGCGAGTCGGGCGCGCTCGCGGGCCATACGTTCGTGATACCCCGCGGCCGCACCGACGGCACGCGAGACGTACGGCTTGTCGTCGGCCGCCCTTGTGCGTGTGCTGTTGGCGAGCAGCGAGGGTGTTTCGGGCTTTGGCTTTTTCACAATGTTCAGACCCGCCTTGAAGAGCGAGCGCTTGTTGACGACCTCGCCGTCGTCGTTGATTTCGATCGCGCGGCCCTCGGACGATATCGACGTGCTCCCCGCTACAGGAGCAGGGTTGCTTCCGCTCGCAGCCGCTTCGCGCGCCAACAATGGGTCGTACTCTTCCTCGTCGTCGAATGTGGGTGGGCGGATCGCGAGTGATGGGCCAGACGGGGCTGATGCAGATGCGACGGCGGCAGCGTGCTTGGCCTCGTTGGCGTCGAGCATGGTTTTGTACAGTGATGTCAGGCCGGGGCCCTTGCTGCTGTTCCTCATTGCCTCTGTGGTGTTAGCAATCACGATGGGAGAGGATAGTGCTAGTTAGCCATTGGGCTAGCACAAGGGTATGGAGCCATGTCGTTCAATGATAATGGGAGAGAATAGGATAACACAACGATAGAGGAAAGCACGACTGCCCGATGTACAAGCGTCTTACGCCTCGCCAATGTGTGCTTCCAGCATGCCTAGCGTCTGCAACGGCAGCGTACCAGCGTACACTGCCGCCTGAAACAAGCAACAGCAGCATACAGTTCCCCATACACTCTCTGCACTTCGCAGCCAGCTCGGAACCGCCCTTTGCACACCAGATCCCTTTCCGTACTTCTCGCACTCACCTTCACGCTTCTTCTCCTCCTCCCTAGCCACGCGCACCTCCTCCATCTGCTTCTTATACGCCTCAGTCACAAATGCCTCTTTATCCGCAAACTCGTCGCCCTCGGCCTCGCGCTCGCGCTCGAGCATCTTCTCCTTGGCGGCGAGTTCATCCAGCTTCCTCGTGCGGGCAGCTTGGAGGAACGCCTCGATATACTTGGGTTTCCGCTCGGCGTCCTCGGCCTGCTTGGCCGCCTCGACCGCGGCTTCGGACCGCTTCATCGCCTCGTACGCCCCGTCATAGTCGAACACGCTCGGGTCGACCTGCAGCGCTGCTTCTTGGGCTTTTCGCTCCGCGCGCGAGAGCAGGTTGACCGGCGGGCGCGGCTTCTTGTCGTTGGTCTTGGGGTCGCGGCGGGCGGGCGCGTCGTCGTCGTTGAACAGCGCGGCCACGGGCGCGGCGGGCTTACTGCCCTTGCCAGGCTTCGAGGATGGTTTGGGCTTGCTGTCACTAGCAGGGGCCTTGGCCTTGGCCATCAGCAGCTCGAGGTTGGACGGCCCCGCCGGCGCTGCCTTGGCCGGCTTGGCCCCGAACGAGAACGAGATCTTTCCCTCGGACATGGTAGAGTGGGTGCTCGGTGTTGTCTGTTAGTTGTGACGACTGTTGTGACGTGTTGTGACGACAGTTAGTTGCGAAAGTTGGTTGCGAGGTTGCGATTTGGGTGGCGAAACGAAGGAATAGAAATCAGTAATCTCGGCAGTCACCTTTTGCTTCCGCTCCTAATTGCGATGGACAAAAGTCTGGATTGTGACGTCGTCGGTGGCCTGGTCAGTGCGTCAAGATCCGCATCGACGGTCGCATCCGCCCAATTTAGCCCCCCTAGCCCAGTGCACCCAGTGCACCCTCACTCGCATCTTGGACCCATCCCGTGCGCTCTTTTATTGCATGACATCGCAAGACTACACGCCGCTCCCTTCCTCGGATACCCCATCACCCTCCCCGCGTTTCCGCCGCCGCTCCTGCCTGCGCCTGACGCCGCGCACGCTCTTCCTCGTCGTCCTCGTCGCCGCGCTCCCGCTCGCGCTTATCGCCCTCGCCCTCTCGGAGGGTTCGTCGATGCGCCTCTGCCTCCCTGTCCGCCCCGATCGTTATCCATCGTTACAGCGCATCGCGTGCTCGCCTCTGAACGCGACTGTCGCCGTGGCCAACTTTGCTGGTACCGCATCTCCAACGCACACACGCTTGAATACCCACTCGCGCACGACCCAGACGCGACCGCTGTCAACAACACCCGCTCGACTTTTGAGCGTCAGCCACTCGACTTTGACTTCGTCACACACAACCTCCACCGCGATGCCGAGCCAGTCACCGACGGTCCCTGGCCGCCTTGCCGACTTTATCCAGAGCCAGAACGAGGCGTTTGTCGCCGACCTCAAGGGCGGGAGCGGCAAGGGCTGGCACATTGTCATGGGCAACGAGGCCGGTGGTGAGTGGTAACGTGTGGGGGCAGTGTCTCGGGGTGACTAACGCCAGACCTCGACTCGATCTCGTCGGCGGTCTCGTACGCGTTTCTGTCGACGGCACTGAACGCTACCCGCGCGGTGGCACTGGTTCTCACGCCCAAGTCGCTCATGCACCTGCGCCCCGAGAACGCGCTCGCATTGCACGAAGCGCACCTCCCAGAGTCTGTTTTGCTCCACCCCGAGTCGCTCCCGTGCGCGCTCTCGGACCTCGCGGGCTTGGGTGTCCGCTTTGTCCTCGTCGACCACAACCGGCTTCTGCCGCAGTTTGGCGAGCACGAGGACGCGGTCGACGTGATTGTCGATCACCACGAGGACGAGGGCGCCTCGCCCAACGCGACGCGGCACATCCAGTTCCCGACGGGCTCGTGCTCGAGTCTGGTCACGCGGGCGTTTATGGCACAGTGGAAGGCGTCCATCAGCGGGCCCGCAGGTCCGCAGGGCAGCCCTGTCCCGCCCGAACTAGCCACACTCCTCCTCTCGTCGATCCTCATTGACACGCACGGGCTGAAGCCCGGGTCCAAGGGCGTCGACGCCGACTATGCGGCCGCAGCTTTCCTCTACCCCCTCTCGACGCTCGCAACCGACGCCAACACCGCGAACACCGCGAACACCACCACCCTGGCCACCCTCGGCGAACTCGGACCCTCGGGCGGCCAGGTCCCCTCGCCACTCGCAGCATACAACGAGCGCCTCACCCACACCAAATTCGACGTGACGGGCATGTCGGCCCTCGACCTCCTCCAGCGCGACTACAAACAGTACGCCTGGCCCACGACCAACGGCACACTCGAGGTCGGCCTCGCGACCATCCCCCGCGCGCTGAAAAACCAGCTCGCAGACGCGGGCGGCTGGGCGGCCTACCTCGCCACATGCGACGGGTTCATGGACACGCACGGCCTCGACGTCCTCGGCGGCCTCACGACGTACAAGAGCGACAAAAAGGGCAAGAGCAAGCGCGAGATTATTTTGCTCGTCCGCAGCGGCAAGAACATCCCCGACATTGCTGGCGCCAAGCACGTCCTCGCCACCCTCGGGACAGGACTCAAGGCCACCGGCGACCTCCTCGACCTCGTACCATGGACAGGCAAGGGCAAGGGCGAGTATGTCGCCCAGGCCACAGACGCGCTCTCGTCGCCAACCCTTGTCGGGAGGGTGTGGGAGCAGGGAAACGCAAAGTCGACGAGGAAACAGGTCGCTCCTGCCGTGGTGAGTCTTGCGGGTCGCTGAGTGCTAGGCTGATGACAGCAACACATTGTGGCGACGCTGTGACGCGAGGGTTCAGCCGCCAAGCTGTAAGGTGAATGGGGGTGCGGGGAAGGGAGTATTCGTGAAGAACGGTTGGCGAGTGAGGGCGTAATAGAGAACGAACAGCGGCGAAACGATGACGGAGAGGACGCTGGGTGGGCCGAGACAGCTATAGATATTCGGACAGCGCAGAGCTCGAGGAGCGCGCACGACATGCAAATAGACTTTGTCTGTTGGTACGCCACGCATGATCGTCTTCGTTCACACTCGGTCGCTACGACGTGATGGTAGCAGTAGAGCAGACGGCTGACGGATGGCCCAATCGCGCACGACGGAATGATGCCGGCGGCATGGCAGGTGCAGAACTGCCACCATGCCACAGACTGGTATACAGAAGGGCCCAACGACACGTCGAGGGTTGTGGCCTGACAAGACAAGAAAAAGATTGTGCTGCAGTGGGCTTAGTGCCGCTGTTGAACTGGAACTGTTCAAGGAGGTTACTTCCACACGACATTGGACCATGCCAAGCGGCACTAATCTCCTCCTCTTCGCTCGCAACGCCTCGCCAGCGCAAAGGGGATCGGAAGACGGTAGCTAGAAGGCAAGAAAATGCTCGCATCAGCAGCAATGCAAGTAGACTAATCTATCAGAATACACGGGACAACCGTCCCTCTACGCCACCTCGTCGTCTGACCATCCGCGCCACTCTTCACGGCACCACCAACCCCCAACTGAACCTCTCCGGCCCCCACTCGCCTCCTCAATTGACCAACCTGTCCCAATCAATCCTGGCGGCGGGCCACCCCTCCCCGCCGTCCACGATGAGCGCGCGCTCCTGCACGACGCGCATCTCGCGGAGGCGCATACGGCGAGCCTTGCGCTTTGGATCCGTGGGGTTGGGCGGGGGCAAGTCGTCGAGCTCGACGTCGGAGGGAATCACTGAATCCTCTTGGTTTTGGTTGGGTGCGCGCGGGGTCGGGGTGGGCGCTGCGCTGTCGACGTATCCTGTGGATCCGCGGGCGAGGCTGTAGAGGTGCGTGCGGAGGAGGATCTGCTGGACGGTCAGGAGGGCGCGGGACACGGCGTGCGCAAGTGGTGGCAGTGCGTCGGCTGTGTTGTCAAGGTTGTCGTGGGCGCACAGGCCGTGGGTGCCGGGGTCGTCGACGAGGTCGCGCCGATAGTGGCCTAGGACCAGTGCCGAGAATAGATCGCCCACTCCTGAAAAGTAGCCGCGGATCGTCGGGAGCGCAAAGGCGTATGTCTCGAGTGCGCCGTCGATGTATGATGACGAAAAGCACACCAGTACTTCGTCGTCCGGCGCGCCGACCCCGACCGCGTCGTACCATGGCGGACGCGACGCGGGGAGCAGGCGCGTGTACGACGACGGAGGCGGTGGGACGTTGAGTGTAGCAAGTAGCGAGATCGGGAGGGGAACGCTCGAGAGGACGACGTGCGGGACACCATAGTCGGTGTGTAGCGAGAGGAGGGCGGAGTGGAGCGTTGGGAGCGAGGTGACTTTGATGCCGGAGAGGAGTCTGGGGTTGGATCAGCGGGGTGCTTGGGGGGGTGAGGCGGGGTATTTGGTGAGTCTGGCAGCAGGACGGAGGGAGAAAGGGGGTTGGGAAGACGGGGAAGCAGAAACCCGTCACTGCAGGTATGGCCCGACAGGCGGCATTCCTGGACGGCGAAGTGAGAGAAGAGGACGACGAAGACACCACCAAGACCCCTGCGGACGACAGCGGCCGACAGCACCCATCGAACCTCACCACTCTACTGCCGCGTGGGCAGCCGCCCCATCTCAGCCCAACAACCTGCTCGCACACACGCAGCCCCACGCTGACGACACACCCTCGCCGACCGCCCTACGGCGGTCGTGTTCACACTCACTCGGTCTCAAACTGGTTTGGCGTAATGATAGTCGCCTTGCGCAGCAGCTCCTTGTACACGGGCACCACGTCGGGGCTGACGTACAGCCCCGTGCCGACATCGCCCATGACGGCTGTGGGTGAGCGAGTGCGGTGGAAGTGGGTAGGAGGTATGGGGTATGAGGCATGGGGCATGCCATAGGGTAAGTCTGTGGCGATTTGCCATGGCCATCTTGAGGGAGCGTCGCTTGGTCACCCATGGGACGCTGGTGGGTACTGCTGGCCACTTTCACACTCGACTTGGGATTACACGAGTCGAGGTGGCTTCTGGCCCTCCTCCAGATGGTCGGTGGAGAGTCTGATGGCGTGGTTCCGCAGGCATGATGTTGCTCCACTCTTGTTGAGAACATCGCCATCGATCCAACCCGTTGACTCCGCCCAGTGACTACCCCCCTTGGCTCTCCACACCCCATTTCCCAACGCGGGACGTGTGCAGTACACAGTCCCTCGCGGCTGCACCTCGCAGTCCACGTATCCCCCCACCACCTGCGCCCATCAGACCGCTCCCAACCCCAACCTCCAACCCCGGCCCCCTCCTTCCCAACCTCAACCATGCCCTCCTGGAACAGACGAGCACTCCCACACCGCCCCCACACTCACGATCAAGAACATACACCACCCCCTCGCGCTCCATAATCCTCTCCACCTCGCGCTTGACGATCCCCAACGCCTCTGCCCCCGGAATGTACCCGGTCAAGACACGCGCGTGGTCCGTGATGCCGTTGGTGCGCAGTCCGGAAAACACGGCCGCAAGCTGCTCGGGACTCGTCTTGTGCCCGTCCGTGTGGCCGTACCCCGTGTGGTTGGAGAATTGGACCGTGTTGACTACGTCGACGTCGTAGCCGAGCATTTGGAGCGGGAACGTCGCTGCGCGGTTGCCTGGGTGGTGAGTTGGGGTGGGTTGGAAAGGGGGGGGGGGGGGGGTTAGGTCATCGGTTGCTGGAGACGCGTGCTGCATAGGACAGCCTGGGAGCGCAGGAGCATAGGGCAGACACCGGGACAGCAGGACACCAGGACAACACGACAGTCGGACAGCAAGAACAGCAAGGACAGTACGAGACTGCACTGGACAGCGTACGAAGCACAGGATGGACGGGGCAGTGTACGTGACATTGTGCCCAAGCCGTGCAAGGCAGTCAAGAGGGAACCAAAGTAGACAACAAGCGGAGACACAAGCTGCGATGCCAATCGCACGCGGAGACAAGTGGAGACTGCACGGGACAAACAGACGCACAAGACCGTCATGAAACACAGCCGACACACCCCACCCACGCACACGCACACAGCACATTGTCCTCTATCGCTCATCAGACCCCAATGTCCTCTCCCGGGCTAACCACAACTACAGTCCTCTGCCCTCGATCCGACGCGCATGGCGCTATCACCCCCACATCACGCCAAACTCACCAACATAGCCAGACACGACGTGGCTCTGGATCGACAGCACGTGGTTCTGGTCGAGCGGCGGCGGCGGCATCGTGTCGTATCGTCTTGGCGTCGCCCGCTCGTGCTGAGAGTACGCGTGTCGAGGTTGTGTTGTGAGTGAGAGTTGGTTTGGTGGTGCTTTCAAAATAGGGGTGGTGGGTGCCGTTTCGGACCGAGTACCGCGTACCGAGTCGATCACTAAGTGAGTCAGAGGTCGGCTACTTCGCCGTAGACACGTGATTTTCCATTCCACACGCCCAGAGCAGAGCGTGTGAGGCACGAGGCACCGCCACCTCATTTTGATTTGTCTTTTGGCACCTTGTTTACGCTCAGACAATAGACATTCTCGTTTTGGCGGGGCAGCCACATGGCCAACCACCAGTATTGGCCCTGTGTCATGAACAACGCCTACGACCTAGCGCATATTTGCCAGTACCGACAATAGACTCGATGCATTCACACAGCATGTACCACGACTTAGCATACCAAGACAACTTCCGACTACATTCCAAGGCTAAAAGTTGAACGCATCCATGTTAAATTCCATCGCACCCTGCTGCACGTCCTGCTTGAGCTCCTTCATGAGGTTTCCAATCTTGCGTGGTGGCGTCTTTGGTTCTGGGGGTGGGGCCTTCTCGGCTGGCGGCGGCGTCTTGATGGTGACTCTTGGTGTTCGGTCCTGAGGTGGGGGTGATTGTGGGGGTGTCTTTGCAGGCGTCTTTGCTGGCGACGCCATTTGGCCAGGCGACACACTAGCGGGGGACGCCATGAATGGCGAGAGCGTGTCTTGGGCCGGTTTGCCGGCCGTCTTTGTGTCGCCGTTGGGAGCGTTAAAGCCCGCAAAGTTGGAGAAAAAGTCTGTGGCCGCGGCAGCATTCGCATCGCCCGCCTTGGTGTCGGCGCCGAGCGGGGGACTCGACGCGCGCGTCGGTGGCTCGGTGGTCTCGGCTAGCACATCCATGTCCATGAGCATATTTTCGCGGCCCTTGTTGGCGAGCATAAACGACGCGCGGCGGCGGGGTGTAATTGGCGACAAGGACGCCCGCCGCGCGCGCATGGGGGAGACGTCGCGGCCCCCCGCCCGTGTCGGTGTGAGCACGAGCGGTGGGGGACGCTGCTTTGTCGGCGGGAAGAACGGCCGGTCAAACGACCACGACGATAGCAGGTCGAGACCGAGCGGGTGGCAGCCTGTACGTCAGTGCCAAGGTCACCTAGGGTATTGACTCTCAACTCACCCATTCGGCAGAAGACGCGCGCATTGTGGAGGACAAAGTCAAACTCGAGCTTTGCGGGGATCTCGGCCGTGCCCTTTGCTGTCTGCAGGGTGCGTGCCTTGAGGTGCTGGAACAGGAGTAAGAGAGACGGGTCGTCATTGTCTGGGGGGCCGACGGTAAGCTTGGCTGCACCGGCGTTGTCTTCGGCCCACGCAGCGGCGACCTCTTCCATCGGGGACTGGGGTGTGAGCAGAACAGAATTTGGGCGAGCGACATTTCAGCCAGCTAGCAGCGCCGTTTCCCAGACTCACAATCAACACGCGCACGGCCAGATCCCTACGCTTGAGCATCCACAATGCCCACGACGCGAGCCATCGGTGACCACCACCAAACGCGATAGGCAGCACCGTGTCAGACAGGACCCAGCGAAGGAGGGGGCCGTCGCCTTCGACGCAGCGAGCAAGGGCAACCGCGAGCTGCCAGTCGTCGAGCTGACGCAGACACACGGTAATTGCGTCCTTGGGTGATCCGGCCAGCATGAAAAAGGCCGCAGCATACTCTTGACACTGTCAGTCGCGTTCCTCCAATTGGCGCTCAACTTACCATATCGCTGCTTGCTCAGAAGGGCATAGGCATTCTTCGCAGCGGCCGACTTCCACCGCTCGGTCGTAAAGTCGTTGGCGAGGAACTTTATCATCAAGCTCTGTTCCCTGTGTCCTGGCGCCTGGCGCCAGAGCCCGTGCACGACCTGCTTCTTGCCCAAGGCAAAGAAGAGCAGCGAGCTCGATGTCGGATCGCGATTCTCGTCGGCCATGAAACGGTTGCGCGCAATGACTTCAACCTGCGTGCGCTAAAGAGTGAGCCACTGCAGCCCCAAAGTGTCACTCACGAGAGCCTCCTGGTTGTGCATCCATAAAAACACACCGAGCCGCTTGGCGTCGTCCCACATCATCTTTCCGTTTTCACATGACGCTGTAGCCGCCTGCAAGAGCACTTCCTGGCTTTCCGAATGTGTCGCCCAGACAATGTTACGGAACGAGATGCGCGCATGGGCGGCAGGCACGACACTGTTAGGAGTAGACGTGCCATTGGGCATTGGCGTGGCCGCACCGCTCGCCGCACCACGGCGGGTGCGGTTGACAAACGAGCGGATCGATGTGAGATAGCGCATTCCGCAGACGTCGAGGCTCCGGCGCGACCGCTCCACCTCGAGCGTCGCCTGGGCAAGGGTTGCGAGCGACGACTTCTCCATGTGCGTGAGGGGGATCATGACGTTGCCGTCGAGGCGGTCCACCAGGTCTTGCACCAGGGCGGCGTCAAATTCGTCGTCGTCGTCATCCCTGGACGTCAGCCACAGTCAAGCGGAAGAGTCTTACGTCTTTCTTTGCGCGGGAGCAAGAGCAAAGAGGTCCGAGTAATCGGCCGCTTTTTGGACCTGCTGCTTGACTTTCTTGGTGTGGAAGTCGAGCGGGTCGAGGCGTTCGAAAACGAGCCTCCGTCGGCCCTCGGCCTCACACTTGCGCAGCGACTTGACCAACTGAATGAGAATACGCTTGACGAGGTCGATTTTGTCTGGCATTAGCGCACGCCCAAACTCTCAGAGTGTACGTACCCCACTGGAGACACTGGTGGAGGACGGTGGGATGGAAGTCGAACAGCGGGCCGTTTTCGTGCGCAATGAGCTGGAAAATGTCCTCGGGCTCGTCTTCGTGTACCTCTTCATCAGGCTCCTCGAGGAACCGGCTGAACAGGTAGATCTCGTTCCCGGTGGCAATCGCAAGGGAGCCGCCAGCAATCCAGATCGAGTCGCCGATGGGCACAGACGTGTACGCCCGCATGTTGATCTGCAGGAAAGCTGCCCAGCCGGGCGTGATGTCGACATAGCTCATGCGCTGCTCACACACGAGGGTGACGTGGTGCGGGAAGCCCACAGCGAGCACCGACTGCAGATCCATGGTCGTCGTCCAGTCGAGGTCCTGCACTTCCTCTCCTTCGTCAAACACTTGGGTGTGCTCGAGACCAGTAGAAAACTCGGAAACATTCGAGTCCCAGATCGTCATCTCGTGCCGTCCATCGGAAAGCTCAGTCACTGCAAAGTCAGCATCGTGTCTGACACCCCGCAGCTTACCTAGCACCGTCTTTTTCCGCGAACTGCACCGCGCAAGGACGACATTGTTCTTTTCGGTCCGAACCAAGCCACTGCGTACCCAGGCCGCGCCACTGGTGTCGTTGCAGCCATCCTTGTGCATGACGCTGCGCCGGCGCTCTCCAATGAGGTGTTGGCCGAGTCGAGGAGTCCAGAACTCGAGCACACCCGACTCGGACACGGTGACGACCATGTCCTGCAGGGGGGTATCCGTCTCCCAGTCCACTGTCGACGAGTGCCATCCCATTGGGTCAACGGGGAGGATGAAGCGCGGCTTCTTGCCGTCTTCCACTGGAAGGTGCGAGTGGGAGATTAACGTGACAATGGGCTTTTCGCTACGGTAGATGGAAGCCGATCTGAGAGTCAGCACAGGCTGTGACGGAGCGCGTACCTCATGCTGTGCACAGGGCTATCGGGCTCTTCCATCAACCGGGACATTCTCTTTGTTGGTGTTGCTAGGGGGTTGCCAAGCTCTTGTCGTGGCGAGGTCGGAGCTGGGTCGACGCGCCACACCCACGCCATGCCACTCTCGGCAACGGCCATAATGACCGCCCGGCGCGTACGGCGCTTGCGTGCGCTGTACCCGTCGTCAATGTCCGAGACTGCCAGCAGCATCTTGATCTCATCGCCGACCTTGGGGTTAAAGTGCGGCATGATAACAGGCTCTGTCGGTCTCCCGTCACCGGGGTCGAGATGCTGGAGCGTCACCCTCGGGCCCTCGTCTGTAACGCAGTAGGACGCGATACCACGGCCCTTGGCGTAAATGGTGTAGAGACACGGCATGGCTGGTGCGGTCCACTGGCCCTTGCCCACGAGCGCCGTCAACCTGGACCCATGCGAGATCTTGCCCAGCTTGCGCTTCTCCCACACGCCTACCTCGCCGTCCCGGCCGATCGCCAAGAGAGCACGGCCATTGGGCGTGCGGGTGAACTCCTGGATGTCCTGCGACATGAGGACTGACAGGTCCTCAAAGTCGATGGGCGGCGAAGCGAGGAATACACCGCTCTTGCCATCAAGTAGGTCGGGAAGAGAGAGGCGCAGGAGCGAGAGGTCCGAGTTGTCGTCGCATGGCGGGAAGGCGAGGTAGAGTGCGTCGGAAAAGACGATACAGCCACTCGGCGACCAGTTGCCATCGAGTTCGATGTCGGTAAACGTCAGTGGCGCCGTCTGGATCAGAGTCGGCGGCTTGCGGTCGAGATTAAGGATGGCCCGGAGACTCAGTGTCCCATCGGGACCGAACCACGCCACGACATCGAGCTCGTCGGCATCGACAGCTTCGAGTGTCTTGCGCACAAGTGTCTCGAGATTGTCCCTTTTCAGCACCTCCTTGGCGGCCGCACGCAACACATCGGCATCGGGCACCCAGAGCGCACCAAACCCGTCGGCTCGTTTGGAGCCGGCTGGGTCGAGGAACGATCGGTGGTCCACAGCGTACAGGAGCTGGAACCACGTGGGGTCGTCAAGCACAGGCGCATAGATGCGGAGCACGGCGTTGGACGAAATGACATAGAGCTGCGCCTCGGACGCGCGCCGCCATCGGATCCACGAGACGGGTCGCGGTTGGCGCACCGTCTGGGGCTCACCCGATGCCTCGCCCTGCCGCCCAAGCGCCTGGATGAACACCGCACGGCCGTCCTGTCGTCGTCAGTTACCCGTCAAATGAGAGGGCACACCTGATAGTGCCATGCAATGTGGCTTAATGCCGGCGCAAGGGAAACGATGGGACTGGAATCTGTGCGGCTTCTGTTAGCACTGCCTAACCGTGGTCTCTCACCTCGCCCAGACGTGGTCCCAGACGACAACCTCGGCGTCTGCTAGGCGCCACAACTCGATGCCACGCTGTGTTCCCAGGACAAGTGTGCCTGTGGTCAGCCGGTATCCACTCCTCGCCCGTGGATGCGTGCAGATGCCTCCTCGCACATCTTGTGGATACTCACCCTTGCTGTAATCGAGAGACGAGATCGGCGCGCTCCCAACCACAGTCGAGTGGACCTTCCAGTGCGTCTTGTATTCCCACAACATGACATGTGACCGGCACCATGCGACGATCTGTTCCGTGAGCTGCCGGACCGCGAAACACTCCTTTGCACGGCTCCGTACTCTTCCGCGCCACTTTGTCTTCGTCCACACCACACCCACTCACCATGTCCTCAATCGCAACCACGCCTTCGACATCCCGCGCGCCCGACGGGCCCGCGCGGTGCGGGAGAGCCTCCCAGAACGGTAGCGTTTCGTGCAGTGCGCCATCAGGGGCGACTAGGACAACATTTGTAGATGATGGGTAGGCCTGGGCACGTTAGTATCAGTATCCATGTCGGCACAGTGTGGCCTACGAGCCTGGCCCCCCACATGCCCATCCAGCGCCAAGACGGACACCGGGGTACGGTGGGCAGCACTCCTCGCTCGCACACTCGGCAACGCACAAAGTAGCTACCGCCGGGGCCAGAAACTGCCGCCAAGCCCTGGCACGAGCCGGCGAGAGGGCGGCCGGGAATGGCCTGCCTGAGCTTGAGAGTCATGGGTGTTTGGGGGGTTGTTGCAAGATGCAATCTCGATGGATGGTGGTCTCGGAGATGGTTGGCGTCATTGGAGGCGGAGGGCCCCGGAGGGTGGAGGCACGAGCCTGACATTGAGTGAGCCTGACAATTCCCACTCTGGGCAGACGTGACGTACAAGCGCCATTTGTGTGTGCCTGGATGGTTGGCCCTTGGTGGCAGCCACCTCCTGCCACTTTGGCCTAAGTATCGAGGTAGGAATCACCATGTTGCAAACGCCAATGGCCTTGATGCTGAGATTACGAAGATGTTATGCTGCAGGGAACAACAGTATACAACACAGCAGTTATATCGAAAGCGATGGCATTTCCCAGCGGTAAATACTACAAAAAGACTTGCCGAAGATCACCAGTACGCCTGCGCCGAGGTAGGAAATCGTCCACTGCTTGAGACTCACTCGCCAGGAGCGGGTCACGATGTACTCCTCTCGGCACCATCCGTCCTCTCTATGGGAGACGTGATGAGAGGGGGGTCGGCCTCGTTCATCCATTCTGCGTTGTAACTCGGAGGGACCGTCTGGATGGGCATGAGGCGACCCATGTCGGTTTCTTGCGCGATGGGTGCATTGTTCCTGGATCGACGCCATGGGCGCGAGGGTCTCCCCATAACGAAGTGACTCTGAGCCGGGTCGGTAGAAGTACCTGCGAAGGAGGTGTACTTTGCGTTGCGAACGGTCGTGGCTGTCGATGCTGTCGCCGCGTCCGAGACATCCGTGCCCGTCGTACTCGTTGCACTCCCAAAGCCGAACGAAGACACCTGGATTGTCGGCGATGTAGGGGTTTGCATGCTCGTTGTACGAGACTGCGGCGGATGTTGTGTGTCGGGGTGAAAGGACGATTCGGTGGAGAGCGGGCTTGATAGTCCATTCGGTGCGCCGAGTCCACTTCTTGCTTGTGAGCCAAAACCGCGGCTCTCTGTGAAGAAATGCAGTGCTTACTTTGGCGCGCTAGGCGAAGGCTTGTCCGTTGTCAACGTTGTTGGTGGATGGGAGGAGGGAGACTGCTTAGGATTATGCCGGCGCCTGCGCCTGAGAAGAACGAAGGCAAAGATGATGGCGGCGACCGCCACGAGACCACCGACGACGCCGCCCACGATGGCGCCAACATTGGTTTTCTTTGCCGGTGGGCTGCTCCCGGTGGCAGAATCGGCGGTGTTGGTGTTGTTGTTGTTGTTTACTGAATAGTCCTCGACCTGGTTAATCTCTTCCCGGGTGCATTTTGAACTGTGCTTTAGGTCATAGTCCCAGCTACGAGTGAGTTAGACTTACCACGTGCTCAGGCGGTACTGGGTTTTCCACAACGCGAACGTGGTATTCTTGTCCGCTGGCATGATGTTGGAGATTACTGCCCGGTACTGGATGGTGGGGTCGAGGACACTTTGGTACAGCAATGCCCCTGCTACATTCCGTTGTGTGTCCCTTCGCGACAGAAACGTTGAGGGCATGCCGTTCGGGGGACTTGGCGTTAATTCGACCTGGTACAAGTACCCTCGAAAGCCTGTGTGGGACAACACTTCCATATATGACGCGTTGGCAGGTGCATCAAAGGAAAGGCTGGCGTTCGATCCGGTCCAGGCGTTTGGCAAGAAATACGTGCAGATCAGTTCCTCGATGCACCCTACCGCAATGGAGGTCTCCCACTCCCCCTCAAATTCGTACAGGGGGCTCTTTTTTGGCTGTTGGCCTTCGGTAACGACGACAACAGGAGACGACTCCAAAGTATCGGTCAAGGATATATCACGCCTGTGGATGAGTTAGTTCATGAGGACTTTGCTGATATAGCTTACGCGTGGGTGGCAATACCGGTCGTGAAGGTCACATTGTTGAGCGCCACAGAACCCGAAATGAGCGTAAGTTCTGCAGTGTGGTAGGCGTACGGCAGACCGCTCGCAGCGGCGATGAGAGTCGCGTTCGATCCAGCCGGGGCGCCTTCTATCTCCGACGAGAGGGTCGGACGTTCGGACGGTGCGAATTGGATGTTGTTATCCACACTCAAGCGTAAGGTTGTCCCCTCATCTACCGACCCCCAGTAGTAGACGGCTGTGCCAACCCAGCCGAGGGTCACTTTGGCACCGCCCAGTGATGTGACGTGGGCAGTGATCCCCGTGGTGAGAAATTCAGCCCGCGGATATGTTGACCACGGACGTTCAGTGTCGGTCGTGTTCCATGACGCCGAGGGCGGGGTTGATCCCGATTCAGGCCACGGGTCGTACACGAGTATGGTATCTGTGTCGCGGATCGTAATGTTCATGGGGTGCGTGACAACGACGGCGCCCACAGAGGGAGCTATTGCTGCCCATGTCGCGAACGCTTGTCCAAGGAAGGAGACGAGCATGATTTTGAGGAAGTATGTCGATAGAAACAAGCAAGAGAGATGACATGAATCCCATTGTACGAGGAGCAATATCTGTACTGGAAGTGTGGCTTGCGCCTCTCGATGGCCTTCACAGTTCACCCCGAGAACTGAGGCAGTTGGCAAAGGGCCAAGGAAGAGGAACATCGGGACTATGTAAAGTTATACCTGCGGGAGTATGTATGTCCTGCTGAGCAGCGCTTTTAAGCGGTGCAACATAGCAGTTGGCCCCCAAGTGTACGCGGCAACTGCACAGGAACGGCCAGGGCTTGCCCTCCCGCGTGAACACCACAACTTACCACATGCAGCATTCATGTGGTCGTCTGATGACCACCATCCGACTCTTATGTCTCTGAAGCATGCTCTCTTAGCCTCTTGACAGAAGACGGCTCGTTAGAGAGTGAGTCCGCACAAGGAAGACACGATAGGTACGGGATCTAATCCCTTTGGACCTTACCAGGATTTTAGCTTTACGGTGTTCGTTCGGGTAACTAGGCAACTGTAATTGCCCCGCCCCCTGCCAGCCTGACCACAATACACTGGCCGCGGGCGTGCAAGAGGCATCGAGGGCTACATAGCATCCAGAGAGTTGGGTCCCGCAGAAAGGAACAGCAAGAAGGTGTAATATTGGGCCAGTTGTGTCCCCCGTGCTCCCGTAACAAATCGGCCCGGTGTTTGTTTTCTCCGCCTCCTTCGTGTTCCCATGTCAGAACTAAGGTACTGCGTCGCACCTCGCAAACTCGTCGCTGATGCAGCGCCCCACATCGGAGGATGGCATGAACCTTCTCGGCGCGTGCTGCTGTAAATGCCGTACAAAGGAATCGTCTGCCGCCCACGTGAAACACACAACAGAAAAAAGAGAAGGCATGATGATGCTGACATGGCAGGCTTTTCAACGCGTCCACAAAACCCACAATATCTGTGATATCTGATGTTGCCTCAATCCTTGTATGTATTTCGTGGCACTGAAAAACTTGCGATGCTGTTTGTGCTGATCATTATGCCAGGTAGCGCGTATTGTCTCGACAAAAGCGCTGCTATCTTTACCCTGGAACTCGTTTGAAACCCCCTCATACCGAGTTTTACCCTCCCAGCCATGCAGCCACCCCATTCAAATGCGCTGCCACCGCCGATCCTTACCTCTCCACAGAGTGCCTCAGCAAGCCGGCGTAAAATCTAATTGTGACATGGGTCGGGTCTATTCCCAAGGCTCTCATCGACGGGTGTGGCTGGTAAAGAGATGAGGCTTGTGGTCCAGCTGGCCTGGTGCTGGTAGCGTTGCCCCTCCAACCACGACCTGTCTTGTTAGTTTGAAAAGTGAAGATTGTTGTCGTCGTGACTCGCTCGCTGCATCGGTCCAGTCGGTCGGACGGAACTCGCTCTGCCCTGATTCAAGTTTCATTTTGTCACTTTGTTCATGCAAAACGCGTGAACTCGTTTCCACTGCTCACTGGCCAAACCCGTCTGAAGGGTTACAGATTCTGCGGGTGTATTTGATCCACGAGTGTCGGTTGTCGAGCTGGAACGCCACACCTGGAACGCCGTCCCCGTTTGTCCGACCACATTCCGAAACACCAACCTCCATTGTCGCGTTGGGACTCTGTCCCCTTGGTGGACAAACAGACTGGGCTGATCCATACACCCTGGCAATATCTCGCCTCGAGGTCGGCAGACCCGTTGGCTGCGCCTGCTGAGCGGCATCTAATCTGCGGGGTGTCAGTGCGGAGCTAGAGAGGACTATTATCACCAGGGTCAACAAAAGAACATGGGCGGCTCGAGAAAAAACCGCACGGTCTTGGCATCTAACTTTGAACAGCAGCCATTTGCCGTTGCGATTCCTCCACCCATGAGGGTGCCAAAGGCTGGGGCGCAAAAACCACGGCAAAAACGCGTCAACTTCGTAGGATCGAGCTGGTGCAGGGATTTCCCGATCTCGGCAGCCGCGAGGTGGCTTGTGCACGAGGGGCATGTGGGTGTATCGTCTGTGGCATGTGTCGTGTGAGCGGTGCCACATTCCCTGGCAGCTACTCCAAACACCAATAAAACGAGGCCGACGTGGGTGTGCGCCACTGCCAAGCGGGCTTGACCGCCACCGCACGGTTGTGGCGTTTCCACCGGACCATAGAGGCCGGAGAAGGCTTTGCGTCCGGAGTTGGCCGTTGAACCAGGCTGGATCTGGACTCTGGATACTCTGGACCAGTTGCCAAGAAAAGGTCGAGCTAAGCGAGGTCTGAGTGGCGGTCGAGATCAGACGCCACCAAGCAAAAACGCGTCCACATGTGCGGCATTGAGCCAGCACGCTCTCGTCGCCACAATGCCACAAGGAGCCCGCTAGGCCCCATGGGTGAAGCGAACAGAGCGAATGATGCTCCATGGAGCGCACAGAGCGGTCAAGTCAAGCGAGTGGGTCCCCGCCCAGACCACTCAAGTGGTCCTCGTCACTGTCTGCCCCCTGGCCAGTGGCATGGGATCGAATCATCGCATCGTGAAAACTAGTCAATTTCGTCCTCTCCTTCTTTAGCCGCCACTTTGCCTGTCAGTCCCAACCCCGCCTCGAGGTGCGATCACCTTGGCACGGGCCCCGAAATCGCTCCCAACAGTCCGGGGACCCGGGAACGCAGAGCACAACCAACCATGCCCTATTGCAGTCCCGGTTCATGACCTGGTGATTGGGTCGCGCCTGACTAGCTCGCCGAGATACATTAAAAACCCCACACGATGAGATCCAGTGACGCCCCCCATCGCCAGCAGCAGCTACCCCGCGCTCCCTCTCTCCGTGGCCACCATCCTTGACTCTCCTTCAATCTCCTTAACCTCTTTTTCCCATACCCACCCACATGGCCGCCAACGGACAAGACAAGATGGTGGTCGCCGCCATGGACGAGAAGCCAACCACCAGCGTTCACGGCTCCACCACCGACTTCGAGGCCGCGCCTCCCAACGATGAACACTTCTCGCCAGCCGAGGTCCGTCGCGTCACTCGCAAGGTCGACTGGCGTCTCATCCCCGTTCTTTCCCTCATGTACTGCATCTCGCTCATCGACCGTACCAACCTTTCGCTCGCCCGTGCCGCCAACGCCACCGCCGCCGGCACCCCAATGAACATTGACCTCAACCTCAAGGAGGGTGCCCACTACAGGTTGGTACTGAGTCTCTCACGGACTTGTTGAGTGTCACTGCCTCAATGCTCACCCCACACAGTATCGCCACTCTCATGTTCTTTATCCCGTACATTATCCTGGAGATTCCTGTGAGTGTCGGACACGCCCAGGCAAGCGTGGATGTTGGATGAGGAGATTCTGCCAAGTGTGCACGCGTGGTCATCCCGAGGCACGGATCGTGCTCCTTCGGGAAGGCTCCCTGCGCACTGCGGGGCGCACTTTGGGGTAGTTACTGCTGCCCTTGCCGATAGATGCCATCGCACACCGCACAGACACTCGACTAACATGTTCAGTCTCAGATCGGTCTTCGTGCTTTTGGTGCCCGGTGGTGGCTCGGCTCTGCTGTCATTGCCTGGGGTGTGGTCATGGTCGGCATGGGCTTTGTCACCAACTGGCAGGGTCTGGCCGGTATGCGTGCACTGTGAGTTGGCCCCTCTTACCCTCTTGCTCAATGCCCGCTCTCTCCCCCGTTGCTCACACTCCCAAAGTCTCGGTGTCTTCGAGGCGGCGCTGTTCCCGGGAGCGGCGTACCTCATTGCTTGCTGGTACCCGCGTGACCAGATGGCGACTCGTAACGGCTTCTTCTACATCGTTTCAACCGCCGTTTCGGGCCTGAGCGCCACCCTCGCATACGGTATCGCGACCAGCTTGCACGGCAAGAACGGCCACGCCGGTTGGCAGTGGATCTTTGCCGTTAACGGTGAGTGTGGCTGGACCCAGAGCCAAAAGCGAGCCCTGGACGACGTTCAATGACTGACATGCCTACAGGTATCATGACGATCGCGATCGGCATTATCGGTATCCTGTTCATTACCGATTTCCCCGACAAGGCCAAGTTCCTCACCGAGCAGGAGCGTCACATTATCATCACCCGCATCCAGAATGACCGCAAGGACGCCGTTGCCGACACCATGACTTGGGCCAAGGCCAAGACGTACGCTTGTGACCTCAAGCTCTGGCTGTTTGGCTTCTTCTTCTGCTCGTCGACTCTTGGCTCGTACTCGCTCGCCTACTTCCTTCCCGTTATTCTTGCGTGAGTACACTTCAATGGAACTCACCAGAACTGCGGCGACTGACGATTCTTTCCAGTCAGATGGGTTTCACCAGCATCGAGTCCCAGCTCCTCGTCGCACCCCCTTACGTGTGGTGCGTCATCCCCGCCATCGCCACCGCGATGCTCTCGGACAAGTACCGCCACCGTGCCGCTGCGATTTGCTTCAACGCAACCTGCCTCATTGTCGGTACGGCCATGTACTCGCAGCTGCCGGCCACCAAAAAGGCCGCGCGCTACGCCGGTGTCTTCCTCGCTATCGGCGGCTGCAACTCCAACATCCCCCTCGTCGTCTCCTGGGCGCAGTCGTCGATTCGTGAGCAGAGCAATCGTGGCTTTGCCTCGGCTCTCGTCATTGCCTTTGGCGGTATTGGTGGTATCCTCGCGTCGGTCGCCTTCATCGAGCAGGAGTTCCTCAAGGGTTATCCCACGGGTGTCTTCCTGACCATTGGCCTCAACGCCGCCGTGATCGTCTTTGCCATTGCCCTCAGCGTCTTCTTCGGCTACCAGAACCGTCGCGCCGACCGTGGCGAGATTGTCCTCGAGGGCCACGAGGACTTCCGTTACCAGTACTAAGTATTGTTGTAGTTAGTTGGTAGTTGTTTTGGATCGTATAATTCAGAATGTCAACACCTCCCCGAGCTAGCCTCGGGGACATGGTTATCGAAGAATATGGGGGTACGAGCAAGGTGGTGATAGCAGGTAGTGACACTCATGTGTGTTCACAACGCGGTACCAGTCTCTCTCTCCCAGTGTGCAAGACGCACACCACGATGTGCATCCTGGGCGTCGCACGCACATGATACTAATCTCTATCCCAAGCGGGTCAACTGCAGCTCTGGGCTACTCACGCCTTGTGGACAAAGTCGGTGACGATATCGACAGTCTCCTGTGGCCGCTCCGAGTGCACCCAGTGGCCGGTATCGAGCGTCTCCAGGCGCATCTTGGGGAAGAAGGCCTGGGTGATCGGGATGTTTGTGCGGTTGACATACTTGGAGTGCGCACCCTTGAGGAGCAGCATGGGCCCGTCCCACTGCGGCGACTTGTCCGTGACGGGCGGTGGGGGCGTGTATGGGAAATCGCCAATGTTGGGCACTGCGTCTTTGAGGAGGTCGACGGGGACGCGGAACACCATGTGGCCGTCAGGACCCGACATGAGGTTGGTCAAGAGGAACTGCCGGATGCTCTTGTTTGGTTCGGTCTCGGTCAGAATCTTGTCTGCCTCGCCGCGCGTCTTGACCTTGGCGTCTTCGATGGCGCTCATGGCGTTCAAGTACGCATCAAAGCTGGGTGTGAGCTGCAGTCGCAACGTCGGCACTGGACAGCGGCGGCGCGATCACGTGGGGGGTGAACACGGCTCAAGACAAGGAGCAGGCGGTGACTCACTCTGGCGAAATTCTGCCTTGTGCTGGAGTCATGTCCACCGAGATCAAGGTTCGGAGGTTGCCATTGAGTTCCTTGTTGAGCGCATATGCCATGACCGCCTTGCCGCCCCTGCACGTCAGCCATTCGGCACTGCGGTAAAGCTCAGAGCATCTGCCAACGAGGCAGCACACGCAGAACGTACATGCTGTGTCCGAGGAGGTTGATGTTCTCGAGCCCGTTCTTGTGGAAGAGCGCGCTGAGATCCTCGGCCATTGCGGTATACTTGTGTGGTGTGGCATGCGGCGACGCTCCATGATTACGCAGATCCTGTGCGTGAGCTCTCCGCGTTGGTCCTCACAGATAAAGGTCGTGTTGACTCACGACAGTGTACACCGGCATCCCTAGCTTCAACGTCCACGCCTTTGCGATCGACCGCCAGTTCTGCTTGGACCCGCTGTATGTCAGCCGTGTCCGCAGTCCAAGGCCACCGGCGGCGCACAACCCTGGTGTGTACCTCCGGAACACTCACAACAAGCCGTGACACAGCACCAGCGATTGACCGGGGTTCTTAACCTCCTTGGGCTCGTAGACCTCGTACGCCAGCTCGACCGGCGCAGGGCGCGTCGCGTACGTCCGCACCGCCAAGCTTGGCGCTCGACGCACCCCCGCGCCGACACTGGCAAACATGCGGATGCCGATGGTCATGGTTTTGTGGATAAAGTGGAGGTGAGGACAATCGCCCAATCCAAGTCAGTCACCGATGCTGCGATGCCGCAGGCCGAAATCTCGGAGACGGTGCCCCGCCGGATGCCGGTCGGCCCTTGCCGCCAATGACTGCGGAGTAGGCAGCCGGACAGGATTGCAGGAACGCCTAACGAAGCACCCTCAGCAGTATGCATGGCGAGGAGTCAGCCATTTGCCCGCCAGAAAGCTACAGTAGAACGACGCTGTCTTTTGCTGCACCGCAGATAACAAACCACAAAAAGATTATTTATCTCTGAGGAGTGTGGGATTTGAACCCACGGTGCTTACGCAGCAGGATTAGACCACTATGTGGCAAGTGAAAACACTTGACTCTGCCCTCTTAACCACTCGAGCAACTCCCCGCGACGAAAATGTGTAATCGCGCCTGATTTTGAGGCTACGTCTTCGGTACTTCTCGGTTGTTGATTGAGTCTTGGCGGCCACCTTCAACGAAAGTCTCGCCTCCTCAGGTCCAGCGCCAATGAGGAGTTGTCCACCATGCACAAACTAAACCGCTGTTACCTCCACAGTTCATGTCGTTAACCAGTCTCCCTTGCACAGACCTCGGCGACGTTTAAAAAGGAGACAACTGTCTGAGGAGTGTGGGATTTGAACCCACGGTGCGTTACGCAACAGGATTAGACCACGGTGTGGCAAGTGAGATCACTTGACTCTGTCCTCTTAACCACTCGAGCAACTCCCCGGCGACGTTTGGGTGCTGGCGGCGCTGCAGGCGCCTCGCTCACAGACGCACTCCTCGCACATTTAAGCTCGGTGACAGTGTGGTTGGGAGGTTCCTGCTTCGGTACTTGCCTTGGAAAGGCCCATTCGCTCAGCCTCAACTGCTAACCGTGCTAGCCCTCCCGTCGAGCGATTGCTGTCGATAAATTGGCCATATACGCGTCGATTATGTGCGACACCACGCCGTTTCCGTATCACTTGAGTTCCGAATGCTATCTCGGGTGCTATCATCCTTATCAGTATTTAGTCCCTCAAGGAAAGCGATCGAGGGGATTGGAATGTTGTCTGATGCTTATGTTACTTGGGAATTCGGGCACGACTGATCGCGTTCGGCGACTGTGCTGGCCACCGTCGCGGGCGCCGGTGCTCGTTCAGATCGAGTTTGTGAACTTTGGAGCTTCAGTGGGCGTGTGGGCAGCTTGTGAGAAGTCACGAGCGAACGGCAACTTGTCACGCCACCATGGGCATAACCGGCGGCTGTGGCCGATGGTTGGCCGCGGGCCGAGGATATCGATCGGCTGGAGGGATTTATTTACCGAAACCGTCCAGCCACGGCGCAGCCGTAAGCCACCGCCTATTGACGTGACGTGACATGAACCCGCGTCCGCGTCCTCGTCGCATCGCGCATTGCCGTCAACCTTGTATAAGTACTGCCCCGGCTCTCGCCATTGCCGCCTCTTGTTCCAACAACCTGCACTACCATGACCGTGACTACTGAGCCGACCCCAGCGCCCGCCGAGACGCCGTCCAAGACGTGGGAGGAGGTCAGCGCGGCCAAGATTGCGGCTCGCGAGGCGCTCATCCCGGCCGAATGGCGGCTTCCGGAGGGCACATCGCTGCCGCTCAACGTACTGGACGTACCGCGTACGAGCGGTATTCTCACCACCAAGGAGCTCGAGATCACCGAGACACCCGCGGTGAAGCTGGTCGCGCAGCTGGCGGCGCGGGAGCTGAGCGCCGTCGATGTGACGACAGCGTTTAGCAAGCGCGCCGCGGTCGCGCACCAGGTGACCAACTGCCTGACGGAGATCCTGTTCGAGGACGCGCTCGCGCAGGCGCGCGAGCTCGATGCCGAGATTGCGCAGACGGGCGTTCCGAGGGGACCACTCCATGGGCTTCCCATATCGCTCAAGGACAACGTCAACGTGCCCGGGTACGACAGCACGGTTGGGTTTGTCAACCACGCGTTCCACCCCGCGGGGCCCGCGGACGAGGCGGACATTGTGACGACGATGCGTGCCGCCGGCGCCGTGTTCTTTTGCAAGACCAACGTGCCCACCGGCATGCTCATGGGCGAGACGTACAACAACGTGTGGGGTTACACGCCCAACCCGTACAACACCGAGTACGGATCTGGCGGGTCGAGTGGAGGCGAGGCGGCGCTGCTGGCCATGCGCGGGTCACCGCTCGGTGTCGGTACGGATATCGGCGGTTCCATCCGCATGCCCGCTGCCATCTGTGGCATCTACGGCATCAAGGCTGCTGGCGGGCGATACCCGTCAATGGGCCTCAAGGCCGGGCTGCCCGGTCAGGAGGCCATCAAGTCGGTCTGTGGGCCGATGAGCGCCGACCTCAGCGCCCTCGAACTGTGGTCAAAGGTCATCATCGGGAGCAAGCCGTGGGAACGCGATCCGAACGTGTACCCAGTTCCGTGGAAGGAGGTCGAGCTTCCTGAGAAGCTGTCCTTTGGTGTGTATTGGAGCTGGTAGACACGTCTGACTTCCCAGGCATCATCTATGACGACGGGGTCGTCAAGCCGACGCCGCCCGTGCGCCGCGCCCTCCTCGAGACCAAGGCCGCGCTCGAGGCCGCCGGCCACAACGTCGTCGAGTGGGAAACTCGCCCGTCTGGGAAGCAGGGCAACGACCTGCTCATGCGCTTCTTGCTCGGCGACGGCGGCATCAAGCTACGCGCCGCCGTGACTGGCGCGCCCATCCCCGAGCCGTGGCCCAAGGGTCTCCAAATGGTCGAGCACGTGTACAACATGTACAAGGACAAGCCGCCGACGGTCTCGGGGCTCTGGGACCTCCAGCTCGAGCGCCAGGCGTACCTCCGCAAACTCCTAGCGTCGTGGGCCGCCACCAAGGACGTCTCGGGGACCGGAAGGCCGTTTGACGGTATCATCTCCCCTGCGACCGCGTTCCCCTCCAACCCCCGGTACGAGTTCAAGCACGCCGGGTACACTGGCATCTGGAACCTCGCCGACCAGACCGGCTGCGCGTTCCCAGTCACCCTTGCGTCAAAGGACGACACGCCCACCGATGAGGACAAGGCGCGCGAGTACTATGGGGACGATGACAAGGCTGTGTGGGAGGCTTGTGAGTTACGCCACTGGAGATCGATTTGTGTTGTGAATAGCTCGTCTGACTTGTATAGACTCGGCAGAGCGTGTAGACGGCATGCCTGTCGGCCTCCAGGTGATCGTACCCCGCCACAACGAGGAACTCGCCCTCAAGCTCACTGGAGTTATTGCCGCGGCGCTGGACAAGAACCGTCAATAGATCAATATGCGGGGTTTAGAAACGGGCAAGTGTGAGAAGTCATTGGCTACGGGAGGAAGTGGGAACCGGAGAATCAGTGGAACTGGAGAATCAAATGAGCCGTTACTGAAGCCAGCATGGTGAGTAGGTGCTCGTGTTCTTAGATGTAGGGTAGACACAGCCGATGCAAATGACAAATTCTGGCAAACAATGGGCCTGATCTCCTGCGCTAAGAAAGTGTTTAATCTCTGCCGTTCCTCGCCTGCACAATTAAGATCCAGCTGTCATTTAAGGATGCGGGTGTACCAAGCCCCCTACGTTAGCGTCAACAGTGATCCTCAACACATTAAGCTCATTTATCAGGTTATATATGACTCGGAGATGGGTATCTCTGAGTTCTTCAAGGCTGCTCATGGCATCGTCGGAGTTATTCCCCGTCCTTTGTGACCGCTCACAAGCAATTGCCCTTTGTCAAATATCGTGGCTCTCGTGGTGTAGTGGTTATCATACTCTCTTAGGGTTCTGTCAAGTCCTAAGCTAGTCTTCCTGATTGGGAGTGGGCCTGGGTTCGAATCCCAGCGAGGGCCTTTGTTTTTAACTCCTGCACCGTGTGCATGTTGCAGACGTTCGTGTTGAAGAGAGGTCGAGATGAGTTGGACTGGTGACTGGTGCCACACTCGAATGTTCGGCTTTTGCCGATCGGTGTAATTTAGACTGTGCCTGAGGATCCAAGGCACACGACCCAAGAGTCCCCATTTGGAACGAACAACTCTTTGCGCAGCCAACCATATGCAGACGGGCCGATCACAGTTATTCATGGGCCCTGAGCACTCTCCGTTGTCGGTCTCATGCTGTGACGTCGGCGGACAGCACCCCAGCCTGTAGCCCATCCATACAACTTGCACCCAGGGCTGCAAGACAACCGACTTTGCGTTAAGAAGGGCAAACACAGGCTGTCACGTCTGTCTCTCCTCCTCTCACTGTCTCTCCATCCTCACCATGTCCACCCCACCTCATTCCAACGTTGCTGAGAAGTCGGACGACCTCCCGGCACCCTGGTACGTGTGGATGGGTGGCGCGCGGACACTGTCTGTTTTGATGACTGCACGCGAGTTGCCCATGCCCCTTCCTGCGTACGGTCGTGCTGACTGTTAGGGTTCGCCAGTGGTCCGACGACTACCACACCTGGTTCTATGTGCGTTCGAGTCGAGCGAGCGCCTCAACTCTTGGTTGACGGCGCCTGGTTGTCCGCCACCGACGTAGACAACACACTAATGCCAGATCAACCCAACCACCGACCCCGCGACTGTGACATGGACCCACCCGAACGCCAAGGAGGGCGAGGCGCACCCCGAGCAGGTCCACGCCGTGCAGCAGGTCCAGCAAGTCGTGCAGCAACAGCAGCCGACCCAGACTCAGCAGCAGCCGACTCAGCCTCAGCAGGGGAGCAAGCACGAGGGCGAGCACGAGCACTCTAGCACGCTCGACGACAACGACCGCGGGCTCGGCAAGCTCCTCGGCCTCGGCGGCAGCAGCAACCAGCAGCAGCAGTACCAGCAACAGCAGTACCAGCAGCAGGGATACCAGCAGCAGGGGTATGGGTACCAGCAGCCCCAGCAGCAGCAGTCGAGCAGCGGCGGCGGCTTCGGGGCCAGCATGGGCGGTGGGCTCGCTGGTGGTGCGCTTGGGGCGGGCGGTGCCATGCTCCTTTCGTCGCTGTTGAGCGTGAGTCTCTGTTGGTGGTGACGGCGTTGAGGGAGCGGTCGATCATCGGAGCATTTTGGATCGTGTGGCAGGGCCACTGCGTGATATCCCCGATACCAGCCCAGACCCAAACAGCCCAAGATTAACGAGGCCTTGTTCCCCCTCTTCACCGCCAGATTCGGACACTGACTCGCAGGGCAAATCCTCGCACAACACGCTCTACGGCAACAGCGGGCGGTACAACTCGCCCATGATGGCGCCGCCGTTCATGGGCGGCATGGGCGGTATGGGCATGGGTGGCATGGGCATGGGCGGCATGGGCGGTATGGGTATGATGGGCGGCGGCCGCCCACACCACCATGGCGGAGGCGGGTTCGGCGGGCCTGGCTTTGGCGGTCCTGGATTTGGCGGGCCGCACCATGGCGGTGGTGGGTTTGGCGGTGGCGGCGGTCACCATGGAGGTCACGGCGGTCACGGTGGTCGGTGGTAGTTGCCACGTTGTGAGCTGGGCAAGCAGGAAAGCAGACCAAGTATTTGCTTCCGTTGCCTCTCCAGGCGGCATATCACAGCAAATCCGCATTCCGACGGAAGGTGGATTGCCACTGACCCCCTTCCTGCAGCACCGTCTTCCCTCAACCAGGCAGATGGTCTCTAAGATGTAGATACACGATAAACGTTATGGAGTAGTGGGATTTTGGGCAGGCTCAAGGGACTGCCACCAGTGGTCGTAACATCTGTGGCATATGGCACAACCATTTAGCAACGCTCAGCCATGTAACTATGCAAAAAGGCTGAATGGCGCTATCAAGCTTGATCCGACTCGGCAACCTTCACATGTCTTGTACGCGGTGTCTTCTGGTCGAGTCGAGGAGGGGAGAGTCGAGGAGGTGGGAGTCGAGGAGGGGAAAGTTGAGGAGGGGAGAGTCGAGGACAGGGGAGTTGAGGAGGGGGGAGTCGAGGAGGGGGGAGTCGAGGAGGGGGGAGTCGAGGAGGGGGGAGTCGAGGAGGGGGGATGTGCAATCACAAGAAGGAAGCGGATGGTGTTTGGATAGAGACAGATAATGAGGTGTGTCGCCTGGCTCCACGAGTTCGGGCCATCCACTGGGCGACCTCTCGACCTCGTGTATCGCCGAGATGGAGCCTAATAATAGGACAAGTTTGTGTGACGTGACTCAGTTGCTGTAAACGTGGTCAATGAATCGGAGCGCTTCCGAGCGCTTTGTGTGATACATAGCCAGGCGAATGACGCCGCGCACGGCGAGTGGTGACAGGATCAATCCTGTTTGTTAGCAACAGCTGACGAATTCACGGATGCGGCCCAGAATCAAGCCGATGTGACTACATTGAACAGGGCTCCCTCACCTTCGTAGAGCACGTGGGTCAACGCCACAGACTCCTCGAGAAGTTTGGCGGTGAGGGTATCCCGTGACTCGGTTGCCGGGTTCTCGCGCATGTACCTGATCAGACGGTCCATGGCGGAGAACAGAAGCGAGCGGCGCAATGTGGGGCGCGTCATGAGTATGTGTCGACCGAAGTACCGGGTGAGCTGTTGGGTAGAGGCGATACCACCGACGGCATCGAAACAGCTCCGACAAATAGTTTTGCCCGTCTCGTCAACAAAACCGTAGTAGGCGAATCCGCGGTGACTGGAGTAGCCATCTGCTCGTACGCAGTACTTGGCACGGCACTTCTGGCATGGGATGGTCTCGGTGTTTGCCACCTCGTCGAGGTAAATCATGTCGTTCGGATTGTTCGATGACGCATGCTCCTTAGTCTTTTTCTGCACCACCTTGGTGCGCCATACCGCACAGCACGCGCAGACCAGGATATCTTGACCGAAGGGGTCGGTCTTGGTCGCAGAACCGCAGATGCCCTCGTAGGGGCAGTTGAACACGGGGCAGCTGATCCCATGGAGCAGGGGACCGAGTTGCTTGATGCTCTCGGGGAGGAGAAGAGTGCGCGCGAGGGGCAAGCTCAACCCAAGGGCTCGCGCGCTAAAGATGGGGTCAGATAACTGGCACTATAAAGTTCCCAACTTACTCGGACAAGAAAACCCCAAGGAGATGGTGGCGACGACACACCACCGCAGTGTGTCCGTCTCCGTCGGTCTTGCCTAGAACGTCAAGCGCCCAAAATTGCTCCGTAATCTTGCGCTTGTCCATCTCGGCGCGGGAGTACATGCAGCCGCGGTACTGATAATGAGCGCTACCCTCTTGGACATTCTCATCACTTACCGCACAGCCGTTCTTATCTCCCTTCACCCGCAGTTGCTGTTGAAAAGCGGCCAGCTCAATACCCGCCTCCGTTGCCGCCTTTGTCCACCCACTTTCGAGAATGGACCATGGCACATACGACGACCAAGTAAACCGACGGTCCCCTTGGAGTCGTGCGTGGCTCTCTCCGCTCAGTACCGTATGGCGCAGCTCGTCAACTTTACGCCGGTTTGCAGTGAGATCGTCGGCAGAATGACCAGCCGACGCGAGTCCTTTGGCGTCTTTCCATCGCTGCATGGTACCGCAGGAGACGATCGTGCCACGGTTGATAACCAGGTCGGCGATGAGAGTGTCGTGCGGGAGTGAACGGCGGCAAGGGTCGAAGAGCCAGTTCTTGGTCTCCTCCTGCTCGGCTTGTCCGAGTTCATCGAAAACTAGAATATGGTCGCCTTCGCTGCAGAGTCAGAAGCGCTATACATATACTTTTGCCTCACCGGAGATAGAACTCGTTGCACTTGAACAGCGGCGGCCCCACACTCGATCCCACGTGAACGACGTCGAGGCGCAACGCGGCCATCCGTGCGTAGGTGAGCTCTTGGAATACTGCGCGCCGGTCCTCGCTCTTGACGGGCATCTTGCGCGGGGCGGACTCGTACCCTATCAGGCCGGGGGTAGGAACAAAGAAACGGAACAAAGATGTCTCGTCGACGTCCGTTGTCCAAGACCACTCAAAGCTTCGACGCGGGTACACCTCATCCCAAAGACCCAGGAGGATGTGGGTGGGCGGGACGAATCCTCGGCAGTACTTGATGCAGACATCCATGAGCGCCTCCGTGATGTGGAGGTACTTGATAGTCAGACACAGGATCAAGCGACAACCGACTGCTCACCTCTTTACTCGACCAAAAATGGGGCTTGAGCGGGAGTGCAGTGCGCAGAGGGACGTTGGGTGGCCGATAGATCACCTCATAGGCCATCATGAGCACCTCGTAGCCTTGGAACATATAGATTTCGGGGGGGTTCCGCTGCTTGTCCGTGTACGACGATTTGTAGATCCTGCCGAGGGGCTGGTTGGCAGCATCGAGAACAAAGCTCTCAAGGGCACGCCCATCGTCTTGAAGCTCGATCATGTCCCTGGCCACGTTGGCCTTCTCCTCCATTGAGAGCTGTCGAACCCATTCTGGAGCTGAACCGGCCACCCTCTGCCCTGGCTTGCGCTGGGCCAGAGGAACGGGCAAGGCCGGCGTGACGGGCATTGTAGTGGGTGCCGTGAGTTGGAGACGTGGAGATAGTGTGGTGAGAGGCAATGGGGACTGCGGAGGAGTGAGGGCGATTGGGTGGCGACGGGCTGAGGTGGAAGTGGGACCGAGGTTGAGGGAGGTGTGTTATGCTGGATACGGGAGGTGCTCTGGCTAGAATGGGAGGGAAATCAGAGGGACGACAGAAGATGTTGGAGGGTGGGGGAGAGTGAGAGGAATGGATGCCAAGGACAGGTGACATCCAAAGGAGAGGGAGAAACTGGTTGACAGACCTGCAGAGGAGCGAGGCCATTCGAGGAGGGACAGGGCGCCAAGGGCGCAGCGAGCAACGAAACATTGTACCACGCACGAGGCGATGCCGAGCATGCCGAGCATGCGCAGCATGCGGAGTGGGGCGTCGGCGCGTAGGTCAACGGTCATGCACCCACTGCCTTGGCACCGCGGGCACCGCCCCTATTATGGGCGCAAGTGTGAAAGGCTGGCATACGCCTTTTGTGACCAGTTGAAGCACACGCCGCGTGACAAAATGTACCATCATCAGTCGTCAGCTTGCAGCTTGTGGCCTTGTGGACAAACGCTAACCCGGGGCACACGCACGACGCGCACGAGTTGTCCCTCCTGCAAACCCACATCATCGTACTTGGCTCCTTGGCTCGTCTCTCCTCCCGCCACAACACATCGATTCCACAGCAAGATGTCAACCTCTCCAAGCTCACCGCCCCTTGTTTATACCGGTATTGTAAGTAGCTTCCATGTATTGTGTCCTGCAACTGACAAACATTTAAGGTGCTCTGGCAAGCGGAGCTTGAAGACATTTCTAAAGGAGGGGAGAACGTCCTTGTCGTCCGTCGGAACGATCCAGCGTCGCGCTACTGCGTCGTGTTCGTCCAAACCGAAGAAGATGGAGTGTATGGCGGCGCGCTGTTCAAGGCCAGCATTCATCTCGATCCAATGCATCCGTGAGTAAACCGTCCTCTCACAACAGCCTCTCACGACATCAGCCACGTGCCGCCGGAGCGCATCGTCCTATACCCTCGTCCCTGGCATCCCAATTGCCGCGGTGACGGAACTCTGGAGCTCTACGTGAGTGCATCCACAACATGGCTTCTGACCTCACCCAGGTCCAGCCACTCATGTGGGACCCCTCGACGTCACTGGCGAGCATGGGACAAGACATTTTGACGCTGCTCGCTAATCCTCGCGTTGTCAAGCCTGCCAAGCTAGCTGCCAACCCAGAGGCAATGGTAGACTGGCAGGGACACCCCCATTGGTACGGCAAACGCGCAAAGGCCTCTGCCGCGACGTAAGAACCATGCCTGGAACGTGGGCTAACGAAGACAGATCAGCTACGCCCCCCGAGGTGTCGGACCTTGTCGGAAAGATCAACACGGCCAGCACCTCGTCTGCAACAAACAACCAGCCCACAGCACCAGTTGCCCAAACTGGCTACGCTACAGCCACCACCACTCCCATCCGCCAATCGACCCGTGCTCGTTCTCCACCCAGCTCGCCCTCCATTCGCGCCTCCTCTTCCCGTCGCATGCAGAAGCGCCGGCGCATTGTAAGCGACAGTGACAGCGACTGCGTGTGCCTGTCGTGACTTGAACGCACACCTGCAATTGGTGGGGCTGTCCGTCACATCCTCGCTTGTTCAGCCTTCGCTTTGTACACCTCCTTTCATGTAACTCAACGTTGGCCCTGGACATGGCATTATGGCGTTATGGGTCGAAAGGGCCTGTGCTTAGTGATGATGGTTCCCGACCATGACTGCCACCATGCCACTAATATTGGCATATTGGCCGTCCAACAGCCAACAGGTGGATATAAGATCTGCGTGGCGCGCGTAAGAAATGGTGGCCACGTGAAATTTTGCGATCCTTGCGATCTCCCGCGATACCCTTGCGATACCCCGCGATACCCCACGATCCTCTGCGGTCCTTCGCGATCCAACGTCCTTTGACCACGTGCAAATCAAAAAAAAATATCCAGGGGCCAGGGGACGGGCAGCAGCCACTGACGCCAGAACCCAAAGTCGTTTTGCCACCCCCCGTAAAGAAATCAACCCCGCCCAACTCTCCTACAACATGTTCAAGAACTGTTTGCATGCTGGTCCCGAAGCTGGGGCCTGCCGTGACCGAGTACCTGCTTCAGCAGTGTTACGAGATTGACAGAGTCAGCAAGCAATATAGAGGGAATACAGCGCGAGGGAGGACACAAGCGAGCAGCACAGGCACGGCCGCAGATGCACGAGGGGATAGACGGCGTGTCCTCGTTTTTGGTGACTAGGCAGTAGGCCATGGAAAGCGTCCGTGCTGTGATCGCCATGGGCTAAATGGTCGTGTGGCCTGGGGGTAACAAAATGCAGGAGATCAGAGGACCCATTGCGAGGCTCGGAGTTTGCAGGTTCTGGGCTCGGTTGGCATGCCATCCGCGCACCCTCGAGCCTCAGCGCCGTCGGGAGCCGGCTGGCAAGGACCTCAGAAATGGCCAGTGCTCAATCGTGGGGCGCTGATATGTGATCATGTGCTGGACTGCACTGCTACCGAATGTGGGCCGCACTGCTACCGAATGTGGGCCAGGAGCAGGCCACACGCCGTGAGGTGATGAGGATAGCAACTGGAGCAGGTGCCTGGTGTGCTTTCCTGTGCGAGCAGCACGTCCACCGGCCCACACACACACCCACACAGGTGCAAAGAAGCGAGAAATCTCTCGTCTAACCAACTCCTTTTCCTTTCCGCCGCCTCCTCTTCTCTGCCGCTACCTCTCTTCTGCCGCTGCCACCTCTCCTGTGCCGCCGGCTCCCATCCTCTGCCGCCTCCTCTCCTCTGCCGCCACCTCTATTCTTCGCCTTCTGCCGCCTCCTGTCCTTTGCCAGCCCAGCCGACCCCACCACCGACCTCCGTCTCTTGCCATCCCAGCATAGTCCTGCAATACCCATCTTGCCCAACTATCGCTATCCCTCATCCTTGTATCATGCTACGTCCTGTCCTGTGCGACGACCTGACGACCACACCCGTCGCTCTAGCCGACTTGCGCATGTCTCTTCATCGCAAACGCTCAATGTCCCCTACTGTTGGCCTCCATTACGCGCTTCTAGCACCCCACACGGATCCAGTGGGAAGCGACGAGAGTGATGACGACGACGACGACGACGGGGATGATACCGAGGAGGAGGTTGATTCCAGCGAGAAGCAGGCGAGTGATGATGAAGATGATGATGTGATTGTGGTGGGCGAGAAGGGGTTTGCCGACACGGTGACAGGGGCTTGTGACTTGTCTGCCCTCGAGGACCAGCGCGCTCGCGACGGCTTCATCCTGAAGCGAGACCCCAGCTTGCCTCCAGGTAGGTACCGGTATGCAGGCTTGGAGGATATCCTGCTGACAACCAAGTTCAGAACGACGGCCGCCGTGGATGGCGTGAGCGGGTCGACCGCTACCGCTCGTTGCCTGCCGAAGGGTCGCAACCAGACCAGCGCATTCCAGACGACAACTGTCAGGTCGACGAGCTAGGTAAGTAGGATAGTTCAGGTGGTCCTGCACAGACTTGAGACTGTCATATTGCGGATCGAGAACAGGTTGGTTGAGCACATGTCTTCAGCTCTGTATGTCCTTGAAAGTCCTGTGCTTGATGGTCTTGGAAAAGCACTGTGCGCCCCCAAGCGCGATATTCAGGTTCCAAGACTTTGCGGGATAAGCTGTGGCTTAGCTGTAGCTGACCTTGCAGTGCAGGGCCAAGAGTCCTTCTACCGCTTTCTGGGCAAGTTCGGTGCGGACCTCGTTACGCCAAATCGACTCGGTACCAAGGGGCCCAAGCTAGTCGAGCAGGTAGAGTCATTCCCGATCCGGTATCACGGGACTACCACCTCGTACAGCCATATCCACCGGGGCAGTAAGCAATTTGCGCTGCCCATTGACCAGGCTCTCTCGTACCTGGAAGCCAACCCGAAGATTGCGAACGGGCGACCAGCCGTGCTCATTGACTCTGTCTCGGGTGAGCACTGCCAAGTGAAAATGCCACAGTCCTAGCTAATGTCAGCCATTGTAAAGTCGGCGATTGTCCACAAGGCACATCTGCGATGGATGCTGCGGTGGTGCGAGTCATTTCCAGGCAACGTCATGATTCTCGAGATCGACAATCTTCTGTATGGCAGCCCGATGCCGTCCCGACCAACGCTCCGTGTCGTGGTATTCGCCGGCGGAGATCCGATGATACCGGAAAAGAGTAAGTAGTCAACTCGCAGCTCAAACGCACATGGAAAATGCTGTAGGGCCACGACTAACGCACTCAGCTCTGCACAAGCTACGCTCGATGCTCGCATACCGCAAAGGGACTCATTGGGCTGGGGCCAAGTCGTTTATGCTGGTTGCGAACACCGGTGGTTTGCAGCGAAGCCTCGCGGGCCGCAAGGGTATTGACCGCTCTATCCAGCACCTTGCGTCTCGGCTGGTCGCAGCGCTCTCCAATCCAGTTCCATCCGGGCCAAAGCCACCACTCTCCTCGCTTGCAGCCACGGCGGCATCAAGCCCCCCAAAGCGTCTGCCGTTCACGCGCCAAGGCGCATTTGTACTCAACGTCAAACTGGCGCGCGCAGTGGAAGACGCCTACCGACAAGGGAACACCGGCCCAGTTGTCGTGTCAGAGGACATGACATGCAAGCAAGGTCGAGACGTGACGGTTGTCAAGGTCGCCATCGCCGGCCAGCTCTGCACGAGGGCACAAGGTCGCGAGCTTCAAAGGGCGTACGATGGGATCAGAGATGAGGAGCGCCAGCTCGTCACCCTCGAAGACGGGTATGTGGCCGCGCAGGACGTGCTGGGTCCTTTGTACAACAAACGCGGGAATTGCATGTTTGCGCAACTGCCCTCGCGTTTGAGCAACGACCCCACAATCAATGGATTTTTTTACACCGTTACTGTCAACGGCAAGCGTCTGGCGTCATACCTTTACGCGGCCGACCCGGTTTCCCGTGCCGTGTACGCAGATCTCCAGCGCCGCCGTGCCACCTCGACAGCTGCCTATCGAATGATCCGTACGAACCTCGACGTCCAATCAGACGGGACCATCGGTCGCATTATTCCCGCGACGACAGCGCGCGCCAACAAGACGAATACTCGTCGGTTACCCACCACAAAGAAGCTTCAATGGCCGAAACAACCAACCCAACCCAAGCTCTCGCAACCCCAAGGTCCGCCCAAGCGTCGTGGTCGAGCTCGGACTTGTCCACCTCCTCCACCGCTGTCTACCCGCGCCCAAGAGCTCGGCCGTTACCTGGCTACCCACCTCCCGAACCTCTCCCCAAGAACATGGACGGCGCAGCCAGACTTGGGTGACGCGGTTAACGACTACGCGGCGTCTCTTGGGGTTATTAGCAAGGACGACCTCGCACGTATTTGGAGGTATGGCCGAGCCATTCTTGTTAAAGAGGGCAAGTGGGATGAGTCGGTTGCGGCTTCGAGCGCGGGGTCCAACGAGGAGTACACAGCCCTTTTTCCGAAGCAGGAGAAACCAGGCAAGGTGAGGCCGCGGGACTATGATCTTCAGCTTCTGGACGGGTACTCGCCCTCCGGGGCGCGTAATCGTTGGTCCTAGACCTCGTTCTCCAAGTTTCCCATCGATCCCACGCCTCGCCCCATGGGATCTCGACCACCGTACGCCCTACGCCCTCTTCATTGTGACATTCAAGATTCCATCCAAATCGTGGATATAACCAGCGGGTTCCCAGGTGCTGGCATCGTGCCCAGGTACTGCAGTACATGGGTGGGTAGCGACGTCGACTGCCCAGGTGTACTTCGCCCAGTCACGCCCCGCGTTCGTCCAAGACGCCACCACCCGCTTCGTCGATGACGCCAGTTTCGCCCCTTCATGCAGAACTGCCAGATTCGTCCCTTCGTGTGAAACTGCCAGCTTCACCCCTTCGTCTACAGTCCACACCCCACACCTCTCCTTCAGTAGCAGACACATGGTGTGTCCATTGTACTCGTCCATAGAACTGACTGATGCTATAGGCTTTGTACATCTGGTTGAACTGTGTCCGGGAACCATTTGGACTGGGTCCGGGACCCATTTGGACAGTGTCCCGGAACCATTCTGGCGTGCCATCCCCCGTTGCACCCGACCCGATCGCACACTAGCACTTCTCATTCCCATCCAAGGGGTGACAGTCGAGCATTTTGAAAAGGTGGGGACACCGTGCCACCTGCGACTTCAAGTCTCACTCCACGCTGGCCACAGGACACGGTCGCGGGCTGACCAGGTGCAATTCTCAATGGCGCTCCTTCGCACGCCACCAGCGTTTCCTCCATGACTTCTGGCTCGCACTCAACGCCGCCAGCTCTCGCCGCGCCAAATGACAGTTCAACACACTCCGCGCTTCAGTTTCCATGCACCCCAAGTCGCATGGAATATGAATCATGTACAATGAAAGTGGCGGCTCCGCATCTTCGCTTATGCCTTGATCTTGAGCTGACCGAGGAAGTTCGCCTTCTCCTCGAGGGTCTGCCAAGTCGTGTGACCCTGGCGGGACGCCGTGGAAATGAACTTGAGCTCGGTCCTGCGCTGTTAGCCTCGCTTCTCCTGGATCGTAGTGGAGCGTGATGGACGTACTTCTCGAGGTGAGCGCGCGAGGTGTGAGGCCTTAAGGCGTGGCGAAGCGTGATGATACGCTTAGTGGTACCTCATACGTCAGCAAACGCTCTTGACAATGAAGTAGAAGCCTTTAAACTCACCAGCAATAGCACCCTTGACCATGACAAAGTCGTTCTGGATGAGGGGCTGGGATGGTGTCAATGATTGTCCGATCTGGATCGGCAGGCACGGTTTGGAACTTACGTAGTGCGACCAGCCGCCGACGGGGTTGATCGACTTCTCGGAGAGGTCAAAGTCGGTGGTGCCCGACTTGGCGTCGGAGCCGTTGGCGATGCGGTAGATCTTGTGGTTGATCGAAGTACGGCGGTGGTAACCGTCCTGACCGGAACGGGCGACCGAGTACATGACCTTGGACGGGTGCCAGGCACCGATACAAGCGACCTTGCGGAGACCACGGTGGGTCTTGCGGGGGAGCTTGGTGACACCCCAACGCGAGATGACACCGGCGTAACCCTTACCCTTGGTAACGGAGATGGCGTCGATGCACTGGTCCTTCTCGAAGACGGCGGTGACGTCGACGGTCTTCTCGAACTTGGACTTGGCAAACTCGACCTTGTCGGCGATCGAGCCACCGTTGACCTGGATCTCGGCAAGGTAGGCCTTCTTCTGCGCGAGGCCGGTGAGGTGGGGCTGGGTGTGGGCGAGGACGCGGACGACCGAAGCGTACTTCTTGATGCGCTCGAGCTCGCGGGCGACCGAGGCGCCGTTGTTCTCAGAGTGCTTCTTGGCGTAGCGGGTGAAGGCCTTCTTCTTGGAACGGTACCAGTTCTTGTAGAAGCGGCGCTTGACCTCGTCAGAGAGGTGCTCGGCCCAGACAGTGGTGAGGGCACGGAGACCGCGGGGGGTCTCGACGTAGCCGACAACACCAACGACAACCATGGGGGGAGTCTCAATGATGGTCACGGGCTCGACAACCTCGCGCTTGTGCATCTTGGAGCCGGGGCGGTCGAGGTCGCGGACAACGTGGCTCATGCCGGCCTTGTAGCCGAGGTGGGCGGTGAGGTGCACGGGCTTCTTGGGGTCATCCTTGGGGAACGACTTGATGTAGCCACGGTGCTTGGCCGCACGCTTGCGGGGAAGGAAGGCAAGCGAACCCGAACGAGGCTCCTCGTACTGCGCGGGTTAGCAATCTGCGTACTCCTTCCACACCACCGACACCGCCGCCGCCCTTCCGCTCGTCGCTGTCCACTGCTGTCGTTTCCGCTACTCTCCATCTACTCTCTGCCTCTCCGTACTCTCTCCACCTCAAAATCTTCACTCTCTTCCTGGTCGATCACGCCTCACAGCGCAGCCAGGAAAGCGAGGACAGCGAGGACAACAGCGGACAGCGGCGCGGGGTCGTCGGCGGGTCGGGTCGAAGCGATACACACCTTGCGGTGCGACATTTTTTTGGTTTCTTGAAGAGGACAAGGGGAGAAGACCAGTAAAGATCAACGCTACATCTAGCACAGCACACCCACGGCACCCCCCTCCCCCTCGTCGCCTCGCCAGTCCCATCCCAAACCTTGGCCACAGAATCTGCAGCCTCGCACCGAATCTCGCGTGTTTTTGCTTCCGTTGGACCCTGATCGGCGCTGTGTTTGCTACACTAACGCCGACGCCCTCGATTATGAATAGCGGAATCAATTTTCACAACACGGAGATTTACTCTAACTCCGTGCCTCCACTCGCCACCTGACCTGAATGTTGTGCCGTCTCGATCTCCAAACGTCATCATAACATCTCCTCATCCTACCGCTACGCCTCTGCAGCCCGCCATCCGCTACAATGTCGAGGAGGGCCACCTCATCTCCGTTGAGCGTCCAGCCTACCACGTTGATGGAGGCAGAGGACGACCCAATGGTGGGAAGCGATGCCGCATTCAGCGACGTGGACATGGATGGCGAGTCGAGTGGTCTCGACGATGGCAGTGGGGACGAGTATGTCGAAGAGGATGATGACGGGACGGGCAAGCGGGCCGCAGAACAGCCGGTCGACAATTCCAAAGACGATGCTATCTTCCAGTGGGTTGTGTGACCACGCATGTCACTGACAGTCAGACGTATTGCAGGATATGTTTCGGGTGGTGCTCCCCAGCAAGGCGACGGGTTTGGAGGCGCATCATTCCAGCAGGAGCTCGCAACGCTCGACGAGGAGGAGCTCCCACAATCCTCTAAGAGGGCCCCAAGGCGACGAGTGAGCTAACATTATTGTGTTGGCCCTAACATGCAGTTCCACAAGGCACATCGGCCCACGTACGACGTGCAGCAGCTCCTTGGTCGCGCCAACATGGCGTACATTACCCAAGACCATTCAGAAGCCGCCAAGCTGTTCCTCGAGGTCATCCGTCATGATCCTCACGTCCATGCAGCGTGGTCGACTCTCTCTACCATCTACAAGGAGATGGGCGACTTGGATCAGAGTCGACAGATGCGGTTCTGCTCGGCGCACATCGAAGAGGATATTGGCACGTGGCGTGAGCTGGCGGACGAGTTCCGGTAAGCACAGTGTTGGGGTACTCAGAGAGTCTAACTCCAGTGCCGAGGGAAATATGAACGAGTCGCTTTACTGTCTGCGCAAAGCAGTCAAGATGGACTCGTCTCGGTCGGACATTCTGTGGCAGCTCGTCGAGATATACCGGACGATGGGCAAGAACAACAAGGCCGTCGATGCGTTTCGCAAAATCCATCGCGCGGAGCCTGCGTTCTTACGTGACTTCAACCTCCTCATGGAGATCCATCCGCTTATCCTGGAGACGAAGCAGTACGCATTTGGCGCGACTGCGTTCGGTGACGCGTTCATGTGGCACTTTGCCACATTTGATTCGCCCACGGACGAGACTGTCGTGCCCGAGGGCGAAAACACAATGAATATCGAGCACATTGTCACATACGTTGATTATCTGCTCAAGGCGGGCGATCCAGAGTCGGCTGTCGGTGCGATCCACCGCGGACAGCGCTGGCTTCAAGGCCGCAAGAGCGAAAAGGCATGGGACGCTTCGGACGACGATCTCGAGTATCAGCCACCCAGGGACCCAGACGACACAGACACGGAAGGTCCAACCGAGGGAAACCCGTTGGACAACCAACTCCGTTACCGCTTGGCTATTGTCCGCTTGCGGCTCGGCCAGGATGACGAGGCGATGGTGAGCGACGACGGGTGTACAAGTACTAACCTCAGATCCATGTCAATGTCATCCTCCAACTGGACGCGATGATTCACGGCCAGATGTTTGAGGAAATGGGAGAAGCTCTCATGAAGCGTGGTCTGTGGGAGGCTGCCCTCGAATGCTGGGCGGCTCTGCACGAGCGGAATGTAAGTGGTTTGGGCTTGGGACGAAACTGACCGCAGGTCGATGACTCGCCGATGATCATCTTCAAGCTTGGTGTCTGCCAGCACCAGCTGAAGCGTAACGCCGAAGCGCTTGAGAGTCTCAAGTGGGGTAAGTGACCGAATTTGGACTTTGCCAAGGCTAACATGGTAGTTGTCGACAATGACAAGCATAATATCGAAGCACGCCTCGCCCTTGCGTCTGTCCTCGAGGACATGGGCAACAAGGCAGAGGCCCTGGAGATTGTGTCTGAAGGTAGGTCTCCGTCACTCACCTGCTCACTGACCACCAGTTATCCGTGCTGGAGGAGACCCGCACTGGGATGGCACACAGTCAAAGGGCGAGAGAGCGGCCGCTCATAGGCTCAACAAGCGGGTGCTGGAGGCCCAGGCTGCGCAGACCATGCAAGGTCTCTGGGAGGACGTACGTGACGCCGAAGAGGGTATCAACAATGGCGAGCCATGGGCCCTCGACCAGTTCATCCAGTCTGCCGGAACCATGATTGAGACCTACCGCCTAGCAAAGAGCAACTTTACCAAGAACAGGGTACGGTCTTGATACCTTGATTCGAACTGACCGCTCCAGGGTATCACCCGTGTCGCCAAGAGGCGCAAGTACGGTTCCAAGACGGACATTACATCGCAGGCAATGGCAATGCAGGATCGCCTGGAGCGTACTCTTGGATGTGAGTTGCACTCGACACTACCGTGCTAACACCGCAGTTGAGGACGAGACACCATTAGACCTCGCGGGCAAGAACGACTATGAGATTGTCCGCCAAACTCAGTTCTACGGTATCGAGGTTGAGGACTGGCTCGCCCTGTGCATCAAGTACTGCTGCGTTCTCATGGTCAAGAACGAAGAAGACGTGGCCATGGATATCCTCGAGCATGTCATCTGGTCTGGTCTCTTCAACAGTCGTCGCTGCGAAATTGCCTTGCGCCTGACTCTTATTGGTGAGTGCTGGTGTCCAGGTGTCTGCAAGCCATATCACGCTGACGACTCAGCCTGTTCCACCCGCATCCAGGCGTACGACAGGATCGTCGACAATTGCAAGCGCCTGTCTCAGATGCACCAATTCCGGCCAGAGCCGCTGCTTCTCATGCTTGCGTGCCTTGGCGGTGGAATGAAAGCTGCCGAAGCTTCGCAAAACTTGGCGCTGCAAAAGTTCATGCACCGCGAGGTCCGTATCTACGACGAAGCCGTGAGTGGCATCAAGCTGCGATACAACACACGCCACAAACGCTGGGCCCAAATCATCACTGCGGGCCAGTCACGCCGGCTTGGCGACTTTGTGGAGGAGGACGCAGACAGCGACAACAGCGAGGGTGCAGGTGAAAGCAAAGCTGCACGGCCGGCTGCGATCGAGGGTGCGGCGGACGGAGACGAGGATGACGACGAGGGAGACGACGAGGACCGATCGGTGGCCCCATCCGCGCTTGACCCATCGGGCGTGGACGAGGAACACGACTGCCCAAAGCCAACCAAGTACTCTCCAACCTTCAACACGCTCTATGGGCAGAATATGCTCACGACCAAAAGCTACCAGAGCGCACTTTGTAGGTCCACTGTTCCCGCGCACTACTGATGGTGCCAGTCTACTTTTTCCGTGCCTACGACATCAACCCATACGACCCATACCTATGCTTTTTGATTGCGCAAGCGTTCTTTGGGCGTGCACTAAACCGTCAATCGGACAACCGCAACTATCAGATCTCTCAGGTAAATCTACAGAGCTTGTGACGCGGCGAGAGCTTGTTCCCTGACGTTTCACAGGGACTCGTATTTCTAACGCGATACCGTAAACTGAGTCCTAGCGATGACCAATCGCAAGAAGAGGTCGAGTACAACTATGGACGCGCGTTCCATGGCCTGGGTACGTATGACGCAACCTTGCATCGCATCGAGCATCGCTTTGGTGGCGGATGTGATTGCCATGCCTGCCAAGCGATGCTATGAAACGGGACGCTAGTTGCATCGCCACTGACCACGCAGGCATCGCACATCTGGCTGTGGCACACTACGAGCGAGTCTTGGACTCTGTGCGTCGGCGCATGGAAGCGGCACCGGTCGAGGAGCGCGAGGATATCCGCCAAAACTCGATGGCATGGGAGAGTGCCCACAACCTTGTGCTCATCTACAGCGCGTCTGGGTCGTTGGACCTCGTGCGGAGCCGCTCGGACGAGTGGCTGGCGCTGGTGGAGTGATGGGAGAGCTGTAAGGAGCCTGTATCCGTTTGAGATGTGAATGTTGTACGCTTGTGCAGGTGTTGGTCCGTCGCAACTGAGTCTCGCCTCAGAAGAGCAGCATAGCGCCGTCGACGATGGCAATGGCGACGACGAGCGTGCGAGGCGATACAGGGTTTGGGCACTAGCGATGTGCCTTTAGGCACCGAGGTGTCAGGTCTGTTTTACCACACACGGTGATGCTTTGAGGTTTGCGGCATGACAGCATCGCCCGACTCGGAAATGGGGGTGCTGTGAGGCTGGCGGGGGGTGATGGGTGTTTTGAGTTTGTCACAGAAGTTACAAGCTCCCTGGCTAGGAACAGGATAGAGTCGAGGCCCGGAGGTTGTTGACGTTCTTGGAACAAGATTAGCTGTTCTGGCCACGGCGGTTCTCGCTTGCGGCCGAGGTGGGGGGTTGTAACATTCGGGGTGGGTTCACGATCAGCGATGGCGGCGTCATCCCCCGCTGCTACCGGGCTTGGCTCGTTTCTTTCAAGATTTCTGACATCGGACACTACTGGGGAACAGGCTCTGGGGTGCTCGGCGGCAAAGCTTGCGAAAGTGTGGGGTGAGTGCGTGTTCCTATTCCCATTCCAGCGCCGACCACCCAGTTGATAACTTTTGACTTTTGCCAGAGTACAGTACGCATTCAGGCGGTGATGGGCATTCATTTGGACGTGCTCGCCATCTGCAGCCATCTGGATGAATAAGACGGCGCTCGTGGCGGTGGCGTCCGAGTTCATTTTGAATGATCTTCAGCATGCAGCATGCAGCATGCACCAGCATGTGGGAGCGCGGCTTCCAGCGCCCAACTTCGGGGTCATGACGGGAATTGCTCGCTCGGGCAGGTATACCCAATCCAGGGGGAGGACGAGCCACATGACATGAGCCGCACCATCCGATGAGACACGGGATGGAGCGTGTCAAACCAAAACACAACCAAACATTTATGCAAACACCTTTGTCAAGGAGGATACGTAGCAGACGCGACCAACGGGTACGGCGTGATTGCTGTCATCGGATCGGCGTGTCCCACCGCACGGGTCTGCGACCGAGTCGATTTGGGACTAGCATGTGCGTTTGTCACACGGGGCTTACGTTTGCATCGGTGTCGCATGTCGTCACGGCGCGTGAGCCTGTGTTATTCTGGCTTTTCTGGAAAAATGCCCTGGTGGGATGGTGGCCGGCGTGTCTATCGGCATGCCTGGATGATGACGACGCCGGGGTCGAGGTCTCGGCGAACGGGGGTGGCGATGAAGCGCAGAAACACCAACTTTCGGCATCCCAGGACCTGGTCTGGGGTCCACCATGCCCGCTGGATGGGCAGTGTCTGCGAGTCTGGGCCGGTTCGGCCTGGGGTTAGTCCTCGGTGGTATGCTCGACTGCTCGGTGGAGGGCGACCCCATCCGTGTCAACACTGCCCAGACTGCCGTCATCGGCCGGCACGATGCCGCACCCCCGGGCCTGGGACCTGGGCCACCGGTATGCAGGCTGGCAGACATGTGTGCATGTGGTGCCGGGGTGCCGTAGCCTAGCCCGTGTCTGATGCACGGTGTCACTCTCCACCTCCGACCCCACTACTGCGCGCCGGCATCGGGGCACCAAGTTCGTCTGTGTGGTGGCTGTGCGTGTGCCTGCTGTAGGGCCGTAGAAGAGTACCGAAGTGCCCTTGTCCGGAGCGGTCCCTCGAGCTGTGCACCGAGTGACATGGTGGGACTCACTCCACTGCACCGCTGGTCGGGTCAGCTGCACGCCGCTCACACGCTGGTCCGACGCGAGGGGCCGGGGCTGGCCGGGGCGCGCGTTGGGCGCGGCAAGGGGCCACAGTTCGGCGCAAGTGTCGCAGAATGCACAGGATGCAGCACTGCCCCGAACACGGCCCACCCCAGATCGCAGACCGGCCAAGAGAGTTTTGAGAGCAAGCGTATTTCTTGCCAGACAAACGTGCCTAGCGCAGCACAGGTCGGGGTCCAGGTCCAACAAACGCAAACCATACCAAACCCAACAACCCAACACGAAGCACCAAACGTACCGACAGACGTTCGGAGCTGTGGACCCCGTGCGTGCCCCGTGCCCGTACATCCAAGGATCCACCGACATGCGTCGCGACGGTTTCCACACCGACCGCACCGCAACGAGGGTACCGACAAGACCTGGTCGAGTATCGCTCGCTATCATCTGTCCTTGTCTTCATCGCATCGTTCATTCTCCATCGCTTCAATTGTCTACGCCTCGACGCCGAGACGCCACTCGCTGCTAGAAGCAACAAGGAGCCCACCCAACAACGCCACACTCGGATCTCGACTCGCCTGGCGCGACTTTTCTTTTTCAGTGAGTTAGGTTACCCAGCAACGCGCGCCACGCCCATTCCTCCTTTGCGTCGATTCCTCCATTCCATTCTATTCAGCCCCGCAGGGGCGGCAAGTCCATTTGTGGCCGGCAAGTGTCTTGGCACTAGCATGCGACTTGGACCGTGGCTAGCATGACCAGCGCGGGCAACGGCATGGCGCGGCTCTGTGGCGCACCGTGTCGCGTGCTAGTCAATCGCCAGAGTGAATATTGTGGCTGCATGGCGTGGCGTAGCCAGCCTTCGTGCCGAGCTGCCGTCTTCACTAGCGCCATAGCGCGGGTCAAAGGGTCGAAATGGATCCATTTCATGGCGGCGTTGAATGCGAGCATACATGCAGACAAGGATGGCAGGACTGACGGTACCCAGGTACACGCGGATCGCTCATTTGCATCTCTGCAAAGCACTTGATCACTACTCTGTCTGATCCTCTGCTTGCTCTGCACGACGCGCACAAGCCCACACACAAATTGCGCGCCTGGATCGCGTACATTACTTGGAATCGCGTCTGTGTGTACTCGTGGTGGTTGCCCGATTGCTGCGCACTGCGGGCTGGCTTTTCTTTCCGTCGTCTTGTTCTCGTCATACGCGTTCCCGTCAACCCGACCCGGTCCACGCTAGCCATTACCAGGCAGCCCGACAAACCAACCAACCAAGGTCAACACGCACCCGCCCGCGCGCTGCATCGCACCACCTGCCTATTTCCTAAGCTATCGCAGCCGCGACGCCACCCGGCCACCCGTGTTATTGTTGGTTCCTAGATTATAGCCCCTGGCTATCAAATACCACCACTGTACCGTACCACACACCGGCCACCTCCGCCCCCGCGACGCCAGACGCCTCCCCCGCCGCCACCGACTCGACAAGCCCCTGCCTGCAGCTGCCTGCCTGTTGCTCTCTCTGCATTCATGACCCGCATCGACTTTAGCCAGCCTCGGCCCCAGGGCAGTTACTATGACTGGAACGACTGGGACGACTCTGCAAACGACCCGTTCTGTCGGATGCCCTTGCTAGGACATCGTGGTACCTATGGCCATGGCGAGATTCTAGCACGGCCGACGACGCCAGCAGCGGGCCCGACCCTCTCGACCTACTCGACCCTTGCGACTTCGACCTCGAGCACAGGGACCGTGCCAGCCGTGTCTTATAGACCCCATGTTGTAGGGACAAAGAAGAACGGCTCCCCCACTTGCCCCGGATCATCCTCTCCGCCCGTTGGACACTACTACTCGTCCCCTTACTCGGCAACCTCGACCCCTACCCCGAGAACCCGGACGCCTGGGCCACTAGGACAACATTATTACGCCATGCCCATGCTTGAGCGTTCATCTTCTCAACCTAGCCTCACACACACCACCACCACCGACCACTCGCACTCGGACACACAACACCGCGCGCCCACTCTGGTCACTCCGCAGACATCTACACGCGATCTCGGCGCGACTACAACAACGACAACCGCGAGCACGCCCGCGACGTCAGCGACTTACCCAGTGACGCCCCATACGGCCTCGACGGGCCCCGCTCCCACGACGCCCTACAGTGCTCCCCCTCCCACCACCCAGTTCACCCCCGACGACGACGACTTCTCTGCTCGCCGCAACAAGCGTCTCTCCATCTCGCGCTCGCTCCAAAGTCTGCGTGACAGGGCAAAGGCCGACAAGGCACGCAGGCGCGCAAGTACCGTGACCTCGCCACCAGACAAGTGAGTCTTTCCGTTGTTGGTGCCTGAGACGGCACTGGTCATGTCATTGTTTGCTTGGCTCCTCCTCGCACCCAAGACGAAGCGGCAGCGACCATGTGGCGACTCTGGTTTCCGCAACGATTCTTTCTCTTCTACGACCGACACTGACTCCATTCCCAGAATCACCCTCGCTGCCAGCCTGCCGCCCGTCCCATCTGTGCCGGGCATGTACCGCAGCGAGCAGGCACAAACGCTCCCAATCGACCGGCGTGTGGTGAGCGAGAAGGCTCCTCAGACGACCAGTGGCCCCACTGGTCGTCCGACACCACCGTCGGCCCCAACCACGCCGTCCAAGGGTGGTTTTGGCAAGTTCTTCCGCCGCCTCACAGGCGGTAGCAAGGACAAGTCGCCCAACGGGGTAAGCCCGTCCGCGGCCACAAAGTCCCCGGGGACTACGAAATCAAGCCCCGCTACCGCCTCCAACAGCCCCAATGATGGCTACCGAAACGAGCAGTTCTCGTCAGTTTCTTCCAAAGGCCCCCGTCGGGAAAAGCGCAAGCCAGTGCCCCATGTGGAGCCACCTGCGTCCGTGCGCGGAATGCTGGCCGAGCTCGACGCGTCTTCGGCCGTGATCCAGCGCCGGGCGACAAATCGCCGGAGTGCTCTGCCACCGGGGCGCACGGTGGCTCTGTCGGATGAGCAGCATGCTGCGGAAGTCGCGCCCGAGCTCGCGGCCGACCCCAGATCTGACGCAGAGGCTGCGGACGAGGCTGGGTCGCCTTCCGATGCTCTTGCAGCATTGACGCGCCATGCGGAGCGCGGCTTGGCATTCGACTCGGACCGCACACTGTCCCCGCAGCTCTCTGCAGACAGCGGTAGCGGCAAGATTGGGCCGGCGACACCGCCGTCCGAGTCACGCGACGCGTTCCCCGACGCAGATGAGCGTTCCGACTCGGGGCACGGGCATGGCAACCCTGTCTTTTCGACCCCCGAGCGTCACCTGATCATTGCGCCGGACGACGACGCGCCGCTCATCAAGAGCGTCCCTGCGTCCCCTGTGGCACAGCAGGTGGTGACCATTTTGCAGCAGCCCGACTTTTTGTCGTCTGATGAAGAGGTGCTCGCGCCCGCGCGCAAGGCCGCGTCGTCCAACGGGCACTCGGCACCGCAGTCGGCGCAGCACTCTGTGCACATGCGCTCGCGGTCGGCGTCCGAATCGTCGTCGCGCGCCCGCGCGACGCCGGACAGCATTGGGCGGCTGCAGAGGGCACGCCGCGGCCTGGCCGACTTTGGCGCGTATGACAGCGATGGATCCGATGTCGACGAGGACATGGACATTGTCCACCCGCTCCGTCTGCGCATCCCCGTGCGCTCGGGCTCGGACTCTATGGCGCCGACGTCGGTATCAGAGCCGTCCACAACCGCGACGTTTGGGCCCGGCACAGCCAGCGGCGGGTTGCCAGCCGGCTCGTCGGCGATGCCACCTACGCCGACGACGGCGGGCGAGTGTATCGAGACGCCAACGTCGTCCGCGTTCGACCACTCGATCACGGGCCACTCGAGCGACTACCACTCGGCCCAGGGCCACTCTACCACGCGCTCGCGCGGTCACGGGTCGCAGTCGGGCCACTCGACGTGCCAGTCGGCCTGGTCACACACGACCGTGACGTCCCCTCGCGACGCGCGGTTCGCAGGCAGCTCCCCGCCTCGCCAGGCGCCCATCGGCGACGGTCTCAGTTCCGACGGCCACGGTGGCCGGAGCAAGGTGCGCCTCGCGAGCGCGAGCCTCCGGCGCAAGCTCAGCACGCGGCCCAAGCAGCCGCCCACGAGCTTTGACGCGTACGCTGCCAAGCAGCGCGAGCTCGCCAATGCCCGCCAGAGCTGCAAGCCCACGCTCCACTCGCAGGCCAGCATTGCCGCCGAGATGCGCGAGGTCAAGGACAAGGACGAGGTGCAGACCATGGAGACGTTTTTCCTCTCCTAGGCGCTGTGGGAGACGCAACAAGATGTGGTAATTGACGACACGGACGAGTGCGGGTTTTGTGCATCGGAAGCAACGGGTGTGTTGTCACAATAGGATTCGGAAGCAGTAGAACTCTAATCATTGACGGCCATCGACGACATTGGAAGCACAGTTACACAGTCATACATCGTAGTCTCATGTGATTGTACATATCAGCAGACAACGAGAGGAACCGAGAGGTGCACAAGACGAGTGGGCGAGTCGCGTCTACCCCGGTAACGAGGCGAACGTGGCTGAGCTGGGACTTTTCTCGAGTCGGGCTGTAGTGGGCGACAGCAGAACAGGGTACTGCACGTTTCCTGCATGAATGAGCCACATTCATCAGGTCATGTTGTCAAGCGACCAGGCGCCCGAGGGCGGTAGCGAGGTCACTCAAGCGCCGGATTCCCATGGCACAATCCGCAGCAACTGCATCGATGCAACCATCGAGTCCCCCGTAAACAACCTCGGTGCCGTAGATTTGGTTCCGTCGCCACCCGGCCTCCACCGAATGACGACATGCAGTGCCATGACAGAAGCCACTCTAGCCTCGTTCTCAGCCTCGTTCTCAGCCAAACCCTCTGCCTCAGCCTTGCCGGGCGCGTCGCACGCGTATACCTCACCATTGTCTCCCCATCCCTCCGTCGCCTCTTCCTCACCTTCCCTCTCCAACACTTCCACCTCGCAACGTGCAAAACAGCAACAGCCAAAACCATGCTCTTCTCCCATCTAGCCCTGCTCCTCGTGCACCTCCCGCGCGCCTTGAGCAGCGAGCCCTACGCCGCCTCGGACCAAATCGTTTTCGACGCCCACCTCGGGGGGAAACCCAAACCGGATCCCGAGCTTCCACGCCGGCGCGTCGCGGTCGTCGGCGCAGGCGCGTCAGGGGCCGCGGCGGCCTTCTTCGTCTCCCGGGCGGGGAGGTTTGTCGAGCAACAGGCCGGGATGAGGGAGGGGCAGTTGTTGGAGGTTGTGGTGTTTGAGCGGGAGGGGAGGGTTGGTGGACGTGAGTGTGACGCACCTGTCTCTGTGTTCGGGCTCTGGACGGACTTGGAATAGGTGACGAGCTCGATACCCACCACGACCGTCCGCTGTCCATGCCTGACCATCGTTTCTCTTCCTTTGTCCTTTTGTTTCACTGCTTCTTGACTGAGCTCATCGTCGTCGCCATGTGGATTGTGACTGGCCGTGTTAGGCATATCCCCTCTTCTCCCTTGACCTTTGTGCCTTCCTCTGTTCCCTTCCGTTGTTTCCTTCCGTTGTTCCCTTCCTTTCTATTCTTCTATTGATCGCCGGTTTCATCGTCCTATCCTAATGATCAGCGGTTTCACTGTCAACAAACGTGAAACAGAGCCGTCTTGTGATCAATGTACCATGACCCATCCTTCCCTCTTGCCTCATTGTTCCATCAGCTCCATTCCAGCACTACAATCTCCAAACTCGACTGACAACCAGGGACGACGACGGTGCACCCGCACGATGACCGGCACCTTCCCCCGATCGAGCTGGGTGCGAGCATCTTTGTCGATGCCAACAAGAACCTCGTGAATGCGGCCAAGGTGCGTAGAAGGATTGTCACTTTGAGGGTTCTCCTCATACTCGATGTCTGGGGAGAGGAAGTTGGGTTGCCTGAGTGGCACTGCGCAAGTTGGCCGTCTGGTGCAGCCTTGAGACGGCCCAGTCTTTCAAGACCATCTATCCTACTACTGGAGGACTACCTGGACGTTGTACCTTGACGCATGCCCAAGATCATTCCGGTACTAACCACAGCTCTTCAACTTGACGCTCGCCGAGCCGTCCTGGGGCCAAGCAGGCATAGGCATCTGGGACGGCACCGAATTCCGCTTCACGACGTCGGGGAAAAAGACACTTTGGTCGGGGTGGTGGGACACGGTCGCGGCCCTGCGACGGTACGGTCCCCTTGCGAAATTCCGGCAGACTAAGGCTGTTGCGCACATGCTCGCGCGCTTCAAGCGCTTGTACGATCCTGCATTCCTCGCTGCTCGCGGGCCGGTCTACAGTATCGAAGAGTTTGGAGACAGTGTCGATCTCGGAGTGCAGCTTACCACAAACTCGGGAGAGGACTGGGCGCGGAACGAGGTGGGAGTGAGCGAGTTGTGGATGAGGGAGATTATGGAGGCGAGTACACGTGTCAATGTGAGTTGTTTGAACGGAGTTGGAGACTCTTCTGCGACGGCGCGGCAACCTTTTTGGACGTCGCTGCAATCGAGTGCCACATGCCTTCAAGGGCTGACACCAGTACGCGAGCAACATGGACGAGATCCACGCGCTCGGCGCCGGGGTATCGTTAGCGACTGGCGGTGCCAGCGTCGTACAGGGCGGCAACTGGCAAATCTTTGAGGGTATGATCAATGCCAGTCACGCCAAAGTCCATCTTTCCACCGAGGTGACAGAGATCAAGGCCAACGGCACCTCATTCCGCCTCCTCACAAAGGGTGACAAGAAGGCGGCAGACAGTGCGGACGACACATTCGACCAGGTCTTCCTCGCTGCGCCGTGGCATAGCCTGCCCAAGATCAGCGGCGTCGACGCTGAGCCAATCCCGTGGGTGATACTCCTTGCACTGTGTCCCAGTGCAGTCCCACTTACTCCCAGCGAAACGCCGTACGTCGAACTACACGTTACCCTCCTCGTCACGACGTCTCCGACACCCAATCCCGCCTACTTTAACGTTCCGGCAGGAACGCGCGTCCCACAGACCGTCCTCACCACCTCTGCCGGCGAGGTCACCCCCGAGTTCCAGTCCATCTCGTACCATGGCGAAACGTACCCAGGCTCTGGCGAGTGGGTCGTCAAAATCTTCTCCCTCACAAAGCTCTCGGATACCAAGCTCGTGGCCCTCTTCGGTGACGACCCGGCGTGGCTCCTCCGCAAGACGTGGAACGCATACCCCAAACTTAGGCCCATTGCGGTCTTCCCTCCTGCAGAGCCCGTAGAGGGCGTGCACTACCTCGGCGCGCTCGAGCCGTGGATCTCGACGTGAGTACACGCAGTCAATACACAGGAAACAGCGCAGGCTGGTCATCGTCGACTGTGTTGTGGTCGTGTCCGAAGACCGTCAGCTGACGCCAGGATGGAGACACAGACCCTCTCCGCACGCGAGGCCGTCGCACGCACCGTGCACCGCTGGTGGGGTCTCCCACTTGGCGACTGCTCAGTGGGCGATGCGTGGGACTTTACGTGTCACGACGCTTGAACATTTTCAGAGCCCTATTGATGCGTCGATGTGGGTCCTCAGGACCAGAAACATTGTCCACTCCTACCCTTGTGCAGTATCTCGTTGCCACCTCTCCTTTAATGTATGGTGTTCTTCTGTCTTCAGATTCCGGCGAAGCTACTGGTGTACATACAGATGGGGCCGTTGTTGACTGGGCAACGACCGCGCTCAGTGGTTTCGTCAGCGTCTGCCCATATTGTGCTTGGCATTGAAGACAATGCGTAATGTTTGAGATTGCTCCTTCAGAACTGTATGGGAGGAATCAGCTCCGTGATTGATTCCTACTCCAAAAATCCCATGAGAAAATGGTTTTTGACCAACGAAGCGAAGCCCAGTGAAGGGGAACAAGATGAGACGGTTCAACACATACGATTTTTGGATCCATCGTTACGGCTCAGAGAGGGTTGTTCTGGCAGTGTCAGTAACGGTCCTGCGCGTCGTGCCCCCGCAGATATTAAGCACTCTACACCCTCCCAACAGCGCTATTATCAAGTAACGAAGTTATACCCAGAACGGCTCGTTGGTGCCAATGAATCGGTACAGGCGCGGCAGCAGTGAAATTGGTAGCCCATGTGGCAGCTGCCAAATTGAGTGCCACAAGTTGGCAATGTGGCACTTTCGTCACGCCCACACTGCCCAGCCTTCCACCACCTCTTCATCCCACCACAAACCACCCAACAACGGCAGCACCACAAGCAAGGGTGTGCCGCAAAAACCAAGGCCCTCGCTGGGATTCGAACCCAGGCCCACTCCCAATCAGGAAGACTAGCTTAGGACACAGCTGAACCCTAAGAGAGTATGATAACCACTACACCACGAGAGCCATGCCTGAATGGGTGCGTGAGGCGCGTGGCGCCGCTGCCCGCGTCGATGTGGACGCCTTCGAGAGAGCCTAGGAGGCGTGGGGAAGGCCACGGGGACGAGGGGGACCAGGGGGGAGGCGGGGCACATCATGGGCGGGAATATAGTGCGTTAGGCCGAAGCGGCGCCCACCGATTCAGACGAGGCGCACACCTGCTCATGGACACCAGCCGCTCACTGTCAGTCGCGTGAACGATCTCCGGCCCGCAAACGCGTCTGAAAAAGGAAGGGTGCGCCCGCTCGCGCTCCCGGCGCGCAGAGCGTCTTCAGCATGGAGGGATAGCTCAGTTGGGAGAGCGTACGACTGAAGCGACTGCCGGGATTCCCGCAGCTAGCTCTCTTCGTACGGTCGGGCGTTCGATCCGCCCTCACTCCAGTGCTTTTTGGGCTCGTTTGTATTGCTGCATCGTTTTGAGTCGGGGAGGATGGGGGATGGGTGTGGGATGGGCGTGGGTGAGTGGTGGGGTTTGAAGGTGGGTCGGGTCGTGTGGCAGGGCCACCGCCCCCGGACACATGCCACACACAATATCTGACAGGCGCCGCGCCTGTGTACAGCACACCGTCTGGTTTGTGTGTATTGGTGTTACTTTTTGTGTACGCGTGGGGGTGTGTTACCGTCAGGCATTCCTTCTGTCGCGGACAGTCGTATCTATAACAGACATCTCGGCCTACCATCGGTAAATGTGCAGACGTTACGACCGGCCCCCCCTTCACCCTAGACCCCCAGATATCATCATCTCTGTTCGTATATCGGTTTAGTATGCTCGCTTGTCATCTACATGATCGCGGGAGAGCGGAGTTCGACTCTCCGACAGAGAGATTATCTTTTTCGTTTGCTTTGGGCATGGTCAGGGCTGAATTTTTTTGGCGTAATGGTCAGGATGGCCGATGAATAGGACATGAGAGAAGGGAAGGAGACCGTATACAAGGTGTGGAATTCGGCTGATGGACGTGAGTGGAGCAAGCGGGACTGCGGCATTGCCTTGTAGCATCGTGCTCCCTGCGATTTCCTCAGTGTTCACAATGTCGGGGACAGTTTCTCGAACGTATTCAATAACAATACCAGCGGCACTCCGACTCCAGTACTATACAGCGACTTATGGCTGTGTTTTTTTCTAAGCAACCTTTCGCCAAGGAATAATAAAGACGATCACCTGCCCATGGTACATTCGAAGGCTTGCCGTACAACTATATCCTCGAACTTAATACTAGATCATTCCTGTCGTTGCTCGAGAGATGTATTTTGACTCATGGACGCGTAAATATGTCTGGAAAATGCGGTTAAATTAATACACGGGAGTTCAGTACTTGACGCGCTTCGGCACACTGACCATATCCATCCACTTGACAACAACTGTCGCAAAGCACTGGCTTAGCCATATTTTGAATTTCTGCACCATAGAACACACTGGCTCTAGTGCTAGGACTCTGCAGAACGCACCGGAGCCATTTGTCCTGTTCTCCATTCCAGGCGGTGCGTAACCCTACCCAACCACGTCGTCACATCCTCCCGCCTACTGCGTGGCCGCGTCAGCAGAACATGAACCGCTGCACGGACATGCAAGGACCAAAAAGAAACTGTCCCACACAGGCTTGAACTGTGGACCTTTTTTCATGAGTCCACGAGATAAGCCTGGGTGAAACAACCCAATCTACAGATTTCGATTTCATCACCACCAAACCTGCAATGCCTTCCTCCAGCACCCTTCTCCTCCTCCGGGTCGTGAACGAAGGCCGTTCACCGTGAGCGAGAACAAAAGGACAGCTGTCCCACTGAGGCTTGAACTCAGGACCTTTCGATGTTGAATGCTTAACATTTAACAGTCGAATGCTCTACCTACTGAGCCATAGGACATTCGATGATGTTGCCTTCGGGGTCGGGCTCTCGATCCGGGAGGGGTATGTTGGAAAACGCTCAATGTCCTGGAGACAATGTGCGAGTGTTCGGGAGCCGAGATAACGACGACACGGCAGAAACACTGACGCTTCAGTCATTGAGGAAGTGGAGGGAAGGAGGAGAGTCGGGGAGGAGAGGTCGCGCATGACTTGATGTCTCCCTTCATCGCCCGCGTTCCTCTTGTCTTGGCGAAACCCGTTATAAGCCTCTATGCAAACGTATTCCATAGGCAGGAACTATTCGAGAACGATCCCTTAGAGGCAAACATGTGTAGCGTGATGAAAACCCGCGCAAGCGTGGCACTTGTCCCATCGTCCACCACCAAAGACACCCCACAACCTCCCGAACCAACCCCCAATACTTCCCAAACATCAAAAGAAGCAGCACAAGACTCCAGGCTAAAAGGAAAGGTCACGACGGGGATCGAACCCGCGATCTCCTGATAACACCGAACACCTAGGAGAAGGATGCTCGAAAGTCGTAGTCAGACGCCGTACCATTTGGCCACGCGACCTGTGATGTTCACAAGGAGGTTGGTGCGGCCGGGCTCCGTGCCCTGGTGTAATATGCATAGTTGCGGTGGGTTTCAAGCCCTATGTGTTTGCTCAATGCATGCAGAGTTTCCTCTTTCCAATGTCGATGGTTGTTGGGGAACCATCATCAAGTGGCAAAGGTTGAGAATGGAGATGTTGTGGCGGTGTTTGTGGTGGCGAACCACCCCATCATCTAAAATGCCCAGCTTTACCGAGAAACGGGTCTGGAAGGGAGACACGCCTCCACAGAGGGTTTGGGTCTGCGCAGAGCACCGAATCTCACAGAGCACGCGTAAGCAGAGGACACGGGTTGCAGAGGGCACGGGTCTGCAGAGGGCGCGGGCCGCCTGAAGAAGTTGCAGAGAGGCTGCCGATTTGCAGAGCGAGCTCCCCGTCAGTGCGCGCACCGGGGTTTTACTTCAAACAAGCGTAGGTCTGCAACATGTGCGTTCACAACAATTCATCTCAAGACGTACAAACTAGTGGCCGATACCACCGAGCACCTCCTTCGAGAACCTCTCACCGACGGGCTTTGCGTCGTCGATGAGCTTGCGGAGATCCTTGAGCTCAGCCTCAGAGAGTTCCACATTTGTTGCGCCCCAGTTCTCCTCGAGGTGGTCTTCCGACCTTGTTCCCGGGATGGGGATGGCGCCCTGGCTCATGACCCACGCGAGTGCGACCTGGGAGCTCGTACAGCCCTTTTGTTTTGCGAGGCGCTCAAACTCGTCGACGATGCGGAGGTTTTTGGGGAAGTTCTCCTTGCTGAAGCGGGGGACCGTGCGGCGGAAATCGTTCTCGGCGAGGTCGTCGGGGGAGCGGATCTTGCCGCTCAGAATCCCAAAGCCGAGCGGCGCAAAGGCAATGACGTTGACGCCGAGCTCGCGCGCGGTCGCCAGGAGGCCGTTGGACTCGGGCTCGGTGTACCATGGTGAGTACTCGATCTGGAGCGCGTCAATGTGCGCGACTGCGTGTTAGTCGAGTACAGGTGGAGTGCTCATTGATGCCGTTGCGCGCGATGGGGCAGAGACTCACTCGCACACGCCTTGCGCAGCGTCTCGGCGCTGCACTCGCTCAGGCCGATGTACTTTGTCTTGCCCTGTGTCTTGAGTTTATGCAGGGCAGGGATCGACTTCTCGAGCGGCATGTTGGGGTCAATGCGGTGCAGGTAGTACAGGTCGGGGTACGAGCCCAGGCGTTCCTTGGTGCCCTCGATGTACGTCGCAATGTGTTCGGGCGAGTTGTTGACGTCGCGCCTGGCGGAGTCCTCCTCCATGCACTGCAGGGTCAGCACTGCCACGTTTGAGAGGTAGGGTTGAAAGGGATAACAAGTCACAGAGAAGGAGGACAACCATAAATGTTACCAGCCCCCCCCCCCCCCTTTGGCGCTCACGGACACACAATACTTACCGAAAAGCCACACTTGGACCCAATAAACACCTTATCGCGGCACTGGTTCTCCTGCACAAACTTGCCAATCAGCGACTCGTTGTGGCCCACGCCGTACACGACGGCTGTGTCCCAAAAAGTGCAGCCGAGCGAGACAGCCTTTGCGAGAGTCTGCAGGGACTGGCTGTCGTCGGCGGGGCCGTATGCCTGTGAAAAGCTCATGGCACTGCGGCGTTAGCTGGCGAGCCCGTCAGTGGATAGGGAGGGGGGCACTCACCCGAAGCCAGGGGCGGGGACCTGGATGTCCTGGAACTTCATCGTCTTGACCATGGTTGAAGGCTGTAGGTGTAGTTGTAGCTGTAGGTGTGTGTACTTGTGTGGACTGAGTTGGAGCGGGCTATCACCCACACCGGCGTCGCTTTTTATACCAGTTTACAGTAGCCATTACCGCCGGTCAACACAGGGCTCGATCAGTTGACCACAGGCCACCTCCACTTGTCTCTCGGACGCCTCCACACCACCTGCTGCGCGTGTTGGGACGCATGGTGCACACCAGAATGAACCTTTGGGGCGACACGGCGACAAACAGCGCTCCTCCAGTGACCATGCAGGAGACAACCAGGCACAACAGTCAAGATGTTCCCGAGATATATCCGCATCGCCAGTTCGGCGTTTTAAACCTCCACTCTCTTCCTCAGTACCACGGCTCCGAGAGCCTGCAATCAAAGATTTCGGATCCGGGCATTCCACCAGCATCCCGCCCCGCTGTAGCTCCACTCTTGGGTGCGCATGGTGACCGCCAGGCTCGCTCATGCGCATACATACATAACTAGGAGGCGGTCCACACCAAGGTCGTACATAGGTGTGACCCCAATCGATATCAGTTTGGATCCGGCCTTGGCAGGTGGGTTATTTCTAGCCACTGACGTCAGAAGACCGACTTCGGCTCCGTTGTCCCAAAGACCCGACGATGCGGTCCAAATGGAAGTCTGGAGTCCTTCCTTGACCTAGACTTGTCCCACCCCTTGTGAGGGGATTTGTCAGCACAGTGTTCGACATGAGTGGATTTAGCATGAACGCTGGGGTTAGGGGGTCGGGGTGGAGGGATGCCGAATGAGGCGGTGGAAATGCCTACAATCGCCACTTCATGTTGTCATGCTCAACGTTTCAACCATACTCAACAACGGACACCCGTACTACTTATTGTTGGTCATAAGCTTCACGGCTGATCCAGATTATTAGGTGACTGACTACACGACGACGATGAACACCTCGAAACGATATCAGAGTTGGCCGTGTCTCGGCATCATCCGGTGGGCAGCCGCAATGGCTTGCGATAATGTGGTCGTGTGACCGCGACGCAGCGGCTATGGCCGTCATTCCGTGCTTTACCGAGCAAGAGAGTCGTAACGATGGTGATTGCTGCCGGTGGTCGTCGTGATAAAGACGTCAATGGAATCTGAGGCCCACGAATTTAAGAGTACAGTGGCAGTCGTTCTGCCTATCGCTCACTGCCTATTGTCCACTACCCACCCCAACTCATCATGTACAATCGCGACGGATCCTACAACAACAAGGACACCAAAGATGCTGGGACCATCGCGGTGCTGCCCGTCGACGACGTGGAGGCTGGCCGTCTACAGGCCCGTGAGGATTTGAAGGATTCGCACGCTTACCCTTTCAAGAGCCACAGGACGGCCTCAAGCGCGGCCTCTCGTCACGCCATATTTCGTTCATCGGGTTTGGAGGAGGCATTGTGGGTTATAAACATTCTGAGCGTGTTTTGCTGACCGCAGGGAGTTGGTGGGTGATAGGTGTGAGCCGCCCTAAACTTCAGGTCTCTTTGTCGGCATCGGCCAGTCGCTTGCCATTGCCGGTCCTCTGGGCATCCTGATCTCGTTCCTCATCACTGGCTTCAATGTTTGGTGTGTGGTACGTTGTTAGTGTATTGGAAGTGTGGCTGACAGGTCAGATTCAGTCCATTGGCGAGATTCTCGCTCAGGTATGTTCGCTCGGTCTTCTCCGTACCGAAAATGCTGGACTGATAGTCTTAGTACCCTGTCGACGCGTCCTTTCCTGGGTACTCGGCCCGCTTTGTGGACAAGGCCCTGGGGTTTACTGTAGGCTGGACCTGTGAGCTATCCCGGTGGGCGAAGCTGACATTCACCCAGACTGGTACAACAATGCCATCAGTGTGGCAGTCGAGGTGACGGCTGTGGCGGTCCTTGTCAGCTACTGGACAGTCATCAACTCGGCCGTGTGGATAGCCATTGGCCTCGCTGCCATTTATCTGTTCAATTTCCTTCCGGTGCGCTACTTTGGCGAGGCTGAAGTTGCCACCGCGTCCATCAAGGTCATTACAATCATTGGGTGAGTCCATACAGATATTCAGGCGACGGCTGCCGCGAGTGCGCGGAATGTTTGGGCTGACTCTAGCCTCTTCATCTGCAGTCTGGTAATCGCCCTCGGTGGCGCACCCGACCATCACCGCCGCGGGTTCGAGTACTGGCGCAACCCGGGAGCGCTCAACTCGTACCCAGGAATTGCAGGCTCGCTCGGCCAGTTTCTCGCCGTCATACGTACCCTTACCAACTCGGCCTTCGCTTACGGGGGCTCTGAAGTCATTGTCCTCTCGGGTGCCGAAGCCAAGGACCCGACGAGGCAGATCCCGAGGAACGTCAAGCTCTTTATTTACCGCCAGCTGGTCTTCTGTGAGTTGCGGCATGCCTTCAGTTTACTGACTAGCCAGATATTGGTGGTTCCCTCTTCGTGGGCATGATGTGAGTAGAGGGTACCCTCCAGTCCGCCTGGACCGAGTTCCATCCCTACTCTTGTCCTAACTCACAGTGTCCCTTACAACCACCCCGATCTGGTCAACGGTGCGGGCAACGCAGCCTCATCTCCGTGGGTCATCGCCATCAAGACGGCAGGCATCAAAGTCCTCCCATCCATCATCAACGCGGCCATCATTACCAGCGCGTGGTCGGCGGGCAACACGTACTTGTACATTGCGTCGCGCACCATCCGCGGTCTTGCCCTGAATGGCCAAGCACCAAAGATTCTAGCGAGGACAACCAAGCGCGGTGTGCCCATCTACGCCGTCCTCGCGACTATCCCCATCGGCATGCTGGCGTTCCTGAGTACGTCCTGGAGAACCGCCAGTCGAACAACGCTAACGACCCAGGCTGTGGCTCGGGCGGTGCGGCGCAAGCGTTTGACTGGCTCCAGGCGATTATTTCCCTCAACATCCTCCTCAACTGGGGTAAGTCTGGGCCTGCAACCTCACGAGTTACTGATATATTCTAGGGTGCTTGTGTGTCACGTACCTCCGATTCCACGCCGCCTTGAAGGCGCAGAAACGCAGCCGCCACGACCTCCACTGGCGCGGCTACCTCCAGCCATATGCTGCGTGGTTTGGCGCCGTGTTCAGCTTTGTCGTCTGTCTCGTCAAGGGATTCCCCGTGTTCATGAAGGGGGCCTGGAACACGTCCGACTTTATCGCGTCCTACATTAGTGAGTACCCAAGATTGTTTGCAGAAGTTTTGACTCGATAGGCATCCCCGTCTACATTGTGCCCTTTGTGCTGTTCAAACTCATCAAACGCACAAAGTTTGTCGAGAGGTCCCAGGCAGACCTCGACTCGCACCAGATCGACCCTGCGGATGTCGTCGAGGAGCGGCAGCCCACTAGCCGTATTGGGCGAATGGTCAGGAAGGTCATCTAAGAGGAAGGAGGCTCTGTGACTGTTTACAGTGTGTGTCGACCGCCCGAAGGGCGGGGTGTTCCTCTCGGGGCATCGAGCTTACAGCAGGAAATGCGAGTGCCCTGCAGAGGCCAGCTGATAGTTGGACATAGTTGTATGTCGATTCATAAGCATTAATGTGCTTGCTCATGCAAAGAGGTTGAGGTTGGAATAGCCCTGCAAGTGTTAAGAGAGTGCTGAAGGGACGTGCATTTGTAGCCAAAATGACCCTCGCTTGTGCAGCATGCAGCACAAACCTGTAGGGACTGTGTCCTTGTCTTGGGATCGACATGGTGAACTTCCAGGTGGGCTGGAATTGGCATTATGTCGCGCCCACCTTGCGCAGAACGGACAGGGTGTGTTTTTCAGGACTGGCGAAAACCTACGAGGACTGCTCCAGGCCGCTGCCATGGTGTCCCATGGGACATGTGGGACACCATAGTGCGTTTTTCTTAGAACACGGAAACGCACTATGGCGGTCTGAAAAGTCTCAGAGCCACGGTGATGCGTTTCTCAAACCCTATACCCGCCCCGATATCCTGGCACCACATCTCGGCGACTCGTGGGACCATGGTCCTCCACATCGACGCGTCACGCGTGTCACAGCTCCACACCGCGTCTCTGCACTCGGATCCGGTCGTGGTGCGGGTCCCTCCACCATGCGTGAACGACACTGCGTGGTGCTACTGTATGTCAGGCATCAGGCATGCATGATAGCGGAGCCTGGCTTACTAATTCTGCAGATGGCCGAGTAGGACATCGGCGTTCCCCCGAGACAGTTGGCTGACGTCAAATCGGACCGAGTCCGACCTCTATCGCATGTGAGAACTGAACAACTGAATCCCATTGTCTCGTCGTCATACCACCATGCCAGCCGGCGACATTACCGTCTACGCCTTTGTACGTCCCCTCTAACATCCCCCCGTCTTCCCACCTCCACACATGCTAGGGTTTGCTGACATCAGCTCGAAGCGGCGCCGGGCAAGGCGGACGAGCTGCTCGCGACGCTCAGCCGCGCGCAGGCGTATGCGGAGAGCGACGCCGAGCCCGGGTGTCTCCAGTATCGCATCAGTGTGGATCCGGGGGATCGGCATAGGGTGTGCGTGTTTGAGGTTTATGTGAGTGACGCGTGCGTTGGTGCGTTGGGTGCGAGCCGCAGTACGGGAGCGGAGGTAGCTCTGGAATGGTGGGGAGACGAGAAAGTAGAGGGGCGGAGGAGGGTGGATTCGCTAGGGGGTGGTTACGAAGTGGCTAGGCTCATGTACACCAGCACTGCGCCTGGATACCCCATGCACACCCCTGACGTGACAGAAAGACCAAGCCGCGCTCGACTTTCACATTGCGTCCGAGGTGTCCAAGAACAACGTCGCGTTCTACGCTGCGGGCGGGCTGGCCAAGCCGCTCGAGGAGCAGGATATCCGCATCCATACCGAGTATCGTCAGTAGGCATGCTGCAGAGCACCTCGGATCCACTGTTGTTGGAGCAGGGTTGTGACGCCGGGTGTTGGATGCGAGGATAGAGGATGTAAGGCATGGCATACAGCCGAGGTTGAGAAGGACCGCGGTAGACTAGGCTCGGAAGCGATGCAGAGCAAGGAGAGCTCGGCCTGCAGGCTGTGCAGGTTTGGTTCAATTAGTCCCACTTGGAACACTGTTTCTGGCACAAAGCAGTGCTCGTCGCGACACGTGAGGGGTAGCTGTGCAGAGGTAGACCGAGGAGGGGATGAATGGGCCGTGATTCATGTTGGAGAGGGAGGCGCGCACTGGTTTTGTGGGGGGAACAGCGTTCCAGAAAGTGCTACGACAAGGTGGATGCACAGCATGTTGCGACTCGACGCGGGGGGCAGTGTTTCCACAAGCGACTAGTTGAACCAAGTTGCACAGGTTGGGTGCGGGAACACACTGCCTCTGTGAGATAGTGTTTCCACCGACACTGCCTCTGGGGGAGATAGTGTTTCCAGCCACACTGCATCCGGATATCACTATTTCCAGCGTCACTGCTCGCACTGCTTCATGCACAAGGCAGTGTTTCTCGCCGAGAACTGCACTGCATTGGCCAGTTGCGGTGTAACTCTAAAGTGGTGCCGTTTCATGTTGGAGCTTGCTCATTGGCGGATCTTCCCAACGTCAACACACGTTGCCCCTGGTGCGTCAGGTTGCGGGCCGCACACGGTTCCCTAGTTGCTCAATTGCTTTCCCACAAACGAACCTGCTTGCAAGACCGACCTGATGCTCCGCCTCCGCTCCTCCCAACGAACTCGTGACGAAGGGTGCTGAGGCTGTATATGTAGTGCGTACATGTAGTACCGCGCCTGTCAGGCACCCTCAGCTAGTGCGTGCTGGAACAGCGTTCCCCTCCCATGCGATGTTTACTCCTACTCGTCGTGCACAGCACGCGTGTGTTAGCCTTCAAACAGAGTCATGCAAGCGAACTGCACACCTGTCATCTTGGACATCTGAGCCTTCAACGAGTGCAGCGGTGCATAGCTGCACAGCCCTCACCCAATGGTGCCCTCCCTTTCAAGTGCTCCCCTTCACGTGCATCCCGTTTCATGAAGCATCATGTGCGCGCTTGACGAAACGCAGGCTGTGTTGACACTGTTCCTGGGTCCAAAGTCGGGCAGTATGGTGGTATATAAGACGCATAGGCACCGCCTGTGCCTCTTACCCAACCGCTCACCATCGTCCCGCCTTCAGCAACCATCCTTACTCAACCGCTCAACCACTCTACACCCTCAGTGCATCTCGGTCTTGCCTGACTCCAACCAACGGCAATCCAGCTCGTCTCAACTCCAGCACGCTAGCTCTACGCGTCCGACTCCCGACTTCAGCGTCGTCCAACTCTTCTCAACTGGGCCCCTGGTCGTCAACTCGGAACTCTCGCAGAACTCAATCACTCGCGACGCGTCGCACATTGCAACTAGCAACTCGCAACTCGCAACCAGCGACTCGCAACTCGTCGCTCGTCCACTCGCAACTCGCAACTCGCAACTCGCAACCCCCAACCCCCAACCCGTAACCCACATCTCTCAACTCCGAACCCAAACACAACCCCCACACTCCAACCTCATCCTACCAACTCACCCCCCGCCCAACCGCACAACCATGACAACCGTCATCGCCTCAGCCGACATCCTCCCCTCGGCGCCAACCCACGCCGGCGGCCTCCCGAAGCTCGCGCCCCCCGCGGTCCTGAGCTCCTCATTCGACTCCATCGCCGACACCCCGCCGGTGAATATACCAATCGCCCTCGAGGTGCCGTGGAACGGCACGTTGCCCGACGCCGCGGCCCTCGTGTGCCGCACGCTCACGGACGACATTACCGCCACGTGCTGTTTGTTGCTCAACGGCGAGGCACAGACGCGGGGCTGGACCCTTGGTGATCCCGGTCTGGGCAATGCGTCCGACGTCGTCGGTGCCTCGTCTGCTGCTGCCACGGGCTCGGCGCCGGCATCGTCTGCGCCGGCGGCCGCGTCCTCGCTCGCCGCGCGCGATACCATCGTAACCGCGGCCACACCGGCGAACATCACCACACGCCTCACGCTCTGCGCGCTGCCCAGTACCGCCAACACGAGCGCGTTCGAGGTCTGCGCTCGCGAGCAGGGCGCGTACAATACGACCGCCATGTGCTATGACCCCAAGGATAAGGAGAGCGGCGGTGTCCGCGTCGGCGTCGGCATGGGCGTGCTTGGTGTCCTCGCGATGTCGGTCCTGGCTGCCTTTTAGGCGGGGGATTGCGCTTGGGTGGTGATCTCTGTATCGATAGGATTTGTATCATGTTTGATGGAATGGGGGATGGCGACTTGGCGTCGTTGGTTTCCGGTGTCGCTGCCCAGTCTTGGTTACTGGTGTTGCATGGCTACTTGGACAAGAATCATGAGAAGCAGTCAACAGTGACCTGTCGTCGGCATTCAGATCCGTGCAAGTGATCGAGTGGCTGACTTGTCGACTCCTACCTGTCGAGGTCATTCGGTCGAGTACTGGCGCCAAAGCACCTGACGCCCTTAGTGTGCAGCTGTGGTACTGGTGCATTTCAGCACCAGCCTGTCTGTTTTCATGGTCAGAAATCGAAGACCGAGAGTTAGGACGACGTTGGCGACGCTTGATCTTGGCCTTCATGGCCAACAGCACAGCTGTATTTCGCACAACAGTTCAGCGCTGACCAAAATGCATCACCTGGCCCCAACCTCTTACAACCACCAGGCAGTCTCTGCTCTCTTCCACGCTGCCTCCATCGCCGAACACCCACCCTCCCCTTGGCTCCCCCAGCTGTAGCCCTCACGCTATCCAGTCATGTCGCGCTTGCGCCCGCGCAGGCGCACCTCCTTGAGCTTCTGCTCGATCGGGCCCCACTTCTTGCCCATCCCCGCGGCGTAGGCTTCGAGAACCTGGGGTTAGTATGGTTTGTGTGCAGGAGCCAAGCCGAGGACAGGGATAGGGTAGTGGGCGAGAAGCGCTGTCGCCCAGTCCCGCCCAACCCCGACGTAGATAGTGGTATGCCCGACTATACTCACCCCAGCATACAGCCCCTCGCTAGCCGGATGTGTCGACGCAAACGCCCGCTCGAGGACGTACAGGTCCACGGCGTAGTTTTCGGGCATGGTGGCTGTGGACGCGAGGCCAAAGTCGATCATGACCTGGGGTTAGCGCCTCGCGGGCAGTGAGGGCGGAATCGGTAAAGGAGGGTGGAAGAGCAGATATGCAGTCGGACAGGTTCCGGAATGCTTAGGACGACGAGCAGTCCATAGACATGCAGTGTCCAGCGTAACCACATCAAGCGCAGCCACAGAGCGCGGGGCATTCAGCTTCCAACCACTGCTCAAAAGGCTTGGGCAGCGAAAGGCACGCTATACCGGTTGCTACCGTAGTGCGTGCACAATGATGGAGGTACTGCTTCCCTAGCACGAGAACAACCACATGGAACACCAGCACGCCCAGCTCGTCGTAGGCACCACAACTGCCTCCAGCATCGCCACAATCAGACGCCATAACACTCACAATCTCGTACGGATCCTTGGCATTCGGCGTCAGCCGAATCATCATATTGGACGTCGTGAGGTCGCCGTGAATAATCCCCGTGCTATGGAGGCGTGCGAGGGCCGCACCAATAGACGTCATAAGCTGGGTCTCGGAGACGCCAATGCGCATGAGCGCGTCCATGCCTTCGCTGTTGGGTGGGGCGTCTGGTGTGTCGTCCGTCGCTTCCAATTGGTCTGTGGCGCCGGCCTCGCGCTCGACCTCCTCCTCGGCATCAATCTCGACTTCCCCCTCCGCACCCCCACCAAGGACCTCACGCACACTCCACCCCTCAATCGTCTCGAGGCCCAGCACGCCTGCGGGCTCGTCGACCCACAACACCCGCGGCGCGACGACGCCGGCACGCGTGCACCGCGCCAGGGCGCGGGCCTCAAACTGCAAGCGTGTGCGGGTGAGCGACGCGTTCAGTGCTGGGTGCCGGTACGTCTTGGGGAAGCGGTGCTTGAGGATCACGGGGGTGGGGGCGGGCGCAGACGTGGACGAGGACGGCACGGCGGACGGCGGCCAGTACACCGACGGCGCCGGGAGGAGCGAGTCGAGCGAGTACACACGCTGCACATGTTAGGTCGTGGCCGGAAGAAGGGGAGGACTCACAGCCTCGGCGCCCTGCTTGATCAGGGTCGCTTGCTCGAGGAGGCGGAGGGAGGGTGCAGCGTAGGCGTATTCGGTCATGGTGGTGGTAAGTAGCTGAGTGGTATCGACAAGAACAGTTCGACTACAGTAGGTTCGACAGGCAAGTCGAAATGTGTCCTTGCGTCAGCGCGGAGAGTCGAGCCATGTCCGCGTCCGTGCCTGCCTGGGCTGCTTCCATTGCGCAAGCTCGTACCTCGTTGGCGTGTGTGGCAAGAGTAGTGTACCTAGTGTACCATACTAACTTCCCCACTCACACTCGACCTCGTTGCTGCACAAACGCCTGCTCCCATGCATTCCAGTACACACAAGCAAAAGGAATGATCACTGACAGGATCGAACTGCCGACCTTTGCATACACCAGTAACACGTCTTGTTATTAGTACAATGCTCTAACCAGCTGAGCTAAGCGACCACGTGGTGGAGACGGAAGCAGACGTGTGGGCGGGCGTACGTTCGTAGGGTCCTACGGATGCCGCATCCGTTGGCGTGGAAGAGGGAGCAGAGGAAGACGATACGATGGGTACTGGACAAAAGGTTGGGGTTGTTGTCTTGTTTCTGTCTGGCCAGGAAGACTGGAATTTCATCCTGGCCAACCGGGTGGAAGCAACTTGTGAATCGTGTCCCCTCTGATGGTGCGCTCGTACATCATTCCGTCCGTTCCCATGCATCGTATGCACGTGCAAAGGAATGATCACTGGCAGGTAGACAATGCGACCTTTTAGCTAACATTTGGTAGTGAGATGCACGTGCCAAGAGCCCGAGGTTTTCCCGCATCACCCTTGACTAGCTGGGGTGGTGCTGTTTGCCCAGACTGCTGCACTCATCCTCGTCTTCTAGCCGCATTGTGATGACCACGAGGGGCTCGTCAATAGCGTCGGGATGCATCTCGGGACGAGACATCCCTCGACGCCATGTATCGCCAGAATCATCGGTGATATGTCGACCGAAGCCAACCATTCATCAAATGGGCGCCATTCTATATACCACAGGCGCCTTGCGTTCAGCCCAAGATCCACAGGGGCAATTGGACAGCGATGGACGCGAAGATGCTTCCGGCGCGGACGACGCCCACATTCAAGGGCGAGCATGTGTCATCGTAGACGCCCACATGCACACATGCCACCCATAGTGCATGCCAGATGAGAGATCCAGGGAGGCGGCCCTCGGAAACAGTCCCGGGAACATGGAAGGCAGGCCCAGGGTTCCTGAGGGCGACTGACTTTTCTTTTTCTGGGTGGCTCATGGGATGGGTCAGACAATAGGGTGGCGAGCGCCGACATTCTTAAAGGCGCACGGTTGGTGGCCCCGTGACTGGAATGTTGAGGGAATTGCAGGTCCTGGGAGACAATAGGCTGACTTGAATGCATAATGGGTCCACAATGGGTACTGGTGGTGGACAATGGGTTAGTGGCCAAGACTAGTGTGGCTCTACAGGTGGCACCTCCTTGCCCCTGGTCTATGGTGCGCCACCATTGTCTCACCGCCACCCCACCCGGTCATTCAACACATCCGACGCGCATCGCACGCGCATTTGCCACCATGCCACCCCTTGGCACTCGCCCCTGCCCCCTCGCCACGGGTCAACAATACTGGTGCATCCCGCTCCCTCTCCTTGCTCTCATCATGTACCTCTTTGCCAACACTGGGCAATCCCCACTCTTTCATCCTCACTCTCCCTCATAACACGTCGAGCCTGGTGCTCTCTCCTTCACTCCAACCACCCAACTGAGCCTGGTGCTCATCATACCCCTCTCGTCACTTGTCACTCGGCCCCGGCGGCCACACGACTACACCCCTTCCCCCCACCCAGCGACCTTGAACAATGGTGCCGGCCACCATCCTCCTCGCGCTCTCGGTCCTTCCCGACGCCTCGGCGCTGTCGCTGCCCCTCCTCGCGCGGTGGTACTATGGCGACGAGCGCGGCCTCGACCGCCCCGCCCCGCTCCAGCAGAAACGCGCGACGCTCCCCGCCGGCTGGTCTGCAGAGGGCTGCGTCAACGAATCAAACCAACAGCGGCTGCTGCAGGGCTTTGCCTTTTCAAGCCGCGCCAACACACCCCTCCTCTGCATCACCGAGTGCGCCAAGCGCGGCTTCACCGTCGCAGGCACCGAGTTTGGCGATGAGTGCTACTGCGCCCATGGGTTTAGTGGCACAGGCGGCCAGACCGTCGCGGACAGCTACTGCACCATGCCATGCCCCGGTGCATCGGGAGAAACGTGCGGTAATGCTTGGTACCTCAACCTATACACGTACAATACCAGTGCTGGGGAGTTGAGCTGCGTCAATGGCGGCGGTGCGCGTCCGACCACGGCGGTACCCACGCCGACCGAGACGGAGACACCCCCTCCGACAACGGAACCGACGCAACCTTCTACGACCGTCGATCCCACCGCCACCACATCGTCGCCACCTAGCGATACCGCCGTGCCGACTGACTCATCCACAACCCCTGCGCAGCCTCCATCCAGCACCGTCGCACCATCGCCCACGTCTATCCCGCAGGCATCCGGCCCGCACTATGTCTGGGCTCACCACATGGTCGGCAACACGTACACGTACTCGCAGAACGACTGGGCGGCGGACGTATCCGACGCCAAGACGTACGGGATCGACGGCTTTGCGCTCAACATGGGCTCGGACTCGTGGCAGACTGCGCGGATCCGCGATGCGTACGCAGCTGCCGAGGCGGCGGGCAGCTTTAAAATGTTCCTTTCGTTTGACATGACGGTCATGTCTTGCTCGTCGGCGCAGGACGCCGACGTGCTCGTCAACCTCGTCAAGGCGCATGCTTCGAGCTCGGCGCAGGCGCAGTACGAGGGCCGACCGCTCGTCTCGACGTTTGCAGGTGGGGACTGCACGTTTGGCTCGGGATCCACCAACGGGTGGCAGACGGCATTCGTCGACAAGCTCAATGCGGCCGGTATCAACATTTTCTTTGTGCCGTCGTTATTCGCGGACCCGTCGACGTTTTCAAGCTTGAGCTGGATGCACGGCGAGCTCAACTGGAACTCGGCGTGGCCGCAGGGCGACTACGACATTGGTTCGGCGTCGACGGACGCGCGCTACGTCGCTGCACTCGGCAACAAGGCTTACATGACGGCCGTGTCGCCCTTCTTTTACACGCACTTTGGCCAGAACACTTTCAACAAGAACTGGCTGTACCGCTCCGACGACTGGCTGTACTGCTCGCGCTGGGAGGAGATTATCGCCTTACGCGCGCAGTCGTCCATGACGGAGATTCTCACGTGGAACGACTTTGGCGAGAGCTCGTACATTGGGCCCATCAAGGGCAGTCTCCCGGCCACGAGCAGCCCGTGGGTCGACGGGATGGACCACACGGGCCTGGCATCACTCACAAACTACTATGCGACCGCGTTCAAGACGGGCGCGTACCCCGCCATCACCGAGGACAGCATCATCGTCTGGTCCCGCCCCCACGCCGCCGACGCGACCGCCTCGCAAGACTCGATCGGCCGCCCCACAAACTACCAGTGGACAAACGACAATCTCTACGCCGTCGTCCTCGCCTCGGCCCCCGCGACCGTCAAGCTTACTGCGGGCGCAAACACGCAGTCCTTCGACGTCCCCGCCGGCCTCTCCAAGCTCAAGATTGCCAGCTCACCGGGCGCCATCAGCGGCACAGTCTCCCGCGGCGGCGCGACGACCGCGACCTACAGCTCGGGCGACAAGTTTGAGTACACCAACGCGCCGTCGGTTTACAACTTTAACTACTTTGTCGGATCGAGTTAGGGCGGGGGTGGTTCGAGGTTTGACGATTCGCGGGCTCCTCTGCGGCGCTGGCCGCTGCACGAGAGCGAGGTGTTCTCACCGCCTCTGTGGGCTCATGGTTCCCCAGGCTGCCTGTAGCCGTAGTACGCGTAGCATGTAGTTTTCGAGTGTTTGTGGCTTTGCGCAACGTTCCCAGATGCAGAGTCAGATGCCTCGGCAGTTGTTTAGACCGAAATCGCCCTGGCCCAATGAGCTCGTGCCCAAATGCTGCCCGGCCCGGCGTGCCCGGCTTGCGCGGCGTAGCCCATAGCCCGCAATTCGGGCATGGCATGTGGCCAGGCACCGCGCGGTATGCCACTGCACCGCGCACCGGCCGCCGGGGCACCGGCAAACCCCCGCCCACTGGCCGGTGCACGCGCTTCTCATCCTCGACCGCGCAACGCATCTACATTTACACCTACACACATCTCGCCACCGCCTCCATCTGTCCAACACACATCCCCTCATTCAACATGTCCACACAGCGCGTCAACCGGGCGCAGGCGCCCCAGGCCCAGGCCGCGAACACCAACGCCACCACCAACAGCACCGAACAGAGCCACCTCGAAAAGGAGGTGAGTGCACGTGTTGGCAGGGGTGGAATAGAGTTTGGCGCGTGATCAGCGGGCGGTGTGGGCCGCGTTCGTGCACGTGTTGTGGTGCTGCATGTCTGCTGCTCTAGTCTCGGTCTCGGGCTTGTCTGGCGGCGGCTGGCGCGTAGCTGGCGGGGCGTAGTGGACTGGGACGAGACAGGGGGGAGACAGGGCACAGCCGAGCCGAGACCAGACGAGACAGGGCAGGTGGCGACGGATTGCTGGAATCCCAACTCGGAACACACTTCGTGGACGATGGCAACACGTCGTTGGACACACACAAGGCACTCTACCCGCGATGCATCGTGAACCAGCTCTGACGCACAGCTCGCATTCTACGCGTCGTACCACTCCAACCCCGTCAACAAGCTTATCCACTTTATTTGCATCCCCCAGATTCTCTGGTACGTGTGTGCGGGCTCTACTCTGGAGACCGGGCGTTGGGATGTTGCGTTCTGGACTGTGCGCGTGATTCGGTGATCCTAGCTCCACATCCGACGTCGACGTCGGCGTCCTATATCCTATGCTAACGGCCCTATGGTTCAACGTCCAACGTCCACGTCCAACGGCCCTATGGCCGTATGGCCCTGCGCACCCACTCACGCTCCACTCGCTCGCGCTCGCTCCGCTCGCTCGCTCACACCCAGGTCCTCCCTCATCCTCCTCGGCCACCTCCGCCTGCCGGGGTTCACGTTCATCGACGTCTACCCGGGCCTCACGTTTGCGCCCTCGGCGGCCATGTTCCTCATCTTTGCGTTCCAGTTTTACTACATTACGCTCGATGATTTGGTTGGGGTGAGTCGTGTGTGGTTGTTGCCTCGTGGTCGTGTTTGGTCGGTCTCGTGGTGGTACGTGGTGGTGTGTGGGTGTGTGGGTGTGTGGGTGTGTGGCCTCGGGGTTGTGGTCTCGTGATGTGTAGTCTCGTGGTGTCTGGGGTTTGGCAGTGGTGTGTGGTTTGGAAGGGGTGTGGCCCCATGGTGTGTGGTATCGGTTCGGGTGTTTACGTGGCGCGCGCTGGGCCGTGGTCATATGGTCATGATCGCGTGCGCACGGTGGATGGTGCGTGCTTCTTTGGGTTCGGGCAGTGCCGGTCGAACGAGAGAAGATGTTGCCGCTGGGGGAGAGGTGCTGCCGCCCGATTATGTCCCACATCTCGTGTGAACTGCTTGGGCGTTGCGCTGAGTGGGTGGTCGTGTGGTCGTGTGGTGAGAGGTGGAGTGTTCGGTAGGGTGTGGGCCGAGGTTGTGCTCCGAGCTGTGAGGCTCGATGTGGTTTGTGAAGAAGTGACCACCAGACGGGTCCGCTGGTATGGCCTGCCATATGCCTTACCATGCCTCGTCACTGCCTTGCATTTCATACGTCGCTTTGGCTGTGTGCGAGGAAGGACGGGGCACGCAATGGGTGACGAGGAACGCACTCGTGGACGACGAGACGCATAGTCAATGCTATTCGAGCGAGCGGACGCCCGCACCTCTCCTCAATGTCGCAAGACTGAGAGGCATACGGATCGGGGGACAATGAGGCGGATCATCACCATGGTAAACAACCGCTAACCCACAGGGCACATACATGCCCGTCTCGGCGCTCATGTACCTCACGGCCACCTACCTCGTCGAGCACGTGCCCTCGTGGCTCCCCCTCGCGACCAAGTTTACCGACACGCCCAGCGCACTCCCCTTTGGCCTTGCCGTGTTCCTCAACGGTTGGGCGTGGCAGTTCTTTGGGCACTTCAAGTTTGAGGGCCGTGCGCCGGCGCTCACGGAGAATCTTACGCAGGGTGAGTTGGGACTGGAGCTGTGGGGGGGATATGGGGTGTTGTGGCCGTGGGGTGCGGGGTGTAGGGGGCCGTTGGAGGTGCGGGGTTTGGACGAGGAAATCGGCCTCCGAAATGTGTACTTTGCACAGCTCGGAGTATGGGTTGCTCTCGGTGGACAGAACCCAGAGATGGAAAGGGAATGGTGAGAGAGTCGAGTGGTGTCGGATGGCCACGGGTGTGTCGACTATGGTGTACCAACGTCTTACCATGGTTCTACACTCTGTTGGCGGCACGTCTGTTCAGGAGAGGTGGTACCACCGTTTGAGCATGCTTGGAGGCGCTATTGGAGGCACCGTTGGAGACAATATTGGAGACACTTTCAGGGGGCGTTGTGGAATGAGTGGTTGGAGCATTATGAGAGACCACAGTGAGGACCACGGTGGAGAGACAGTGATGGAGACATGCGAGAGACAGTGCTGGAGACAGTGCTGGAGACACTACCAGACACAGGACTGGAGACACTGCCCGTGGCAAAGCTAGAGCTACCCCCGCACACCACCCCAAGAACCCACTAACCCCCAGCCCTCGTCACCGCTCCGTTCTTCGTCCACATCGAGATGCTCTTTGGCCTCTTCAACTGTACGTCCCCACCCCTTACTCTCCCCCCGTTACTCTGCCATCCCTTCTCCCCCCCCCCTCCCCCCTGGTTTCCTCTTATTCTTCACTGCCCCCCACCCCCCTTCATTCTCCTCCGGCCCACCCCCGCTCCCCAACTCTCCTAACAACCCAGACTCGGCAACTGGTGCCACGACCAAGCATACATGGTCGCGCTCCAAATCGGCTCGCCGCCCCAGAGCGTCCCCGTGCAGATCGACACGGCGTCGTGGGCCATGACGGTGTGGGGGTCCGAATCCCAGTGCCAGGACGACAACTGCCGGCAGGCGACGCAGCGTTTCGACGAGTCGCAGTCGACTACCTACCACACGGACAACGAGGCGTTTGGCAACAATTACGTCGTCAGTGGCGGAAAGGGCATTATCGCGAATGAGACTGTCAGTCTTGCGGGGTACACGGCGGATAATGTCCAGTTTGGTGAGTTGGATCCGAGTCAGAAGAAGCCTTTCGTCGCGCCATTCGTCGGTCCTTGCGTCTGGTTTAGTTTCGCTGACAACAGGCCTTGAACAGTCTGGCAACGGCGCGGACCTCATGGGCATGGCGATCGGGGGATACGGCAAGTTCCCCTACAGCATGCCGGTGTGGCGGCGCATGGTCGACCAGTGGCCGCAGCCCCAGTTTAGTCTGTACCTCGCAAAGGACCCCGGGCGCGCGACAAAGGACGACCCGTCGTATGGTGGTACCCTTACACTAGGGTAAGTATGCTAGTGGGGGCGGGGGCAACTCGTCCACCGGTGCTATCAGCGAAGGAGTAACCTTGCTGACATGCAGCGGGACGGACACGTCCCTGTACACGGGCGACTTTACGTGGATTAACTCGGTGTCCGAGGTGCAGTGGCTGGTCCCCGTGCAGAGCTTTAGCGTCGGCGGCCAGTCTGTGATCACGACGCAAAACCCCTCGGGTAACCTCGACACGGGCACGGGCGGGATCATGGGCCCGCTCGACGAGATCCGCGCCATGTATGCGCGCATCCCGGGCGCCAAGCTCTCGACGGCGCGCAGCACCGAAAACGTCCTCGAGTACTACGAGTATCCGTGCGGAACATCGTTGAATATCCAAATCGCCATTGGAGGGATCACCATTACTCTCCCGCCCGAGGACGAGTGGTTTGCCAGGTCCATCGTCGACGGCAAGGCCGTGTGTACCGGCAGCATCTACGGGTTTAACAATACGTGAGTACACCAGCCTGTACCTCTTGAAACCACCGTGCTCGCCTGTACGTCTCCGTGACCTGGCTGACAGGCAGAAACTACGGCACGACGTACATTCTCGGCGACTCATTCCTCAAGCAGAAATACACCACGTTTGTCCTCTCCGACCCGCCCAAGATTGGCTTTGCCGACCTCGCGTCCAACGTCCCGAATCCCAACACGGGCGCGACGCAGCAGGGTTCCGACCAAGCCAACCCCGCGGCTCCCGGGCCAGACGGGGCCGAGAATGCGGCCGATGTAGCCTCGGGCGACGGCGACCCGGCCGCAAGTGCCGTCTCGGGCAGCGCGACCCCAGCGGCCACGTCAAAGGCCAGCGGCCTCAAGGGCCTCTTTGGCTTCGGCACCGACGACAACGACGACAAGCCCGCCGTCAAGGAACCCATCCCCCTCGCAAGCACAAACGCCGGCAAGGGCTTCCTCGACAATGTGTTCAACTCAATCGGCAACTTTGTCTCGGGCGCCGTCGACACCGCCGGCAAAGCAGTCACCAGCGCCGGTAAAGCGGTCACAAAGGCGGGCGAAAAGGTCACTGGCGCCTTGGAGAAGGTCACAGACAAGGTCACGGGCGCGGTGACGGGGGGCACGAGTAAGGGGGATAAACGCGCACCGGGGACGTCGGGAAGGCGGTCGCCTCGAGGTATCATGTTCGCCAGGGATGTGTAGGGCTAGCGATGGCCTCGGATACGTCGATGCCCCCAACCAGCCCTCACCATTCAACCGCGTCTTGGACCAGCTCTGCCTGCCTTCGACAGTTCTCGCTAGACTTCATCCTCGCCATCCTCGACCAGTGCTCCGCCCCACCAATCAACATTACCACCCATACGACCCAAGAGACATTACCAAGACTCATCCAACCACACCGTGAAATCAATTACACCACACTTCGTCATACACGCCAAGGCATTCACCCAAACCACAAACTCGTCTCAACCATTGTTGCAACAACAAGCCCGGGCGCGGCCTCACCCCGTCCACAGTGTATCAACTACACAAAACCCCCTGTAGCCATTATAAAAACCCGTATCAAATATCCAAATGAAAAGCATGCGTTCTCACCAGACGCCCTCCTTGCTCTCGTTCTCAAACGGTCGCGTTGTTTCGTGCGGGTTTGGACAAGGGTGGAAACGTGCACCACTCCTATGTTCCCCCTTCCCGCATCCAGAGGCGATGCCAGTGCCGGCTCATTTGATACTGGCAATAAGACGGTGGAGAGAGAGCTCAGAGGGACTCCGTATTTCTCTTTCAACGTGGCGGTGCAGGTAGGCTTCCCGCGCCCCTTGAAAGAGTATCACCGCCCCTCTCCCCCCTAAACCCAAACGTCAACAACACACTACTTTGTCCGACAAACATGCTTAACACTGGAAGAACGCAGTGCTACGTATGAGGTCGACTGGCCGTACCGGGTCATTGACGTGTGCAGTGCCAAGCTCAGGGAAACTTTACATGTTTTCCCAACGACGCTTCAGCGTCGGCGGAAAAACGGCGGTTCGACCCCGCCAGGCGTCAGTTTTTGCTCTTGTGCATGTATAAAGGGGTTGATTTTATGCTCCTGTACAGCGTTGTGAGTAGAGTTGACGATGTTGAAGACGTGAGGATGTGTAGATGGGTAGGAAGTGTGGAAGTGTGGCTAGTGGTAGTTGGCCAGTAGTGCCATTTCCCGAGCACTGCCACTTGCCCAGGACCCGAGCCAGCCGAGCCGAGCCGCGCTGGGTGAGTTTCCAGAATGGTGCCTTCCCGTCAACACATCGATCGCACTTCGTCATTGTCAACTTTGTCTTGCAACCTCGATCTCGATCTTCGCTTCTTATACCCCGTTCCAAGACTGCGGCCGTGGCCGGCCCTCGTTGTCACCCCCGACACAGCTGCCCAGTTCCCCCAGCTGTACACCCACCGCCGAGAAAACCTATACCTGGGCCGCCCAGCCCGAACACCTCCCGCCTGGACCGACCCGCGCACGATGTCAGTCGACATTGACTGGACGCTCCTGACGCCGTCGCTCGCGGACGGCCTCGTGTCCGCGCTCAATACGCAGCTGAACGCGGCTGCGCGCCCCTCTTTTCTGGGCCCGATCACAGTCACGAGTTTCGACTTTGGGACGGCCGTGCCGTCTGTCGAGATCAAGGATGTGCGCGATGTATGGCGCGCGTTCGACGAGGCCGACGACGAGGGGGATGCGATGGTGGCGAGTGGGGCCGAAGGGGAGGGGGAAGAGGGGGCAGAGGTGGGGCAAGAGGCAGAGAATGGGGAGTATAGAGGGATGGGGCGGCGGGGGAGTCGGGAGGGGCGGGGTTACGGGCGGGATCGAGACTATCGGGATAGGGATGGACGAGACGGACGGGACGGACGGGATGGACGAGACTACCGAGGACGAGACTACGACGACGGGTACACGCCCTACTATGCGCCGTCGCCCGCGTACGGCGCGGGCGCCGGCTACCCGCACCCGCAGTATGGGCACTACTCGGTGCACGCTGCGGGGCTGACGGGGCTTGGCGGGGGGCTGGGAATGCGTCCTATGCCGGGGCGCTCGCGGCCCGCGTCTGTCCCGCCGCAAGCGCACCCAGGCCTACCACCGCCGGACGGGGACGACGACGAAAACGACAGCGTCTACTCTGGGCTCGCGAGTGGGCGACACTCGGTCGCGTCCGTGGGGATTGGGCTGGGCGCGCTGGGCCTGCGCCGGCGGCTTGCGGTGGGCACCCCGCCGCGGCGGCCTGCCAGCGGCCTGGGCGGGGTGGGGCTGGGCTCCGGGGGAGGGGGATGGGGCGGCGCGATCGGTGGGTTGGGGGATAGTCGCGAGCGGCCGCCGTCGTGGGCGCAACGGGGACCGGGGACGCGCGCGCCAGCGTCCGCCCCCGTGTCGCCCCCGCCCTCGCCACCACGTCGCCCCGCAGGCCCGCCGCCGCGCGCCAACCCCCTGCCCTCCGTCCAGCTCCACCTCCGCGTCGAGCACGCGGCCGATATCGGCCTCACGCTCCTCACGAGCCTGCAGGTAAACTACCCCAGCGCCCTCTTCATGGCCCTCCCCCTCAAACTCGTCATTACCGGCGTCACATTCACCGCAGACGTCGTCGTCGCCTACTCGGGCGCCAAACATCGCCTCCACGTCTCCATCGTCGACGACGACGACCACAAACTCCCCCAGCAGAGAGAACCGGCGACCACGATCGGACAGCGTATCCTCCCCCACCTCCAGATCGAGAGCGAGATTGGAAGCGCAGACGCTCACGTCCTCCGCAACGTCGGCAAGGTCGAGCGCTTCATCGTCGACGTCGTGCGCAAAATGCTCGTCAACGAGCTCGTGTTTCCAAACTTTCACACGATCGTCTTGTAGCCGTATCCGTCGGCCAACGCGGCGTCAGCCGCAAAAGTGGCTTCAGGGCCGTCCGAGACGGTAGCGGGCACCGCCGACGGGAGCCTGGACCGCCAGCCCACCACGGCCGGAGGCATGCGTGTCGGGGTACTCGTGGTAGGCGACGCCGCGCTGGGCCAACAGGACAGTACCACGTCTCATGGCGCGACCGCTCGCCGGGCATTGAGATTCTGCAGTTCCTCGTGCAGCTTATCTGCGCTTCTCTCCCAGAGGCACACGTCCCTCGATGCTCAACCTCGCAACGTCCTCGACCTCGCCCACATTCTCGGAGACGGCACATCATCCCACACTGCACGACTCGCACACTCCACACCATTACCCGCAGTTCGTCGTTCCGTATCACCAAACACACCCCACAGCGCCCACTCCATCGACGCATCCGCCCAATGCCGCCCCCCGCGCCCACACTTCTTGCACCATTGCAACCCTCATAGTCCCATAGTATGTATGCATGATACAACACTGGCACACTGGCACTGTACACATTACGTCTAGTCGGCACCAACACGCAAGTATGCCTCTACGTCGCCGTCGCCCAAAAACCAGCCACACTGCCCTACTTTGTCCGGTTGCGGATCTTGGACCCGGCGCCGCCACGCTCGCGCGTGCTGGGGACCTTGGGCGTCTTGCGGTCGCGGTTGCGGTTCTTGACGTTGGCAAACGTAAAGAAGTTTGTGGCCTTCTTCTTGTTGGTCGTCATACGCTTCTCCTTTTTCGGCGTGGCGTCCTCGTCCTCGTCGTCCTCGACCGCCTTGCGCTTGCCCTTGCCGCTCTTGGCGGGTTCAGAGGCAGACGCGTCAGCGTCGCCGGGGAAGACGTCTTCCCATGCCAGCTCGGCGTCGGCGTCCTCCTCGTCGTCCTCGTCCTCGTCTTCGTCCTCATCCTCATCCTCGTCTTCGCCCTCCTCCTCGTCCTCCTCTTCCCCTCCCTCCTCTGCACTCTCCATCTCCTCGTCCTCCTCGCTCTCCTCGTCGTCGCGCCTGGCGTCGTCGGGGAAGAACTTTGTCATGGTGACAATCTGCTTGATTGGTTGCTCAACACCCTTGACACGCTTCTCGCCGAGGAGGTCGCCGAGCGCACGCTCCTGGGCCTCGAGGACCTCGCGCGTCGCGTCCGAGGCCTCGGTGACGGGCTCTTCGGCGGCGACGGGCCCCGCGGCCGGGTTGCTGGGCGGTGGCACAAAGAAGGGAATCTTTCCGCGGATCCAGTCGTTGAGGACCATCTTGGCCGCGCTCTCCTGGTCGGGCTCGCCGCCCTTGAGGAGCTTGCCCGACTTTTTCGCAATGGAGCTCAGGAGCACGGCCGCGCCCTCGTCGCCGTGCCAGCCTCCGGGGCGGTGCTCGAGGCCATACGTCCGCTCAATGTACTCTTGGCGTACACGCTCGAGGAGTTGGGGGATGTGTTCGGCGGGCGTTTGCAAGTTCTCGACACGGACAACACCCTTGAGCACCGTGTCGGCCTCCGAGTCCTTGACGGACACGGGCACGACACCGGGGCAGTCGATCAGGTAGATGCGGCGCATGAGGGTAATGTACTGCCACACCTTTGTCTCTCCTGGGATGGGGGCGACGGTGCACACCTTCTTCTTCTTGAGCGTGTTGATAATGCTCGACTTGCCCACGTTTGGGTACCCGATAAAGCCGACCGAGATCTGCTTCTTGTCCGAGTGCAGGACGGAAAACTGGCGCAGCAGCTGGATAAGCGAGCCCTTGCCAAACGAATTGTTAATCGACGCGTGGAACGCAATCGTCGGCGCAGACAGTGACAGGTGCTTTACCCAGCGGGCCTGGAGCGTCAGCTAAAGTGTTTAAAGGAATGTATGGGCTCAAAACCAAGAGTTCCGGACGAGACGTGCACGACGGCGGCCCGGAGCCCAACTCAATTAGGCCGTGACAACCGCTCCTGGGCCCCTCGCCGACACCCAGAACGGGCGCCGACTTTTGGGCCCCCGCAAAACCCAAAACGGGCGCGAGGGTGGGACGCTGGCGGAACGGTGCTTGTTCTTCCACTCTCGTAACGGTCCAGGTGCGTGATAATGTGCGCCTAGCCCTGACTGGAGTGTGGGTGGGATGGGGAAGGGGAAGGGGAAGGGGAGTGTACAAAAAGGAAAAGAGGAGGGTTATACAACACGGGACTGGCACTCACTGTAACCCAGGTGGGGACGAGGTCGACCTTGTTGAGGACGTAGACGAGGTGCTTGTGCGCCTTGTCCTTGCGGAGGTAATCGACGACGGGCTTGCAGCGTGTGCCAAGGGGGTCGCGGGCGTCGAGGACGTGAATGACAACGTCCGACGAGTCGAGAACCTTGTACAGTTCTCCCCAGATACGGCGCGACGTGCCCTTGTGGTAGACTGCCTCGCGCGACATGGACGTCATGGGGTGGTACGCGGCGGCCTGTGCGGCCTCGGCCGCAGCAATCGCCTCCGGGTCGGCCGCCTTGAGTGCAGCCTCTGCATCGGCGGCCGCAGACGACTCGCCGAGCTCCTCGAGGCTCCCCACCGCGAGGCGGGGACGCTTGCGCTGCGCCTTGGGCCCAAACGTATCGGAAAACGGCTCGGTTTCGACAATGTGCACGCGCTTGCCCGTCTCCTTGCTCTCGTCCTGCAACAAGCCCATCGGGAGCTTGTTGCGCTTCAACAGCACGCTATATGGGTCCGCCTTGTGGTTGGACAGGGCAGTGCGGAAGTGGTCCAGCGCAGTCTGCGAAATGACTCGCGTGTTGCCAAACCATCGCCGGTCGGGCTGGATGCGGCCGGGAAGCGCATCCTTTTCGCCCTTTTGGAACGCAGCAGCCTCGACAATCTTGCCGTCGCGGTCGCGCGTCGCCTTGCCGCCGTTCAGCATCTTGACGCGCGACGCAGCCTTGGCATCGCGGTAAAAGTTCTCGCCTGCGGGTTAGCTCGGTCACGGCAGCGAGGACACCCAGCTAACGCACCCTTTACTCGTTTCAATGTGAATTCGCCCTTGGGGGCCGACCCCTTGGTCTTGCCAAAGCCTGGGTTGGCCTTGCGGTCGTGGTTTTTTCCTTTCCCCATGGTGGTTTTGTGTTCTTTTGAGAAGGGGTGGGGGGGTGAGCAATGCTAAAGAAGAGATCAGATGCGTTGCCGCAGAAATTTAGAAAGGCAGAGGGGCGAGCGGCCATGTGAGAAAGTTTGCGTTAGGTAATATTCTCGGACATAGGCGCGTAAAAGTGGAAATGATGCATTTTCAATTCCCGTGCGCCTACCAGGATTTATGATGTTGGCATTGTGGCGAAACAGCCATTTCAGGCCACCCGCACACATGGTGCTTGGCAGTTTGGCACAAGGCGACTGACCTCGAGCATCCCGTACACAACAGCATCTTCATGTTTGCCCAGCAGGAACAAAACTCCACGCTTTTGCATAAGGGAACATACTAACTTACTTTGTGGTCCGGGGTCTGCAGAGAGAGCCGCCAGAGTCATATGCCTGGTCTCGCCGTCGAAACAAGGCTGTGCTCCCGCTTGGACAGGCTACTCCTGTCCCAGCACACCACCCTATCGCGCCATGACACAGACCTACAAACTACTTTACATGGAACTCAACACGGTCCCATGATCTATGAACGGCTACATTTCGGCCGACGTCCAGGCCCTACCACCGTTGACATACTGCCAGCCGAGCGGGGTGAGCTCCCCGTTGGCGTCCATGAGGCTGTTGCTCTGCGGGACGCCGTACATGAGGTAGTCCTTGCGCATGGCGCCGAAATAGGCGTACCGGCTTGGTCGTTAGTATGGGCGGGCAATTGTTGTTAGCTACTCACTAGATGGAGCCGTTGTCGTCGAGCCACTGCGTCGTCTCGCTCATAAACTGCACCGCTTCGGCGTCCGTGCAGTGGTAGCCATTTTCGCCAAAGTCCTATTTCGCCATGTCAGTAACCGTCGGTACGGGGGCTGCTATGATCAGAACGTACCACACACGCAAACTCGCTGACGATGAGGGGCTTTCCGTACTTGAGATACCTTTGGACGTCGTCCTTGAACGCGTCCGCCGTGCTGCGGTACGAGTGGACGGCGACGTAGTCGTAGCCGTCTTCACACCCGTCCAGCCCGTCGGGACAGATGGCAGTGGTAAACTCGTCGAGCCACTCGATGTTGGACGCGACTGCCGGCGAGGCAAACTTGGCATCGGGGTGGGCCGCGCGGACTTGGGTGCGCATCTGCTTCCAGGCCTCTGCGGCCTCGACGGGGGTCGTCTGTTTCGCCACCGCGGCGTCGCCGCTGTCCGGCTCGTTGAAGCCCAGCACAACTGAGACGTGTTCCGGCAGCCCATTCGCGGACCCCTCACCCCACTGGACAAAGTCGGGCGAAAAGAACATGGGCACAAATTCGCCAGGTGCAGTCCAGTCCCACGGGGTCTCGGGGACGACGGAGTTGTCGTAGTTCTTGTTCCAGTCGTAGAACCACGATACCTGCGAGTCGGGCCCGAAAAACTTGGAGACAGGAGATGAGTCGTACTCCTGTACCGGCCACGAGATGCCTGCCTGCAATGTCAGTGTGGCCAAGTCAGCCGCGGCTTACCTTGCCGGAACCGACGCGCTTGCTGAGCCGAAGGGGAACTGCGGACACGCCGGCCATGACGGCGAGGATGGAAAGGAGCGCGCGGGTGGACATTGTAGCAAGCGCTTGTAAGAGTGTGAGGTGGGACATGCTTACGTTCATCAGTGCAGCAATATTAATATAGACTTGGGCCTCAGAGTGCTCCATCAGACTCTCCGAGTTCCGCTGGGTTTCCGATACTTGCCATGTGCTTCGACCGCACCGACGTCCTTCGCGCATTGTTCACTGTTCACTGTTCGCTTTTCACTGTTCGGTTTCACTGTTCGCTGTTCACTGTTCGCTATCCACTGTTCGCTGTTCACTGTTCGCCAGCTTTGTCAGCCTGCACTCGGATCTTGGGCGATGCCTACAAAGCCTGCTTCGGTTATCCTTTATCCCGACTGCTCATCATACCTGCTTCTTGCGCACAGATCAGATCGCTGGTTCGTTCTGTATACCTTCATAGTTTGCTAGTAGTGTGCCCTCATCGACACACTATCAAATGTTGCTCGTCTACTGTGGCACCTCGCCCCCTTTGTCACACCTCGGCTGCCCTCGCCGTCTTCGTCGCTTAGCTCGTCTTCGTCTCACTTCACTTCGTGGCGCCTAACAGTTTCCTCTGCGTTTCCGCCGGGCACTACCTACTCACCACAACGCACAGCCACCCGCACAACCAAGTCCTTCATCTCACCGTGCGCGCAATACATTAAACACTGTCTCGGCCATCGGACTTATTATTACTTGGCATAGACGCATGCTTGGATGACTTGGCGCCAAGTCCGACGGTCCGTGGAGGAGAAAGCGTATCAGCCGCACAGCGTGGAAACGTTGTCGCCTTCCGCGTTCTTGACATCCGATGGACGGGCCGTCAACGGTTCCAGTCGTACCAGCTGTTTCCCGTAAACGTAGCCATACTCGTGTAACTGCGCGGTCATGAGGTTGCGCCGTGTCGACGGCGCGGTGAAGGGGGTGAAGAGGTAAGTTACGGGATCGCCGGTCACGTCGCCTCGACGCGACCCGTTTGAGTGAGGGAAGTGGCCGATGGGGCTGTCATTACTTTGTCGCTCAGGTAGCATAACGCCTGCCAGATGTTGTCCTCAGTTTTCATCTTGCGGCTCAGTTTTGATGTTGCACATGGAGGAGAGGGAGTGACAGCGCTGCCTCCCTTGTTACAGCGGTCTTCAAGAGGTCCCGAGTCCATGTCACTTATCGAACCCTCCCACTTTGAGAATGTCTGGCCCCGCCCCCTGCGTCATGGCCTGGAAACGACCTCGGTGACAAGCTGTATACGCTGTGTGGAGGGCGTTCACCTTTGGTCACCACACTCTTATCGACCGTCGACCGTCGAACGTCGACCGTCCCATGCTCTAACCAGCAAGTACGAGTGCTCACCACACACGCTGACGCTCTGCAGCTCCTCCTGGCTGTGATTTCTAGGGCCGCCTGCGGCCGGTGACCTCCGAGACTTGCGAACATGCCCCGCGTCACGACCTCGCGCCCGAAGAGGGCCAGCAACGGTTACAACGGCCACAGCGGCCGCAACGGTACCGACGGTCGCAACGGTTACAGAAATCGCCATGGGCGCGCGGACCGCTTCGAGCGCCATGACCTGGCCAACAGGATCAAGTCCGAGTCCGAAACCGACAGCGACAACGACAGTCGCTACGGCCACAACGGCCGCAACGGTTTCCATGGCTACGCCAACCACTTAGAGCGGCATAGCGTGACGAGCACGATCAAAACAGAGCCCGATCCCAAGACGGAGAGCGACAGCGAGAGCTACAACAACAGCGATAGCGAAAGGGCCAATGTCAGCGACAATGACAGTCTCTGTTCCCTTCCGTCGTCGACCTCGTCGCGGAAAGTCACCCCTACCCCGTCGCAAGTCTCCTCGCGCAAAGTCACTCGCACCCCGTCGCCCGCCTCGTCCCGCTCACGCTCAAAATTCACCACGTCGTCCTCGCCAGCCTCCTCCCGCTCGAAATTCACTCCCACCCCCACGCGCTCGCCAGTCCCCTCGCACTCGCCTGCCTCCTCCCGCTCGCGCTTGAACTTTAGACCCACGCCGTCGCCAGCGTCTTCGCGCTCGAAATTCACCCTCTCACGCTCACCCACCCACACCCACCGCCCCTCGCCCTCGCCAGCCTCCTCCCGTTCGAAATTCACGCCCACCACCTCCTCGCCAGCTTCTTCGCACTCGAACTTCACCCCCTCGCGCTCGGCTTCACCCGCCCAGACCGTCACCCGCGCCCGCTCGTCCACAAACACCCACACCCACACCCACACCCACACCCACACCCACACCCACACCCCCTCTCCAGCCTCCTCGCGCTCGTCGCTCCCTACCCTCACCCCCTCCCCTCAGCCCGACACCAAACCCACCCCACCATCTAACCACGAACCCGCCGTACTCCACCCGCACGGCCTCGACGCCCCCGTCAAAGTAGAGGTGGACAACCACTGGCTGTACCTCTTCTTCCGCTTCTGCGCCGAGCGACACGCCATGTACGACCGGCGCGAGGCAGGCGTGCCCCGCGACGAGCTCACGACCGACGAGACGATGCAGAGTATGCATATTGGCAATGTGTTCCGCGAGCTGGACCCGTCGTCGAAGCGGAATTTGGATATGATTATCAATGTGGGCGATCAGTCGTATGTGGAGGTTTGCTGTGAGTCGCCGCCATCCTTCCTCGGTCTCGGTACAACGTTGAGCGCCAACCTGTCACGAGCCAACTGACACCTAGTCCGCCTCCTCCTCTTCACCGCCTTCTACAACCCCGACACGTGGACCGCAATGTGCGACGCATGCGGCGGCGTCCCGTCCTGGCGCTCGTTCGACCTGCGCACCCTCGAGTCGTGCCTACACCGGCGCTCGATGATTGAGCGCAAGAAGATTTACTACGGCGGCTTCCAGCTCGTCCCGCCGACAATCTACTTCTCCGAGGACAGAAACAGGGCAAAGACGATTCCCCACTATGCCGCGTCCCTCCGACTCGTGATGGCCATGATGCGTGCGGGGCTCCCCGACCAACTGTTGGGGTGCAAGTACGCCGTCGACGCGAGCGAGGTGCTCCAGACCATCCCGACCCTGGGTGGGTTTCTCAGCCTCAATATCCTGTGCGAGCTCAACAACTCGGACTGCTATAATTTTTATTATCGCAACTTTGCCACCTGCGGGCCCGGGTCGCGCACGTACCTCCAGCGCATCTTTGGGAAGAACGTCATCAACAGCCCCATGATGGAGGACGCGGGGCTCGTGTGGGTGTATGAGAACCAGTGGCGGTACTGGGCTAGGTGGGTACCAGCAGTTTTGTCCGTCGTGGTATGGCGCCGACGCTCGTGCATGCCGCTGGCACGGGGGAGAGAGGGTTTCGAGAACGCCCACAGAGTGGTGGCGCACGCAGGAAGTTGGGCAATAAATCCGTTCTGGCCACCAGTGCCATGGATGGTGGTCGAGACGTGGGTGGCAAGGTGGTCTAGTTGATGACTAGCTCCGCCATCTCTCCTCCGCCGCCTCCTCTCCCTCCGTCTTTCCCTCCCCTCCCCTCCGTTCATTCCCCTCGATCCCGTCCTCCACTCCACTCTCCTTCCCTCGCTCCCTCCCTTCGTTCTCTAACCCCCTTCATCCCCTCCTCCCGTCCCATTCCCTCCGTCACCTCCCCTCCATCCCTTCACTGCGTCCCCTCCGTCCGCCGCTCCGCAGGTTTTCGCTCCCTCCCTCTCTCACCTCCACACCCCGCTCCCTTCCCCCCGTCCCCCGCTCCCTTCCCCCCGCTCCCTGTCCCCGCGCCCCCTCCACCCTCTCCCCCAACCCCCCCCCCCCCCCGGCCTCCCCACCCACTAACACCAGACTCAACACCGACCCCCCGCACGCCCACACTCTCGGCCTCCCGCCCGGCCTGCGCGTCCTCGACATCGAAAACGCCATGTGCTGGTGCCACCGGTACGTCAACGCAGTGCGCAACAAGGGCCTGCGGAACCTGGGCCAGGCGGATGACCCAACCTACGATCCCGAAGTCACGGAAGCCGCGGCCCAGCCCGCGTGGTGCGTCGAGGAGCGCTGGGCCGAGAGCTCGAGCAAGGCTGCGTACAAGGAGGATTATGACGAGGTCAAGGAGCGGTTGGATTCGTTGGGGGATGATGTGTGAGTGTTGTGGTGTGTTGTTTTGGGCGGGGGGCTTGCGGCTGTGGTGGGAGGGTTGATGGTTGGCTGCCAAGGCAAGACGCTGGGCTCGAGTGCTGGCTGCCCGACTGCTCGAGTGATCGATTCCTCGGCTTGTCAACATGTTGACATCTCGACTGGGCGACCTATGGACATGTCGAGATCTCGACGTGTTGACATCGACGTGGTGACATCGACGTGGTGACATGTCCACATCTCGACATCTCGACATCTCCACTTGTCCACATTCCACACTTCCACATTCCCACGTTTCCACTTTCCACATCTCCACTTCCCCACACACCGACACCATCTCGACATCCTGACCGTCCTACCCACCGCCATTCCGAGCTCGGCTGACACACAGGTACGAAGTGGAAAAAGTAATCGCGCGCAAGGGGACGAACCGGTCCGACAAGCGCGGCATCTTCCGCGTCCGATGGAAGGGCTGGACGCGAGAGGAGGATACGTGGGAGCCTTTGTCGACTCTGAGGGCTGGTGCCGAAGAGGTGAGTCGGCGGGGCGCTTGAGAGGTGGGGTGGGGATACGTGTTTGAGGCTGTGTTCGGGGTCACTGGCGACAGGGGGGACAGGGGTTGGGGTGGGGCGGCGGTGGGGGGGGGGGGGGGGGCCTTGGGGTGAGAGGGCAGGGGGTGCTGGGTGACACGGGGAGCACTAGGGGACGCTAGGTGGGACACTGGGGATGGGGGATACTTCCAACACGGGGATACGGGGGACACGGGGAACACCGGGGTGGGCATTTGGGGACACTGGGGACACTGGGGTGCCAACGACGGGTCGACACTGGCGCAGAAACCCGTGGGCGCCGAGTACCAGCCCCACACGCTACACGGGGGACACGGTGGACACGGGGGTACTGGGCACCAGGGTGACAGGGGAACCAGGGTGACAAGGGGGACACTGGGCACACTGGGGACGGGGAATACTGGTGACACTGGGACACTGGGACACTGGGACACTGGGACACTGGGACACTGGGACACTGGGACACTGGGACACTGGGACACTGGAACACTGGGACACTGGAACCACTGGTCGACACTTGGGACGGGTCGACACTGGCATAGAAACCCGTGGACGCCGCACACCCGCACAGCCTCGCTGACACCCAGGCCCTGCAAGACTGGCTCGACTGGGAAGACCGCGTGTGGAGCAGCATTGCGAGTGTCAAGGCCGAGTATCCCTATGCCCCGCCCGTTATTGCCAGGGAGGTCAAGGACGAGTGAGGGGGGGGGGGGGGGGTGGCGCGTGGACGGGGGATAACTTGCGTTTGGATCGTTAATGTCGTCGAGGGTGAGATCGTGAGGTCGTCGAGGTCCCCTTTCTTGTGTTTAGTCTTAGACGATAAAGTGTCAGTACGTGTTAGACGATAGTGTTCAGCAGTCGTTAGATGATAGTGTTCAGTACACGTTAGACGACCTTGCAGTTCAGCAGTCATCAGATCTTGCTGCCTCAGTTATCCAGATCATCTCGTACGCTTCCACATGCTCGACGTCCGCCATGCAGCTCGGGGCCGATAGTAACCATACATGTCTGTACATGCCGCCTAGGGCTGCCTCGTCGTCACTCCGCCTACGCCACAATGTCCCATGTTTTCTCCCACCACGCCGCTCACAAACGCCAGCACCCGCTCACGCTCCCGCGGCCGAGGCCTTGCGCATGCGCCCGACAATGCCCGCGATGCGCTTCAGGTCAATGGGCCCGCCGTCGCTCTCGACCGCCGTCGTGAGGCTGTCGAGCATCTGGGTGTTAGTGTGGTTCTAGAGTCTGGTAAAGTCTGGTAAATCAAGTGTGGGCTACGCAGCGCGCGACGCGTGCACCCATTTTTGACACCTACATCATCGACCTGGTCGACGGGGACACGCGCACACAGCGCAATGACCTTGCGATACTTGACGGCCCGGTCGGCGCTATCGCCCTCGAGGTCGGCGGCGCGTTCCTCGAGGAGCCTTGCCGCGCGGTCCTCCCAGGCATTGAGGCGGCGGAGGCGGACGAGGGCTGTGGGATCTCCGGTGGGGGGAAGTGGGGGGTCGGTCGCTGGCTTGGCACTGTCGGGTGGGTTGGTAGAGGCGGAGAGCGCGAGGGGCGGCGCGAGGGTGAATGCGGCCGGCAGGGTGGTCTCGCCCTTGAGGGGTGTGCGGCCCGTCCACTCCTGCTCGGGCGCGTCGAGGGCGCGCTTGGCGTTGGCGGCGCGCTCGGCCACCTGCTCGAGAGTCGAGAGGCGCGCGCGCGCCGTGTCCACCTGCTGCCGGCGCTCGGCGAGCGAGCGCGTCGCGACGCGCACGCTCTTTTCGACGCCGCCTAGTGCCTCGACGTGCTTTTCCATCTCGGCGTCGAATGTCCGGTTCACGTCCTCGAACAGCGCTGAAATGTCTGCGGGTTAGCTAAGTGTCCACAAGCTATACGCACTCTTCAAGACGTCCTGGCTGCGTTTCTCGGGCCGCTTGATCTCGCTCTTGAGCGCGCCGACCGCCGCCTCCTTGTTGTTCACTGTGAGGGCGTCAATCTCGACGCCAAAGTCGCACGGGCGTAAGCCGAGCTTGTTGGCCTTGGCCTTGTCGGCGCCGGCGTCGAGCAGGAGGTTGACGAGGGGTTTCGAGCCCATGCGCGCCGCGGCGTTGAGCGCCGTGTCGCCGCGCACGTCCTGGAGGTCGACAATGAGCTTGAGGCTGATGCCGTCGCTGGACGCCGCAGTGGTGGGAGTGGCTGGCGTTGCAGCCGTGCCATTGTTGGCGGCGGTGCCCGCTTTGCCCGTATTGGTTGCACTCGTGCCGTTGGTCGGCGTGGCGAGGACGCTCGGCTTGTCGCGCTCCTTTGCCTGCTCGCGCGCGACCCACTCGAGCACCGCCGCCATGTACCCGCGCGCACACGCGCTGCGGCCCTTGAGACCCGCAGTGAGCGCAATGTGGTGGATAATGGAGCAGTACGCGTGGTCGAGGGTCCGGATCGACGCGCCCAGGTGGTTGTCGAGGAGCTGGGAGAATGTGCCGGCCTCAAAGTTGTTGGCCGTGAGTACGGAGCGGATCAGCGGCGTCTCGCCCGAATAGTTGCCGCGGTGAATGTCGGCGCCGAGCTCGATGAGCTCGCCCACGACATTCAGCTTGGCCAGCGCGCACGCCCAGTGCAGCGCCGTGTGGCCCAAGTCGTCAATGACCATGTCAATGTCCCAGTCTGGCTTTTCGCCCGCCTTGAGCTCGAGCGCGGTCCGCACGTCGACATCGCCCTGGCACAGCGACACGAGCTGCTGGCGCCGGCGGTGCGACTGGGCACTGAGCCGCGGCTTGAACGGCTTGGTCGACAGGCGGAAATGCGCAGGCAGCGGCGGCTTGGCGCTCGCGTCGTCGTCGTCGTCCTCGCCCGTGCTCTCCTGCGTGTCTGCTGCCGCCGCGTCGCCGCCCTCGGTCCGTGGCCGCTTGGCCGGTGGTGGGGGGTCGAGCTCGGCAGAGATGGGCGCGGCGAGCGCAGGCGTGCCGGCAATAGCGTGAGGCTGGCCGTACGGGTCGACGTACATGTCGTTTTGCGGTGGTGGCAGTCCAGGCAAGTGTCCATTGTGGCCGCTGTGTCCGTTGATGGCCGCTGGCGGCGCCAAGCCTGTTGGCGGAGCATGCAAGGCAGGCCCCATGTCCAGCTGCGCCGCCGGCTCGAGCCTCTGCTGCTGATGCTGCTGCGGGTGCTGCTCGTACCCGGGATGAGGCGGAGGTGCCTGCTGGTACTGTTGGTGTGCTTGTTGCTGTGGGTGTTGGTGGATACTGTGGCGCTGGACGTGGCCCTGTGGCTGGGGCTGCTGTTGGTGCTGCTGCTGTTGTTGATGCTGCTGCTGCTGCTGCTGCTGTGGCTGCGACGCCTGCCAGTACATGCTATGTCCTTGCATGTGCTGGCCCTGCTGCTGCTGCGGGTGGTTTGGCTGGTAGAGCATCTGCGGCTGGCCCATCATCATGTCCTGCTGGATGGGCTGCTGCACAAATTGCGGAGGCGGCGGCACATTGGTAGTGTGTGTAAACGGCGACATGACACGGCCGCCGCTGCCGGCCTGCCCGCGCATCATGGTACCGCCGCCGGGGGTCTTTGCGTTCGGTGTCCCGCTCCCACCGCGCATGGGCAGCGCCGGCGGTCCGCTGGGCGGCGGCACAAAGTCAAAGATCGGGGCGAGGTACTGCAGCACGCCGTACTGCTCGGCAATCGCACGTCCGCGGTCGAGTGGGATCCATGTTCCCTGGTACTTTCCATCTGAGCGTTGGTCAGTATTGTCCATTGGACTCTTGTCGAATCACGTCCATGCCCGACGCGCGACGCGACGCGACTCACATCCACCCTGGACCTTTTCATGAACCTGTGTCTGGACCTGCTTTTCGAGAATCTTGGTCCGCACGCTCTTGGATATACCGGCCACCTTGAGAATCTGCGTCGCGTTCACCCACGAGTCGGCCATGCGCCGCATGACCGAAATGTTGCGGATCATGGCCTCAAACACGGGAATCTGCGAGTACGCGCTCGCGTACACCTTGACGTTGCCGGCGCCGCCCACATCGTCCTGCGGCACCTGCCCTGGTCGCGCGCCCATGACCGCCTGGAACACGTTGTGCTGGCTCTGCTGTGGTGTGTGGGTGCGCGATCCTGGCCTCTGCTGCTGCTGCTGCTGTTGTTGTTGCTGTTGTTGCTGCTGCTGTTGCATGGCCTGCTGCTGCTGTTGTTGCTGCATCGTGCGTGGCTGGAACTGCTGCTGGGCCGAAACGCTTGACCTCGGCGTAATCTCCGGCGAGAGGGCAGGGAGGAGCCCCGTCTGCATGTGCTGGCCGCTCGTCTGGATGGGAGAGAGCTGTGGCGGTTGTCCCGGATGCTGCTGCTGCGGCTGCCCCATCGGCGGTAGTTGTGGTGGCATCGGCTGCGCCGGCGACTGGCTCGGGGCCGAGGCGACGCCCTGCACGCCGCCAGGATGCGGCGGCTGGGCCATGGCGAATGTGAAAGTGGGAGCCGGGCGGCGGTGCGCCGTCGGTGAGCGGGGCTGGGAAGAGGGGCGAGAGGGTGGATGCCTGGACATGGTTAGAGACCGGGTGAACAGACGACGAAAGAAGTGGAGACAAGAGATGAAATGTGTGTCGCTAGTGTCAAGTGGGACAATTCGGATGCGACAAAGTAGTTTGCGCAGATCGGGCGTGGTGGTGGTCGCGACGACACGCGTGTGGCGGACACGACGGCGTTGCAGTGTTGGTTCCGCAAAAGTAATGTGTACGCTCGCTCGCCGGATGCGGGATTGCGGGACGCAGTGTCTGTGACTCACTCTCTCGCTTGATCGCTTAGCGCGTCGGACGCGGGGCGGCGCGTGGGGTGCACGCGTCGGTGGGGGCGGGGGGCGAGGGGCGAGGGCGCGTTGGCGCGTTTCTGTGGCGCAAGTCTTTGGTTACTGTAGATGGGGTTTGTAGATGGGGATGCAAGATGCGAATGGATGGTGTGAAGCAAGGGCAAGGCGGGATGATGGCGAGCTAGGATGCGAGTGGATGGATAGAGGTTGCAAGCCGGCGGCGGCGGCGAAGCAGAGGTGCAGTGGTGGTGTCTCTGCACGCGGTGGGGGTGTCAACGCGACCCAGAGCCAATGTACAGTAGGTCAGGAGACGAGGCGTGGGGGGCGCGGCTGTCTTGTGGCTGAGTACGTACGCAATACGGTGGACCTACCTGCACCTGACCTGGCTGTCCCTCTCCGCCCCGTCCGACCGACGCGTTCACGTACACGTCAATTTGCTCCCGCTCACTTGCAATGTGGCACAAAGCCCCCCACCTACGCGACTGCCCACGCGTACGCGACGCAAACGGCCACGCATCCTTCAGCCACGAGCCATCACCAACGAGGCACACGTTCTTTACATCCCTACTGCTCTCGCCCGCACTGCACCCCAATGCACCACACTGCACACACTGTCCTCTGAATCTCTGCATGCATGGCGATAGGGTATACGGGGGTATAGTCTGTAGCCGCTGGCTTGAAACCATGCATTCCTAAAACAAACACACAGTCCTTTGCAGGAATAGGAATAAAGTATGCGTGCGCCAGCGCTACGCTTTGTAAGAGCTACACATGATCAAATCCCACCGTACGCGTCGTCCTCGACCGGTGCCACTGGTGCCGGTGGCAAGCGCATGGGACCGCGGGGCGGCGACGAGCTGGAGGGGCCGACCTCGGCATTGGAGGGACCTGCGGCGGCGTTGGAAGGACCAGCGGCGGCGTTGGAGGGACCTGCGGCGGCGTTGGAAGGACCAGCGGCGGCGTTGGAGGGACCAGCGGCAGCGTTGGAAGGACCAGCGGCGGCATTGGAGGGACCAGCGGCGCTCGACGGGCCAGCAGCGGCGCTCGACGGGCCAGCAGCGGCGGGGGCAGGAGGCGAAGCGGGAACAGCCGCGGGGGCCTGGACAACCTCGGGGATCGTTGCCTGGACTGGCGGCGTGGGGAGGGGACGCGGGACGGGCGGCGCGGCACGCGGAGCCGTCTCGGAAGCAAGGGAAATGGTTGCGCTCTGCGGGGTGGGGACCTCGCGGAGCGGGGGCAGGGGCTGGCCGTGCTGGTAGGGCACAAACATGGGCTGGGCGTTTGTGTCATTGTTGTTGTTGTTCAGGTTTTCAGGGTTGAGACCGGCAGCAGTGGCAACCTCGTTGTACATGCGGTGGGTCTCGTCGTCAGAGTCGGATGGCGGCGAGCGGGAAGCCGGGGCAGCGACTGGCGCAGCAACGGGAACGGCAGCGGCAACAGCAACGGGGGCGGGAGAGGGGGGATCGCTGGGGAGGCTGGGAAGGCTACGCTCGGTAAGGGATTCGGCCTCCATGAAGGGGCTCATGGGCCGGAGGGAAGGCAGAGTCGGGTCCGGGAGGGGCTTTGGGGCGGCGAGCGGAGGCGTGTTCATGTTCGTGTGCGGGTTCGAGACGATGGACGCGTGCATGACCTGAGCGTCGCCGGCCCATGCGTCAGTCGAAACGGCCGAGCGGGGGCTGTACGGCTCGCTCTGGTCGTACGGAACCATGTTCTTCGGGGCAACAATGTGCTCCTCGTGGTAGCGGTCGTCCGAGTACATCTCAGCGGCGGCAATATCATCGTAAGTGTTGGGCGCTTGAGGACGGCCAAGAGGGACGGGGACGGGGGCAAGAATCGCGGCCTGCTGAGCATGAGCTCCGCCGTAAGCCTGGGTGGGCGAAAGAGGCGAGTCGTAGGCCTGCGAGTGCGTAGGCGAAACAGGAGAGCCAAACTGCTGGCCGGGACCGACGAGCTGGCGCGAGCCATTAGGCGACTGGTTGGGGTTCATGGACGGCTGCTGCATGTGGGCAGCCGCACTGTAGCCGTCGTCGAAGGGGTTAACGTTGTTACCGGGGTACGCCTGGTCGGGGTACGCCTGGCCGTAAGGATCCTGGTGCATCTGCGGCTGGTGCGGGCTGTATGGCTGCTGCGGGCTGTACGGACGTCCATGGCCGTCGAGCGAGTAGGCAGCAACGGGCGCGGCGGTGGGATACGGGCCATAAGCACGGTCAGCGCCGCCGGCAGCGGCAGCGCCAGCACCAGCACCAAACCCGGCAAAGTTGCCTGGGTGCATGGCGGGGTCCTGGTGCGGCATGCCGCCGTTGGCGTAGTACTGCTGCTGCTGCTGGTTCTGGAGGTTGTGGTGGGGAGCAATGGCCGTGCCAGCGGGCGGGCCGCTGTAAAACTCTTCTTCATCGGGCTTTTCTTGCGTCGCCGCCTTGGTCGGGTAGGGCGAAATGTCGTCGTCCATCTTGGTCCACGAAGACTTTGCGCCGCCATAGCTGCGCTCCCTGTACCGCTTGTAAAAGAAGCCCGCAAGACCGCCGATAACGATGATGCCCGCAATGAGACCAATGACGATACCCGCAATGGTACCGCCCGAGACGCCGCTGGACGAGGCGCTCTTGGCCGCGACGGCCGAGATCGACGGGATGACACTCGAGGTGAGCGCACGGTTCGTCGTGGTCGCCTTTGCGGCGCTCGAGTGGGAGGTGGTCAGGGCCTTGGCGGCGGTCGAGTGCGAGGCAGCCGCCGAACTGTGAGCAACGGAGATGGCGGCCTTGGAAGAGAGGGCCGTGGTTGCCGCCGGCTTTGAGACAACTGCCGTGGTGGTCGGCTTGACCGAGGATTCGGGAATGGGTAACGCGAGCTGCCTGGACGTCTCAGCCGCCGCCTTGGTCGTAACAGCAGGAGTGGGCGCAACAGTCGCCTTGGTCGTGGCGGGACCGATGGTAGCGACGGCCTCGGTCGGCTTGGGTGCCGCTACAGCCGCGGTGGTCGTTGCCGCCGCCACCGGAGCCGCCACCTTGTTGGTGAGAGAGTTGATAGCCGTCTGTACCTGTACATTGTCAGTACACCAGAATGGACCCATGGGTCCGTGCTTACCGCAGCTTTAATGGAGGCGACCGGCTTTTCCACTTCTGCTACGACCGAGGCAACGTCGAGAGCACGCCGGTGGAAGTTCTGGCGGCCAGGTCCGTGAGGTTGCCGCATGGTGATGAGCGCCGAGTGGGGGTAGGGGGTGGGGTGGGGAAGGGGAGGGGGGAAGGTGGTGAAGACTAGATGGGTTTGGTGTCGGGGTCCGTCGGCGAGCCGTGTTGCGCAAAGGCCCTCGTCACAGTGTGTCGAGTGCCGTGTAGTCGCGTCGAGGAGCGTGGAGGCAAGGCGTGAATGAGTGTGTTGTCGACGGTACCAGCCCGTCTAGTCGTGAGGTGGTGGAGAGGCGGAGGGGGTGGTGCACTGGTGGCGAGCAAGGGGAGAAAGGAATCGCAATCAAGAGAAGAAGGAGGAAGGAGGGTGAGGTGGTTGGTACAGAAACAGTCTGTTGCCAAGCGAGTAAGGGTGGACGATGAACGGACGACTAAGACAACGGCAGGCAGGCAACCCGGAGCGAGCAAAACGATGACCCCCAATCCTGCCAACCATTCATCTCCTTGTCTTTGCTTCAGACTTGCACAAGTCCTGTGTCGTGCGTGCCTCTACCCCCCAAGCAGCTATGCAGACGGGCACAAACGGGGGTACCTTGAGGCAAGAGGACCGTGCACCCCGAGCCGGACCAAACCGAGAACGGCAGTTGAAAGTCGCTCTAACCAAACGCGGTGGGTGTCACATATGGCGTGGCCACGCACTGCATGCACCGCTGTGAGATTGCAGGAACGGGAACGCGTCGGGAGACTTATTCAGGGTCTCAGGGCATATCGACCCAAACCCCATGCACCCCCCCAAACAAGCAAGAAAAAACAAGGGTCACAGCACGGCGTCACGGTAGGACACAGGTACACGGCAGGTACACACAGGTACACGGGCAGTGTAGTGCAGTGCATGCATCCGCCTTCAGGGTCTGGGCACACAGCTACCCTGTACGAGTGGGTCCAAGCTCGAGCCTCCAAGTGTTGGGTCGCGTTGCGTGTGCAAACACAAAACCTAGGAGCAGCGCAGGTTTGCAGCACCAAACACCACCTCCTTGTTCCTCGTGTCCCTTGCGCTCCCGCCTTGCTTCCGCTATCCGAGCCTGGCAGCTGGCAGCTGGCAGGTGTTGCTGGTTAGCTGGTAAACTAACGAATGACGAATGCCATAGCTTTGGGCGTCCTAATCCAAGTCCCGTAACGGCCACAGTTTACCACAAACACCACCGGTGTCAACCTTAACTTGTTGACCTCGCGCCCGACCATCGAGCCATGTCGAAATCAAACACCAACGGCGGCCATTGACTTCCGCTACAATTCGCTACAAATAGCCAGCTGCAACATGTCTTCGTCATCCCAGTCGCCCAACGGAGTCCCTCAGCCCTGTGTACAGGCCGGGCCACGCCGCGTGCCAGGCAGCCACAGATCCACGGACCCTCGCGTCCCTGTAGACGGGTGCCGCAGGGCCATGCGGCATGGCTCGCATACCGTGGCGTGGCGCCGCGCCGCGTCCCGCGCCGGACGGGCAGTCCAACTCGCCTGGTCCGTTCGCTAATGACACACCGAGCAACTAGTCATGAAACACTAAAGCCTCGCTCATTTTGGTACCGAGCTACCACCATACACATCACCATCATTTGGTGTTTGTGCTCCACAGCCGCAAGTATGTTGTTGGCATCAAGAATGAATGCGCGTTAGGAGACACGGGTCCAGTGTTCTGTGGACCTGGGTCCTGAGGATGCCAAGCGGACATGCCACGACTCCGACCCTCCGCACCGTGCACCCAGTGCCAGAGTGCCAAGTACCAAACTGCTGCGGTGCGCTTGGCCATTCCGGGTCCGTGCCCCGACAAAGTACCAAAGAGGAAGCAGGAGGCTGCCAAATATCGCTGCATGATGTGGTTCGCTCTCGTGACCATACACCAACCCCGTGACCACACCTTGGGCTGATGGTTGTCCTTCAGCGTTGTATCGACTTATGCTGAGGTACAGTACTACGGAAGAAGGGGTTGTGGGCGATGTGTTTGTGAATGATTGCTCTGCCAGACTGGTGAGCACAGTATGAAGTAGCTCAGTGAAACTGCGTTATCCACGAAAGCCGAATGCCGTCAAGAGGGCAGATTCCTTCCGTGGACATGTCTAGACTGCAGCCGAAGATGGCGACACTGTGGCAGAGTGGCACTAACTTCGATCGGAACCGACTCACATCAATCGGCACCAGCCCTCCTTCAGAGCTCGACGTCAACATAATCCAGTTTGTTGCCCCTGCTACTCCCCTCACCTTCTCCGTAACACGTGCACAAATGTGGATGGGACAGGCACCTCAATCCCAGTTACACTCGCTACCACCACACGACCGGGCGCGGCATACAGGCATATACATCGAGGAAGTGGCAAGCCAAAGCGCCTCATCCAGAGTGGGCATATGCGGGCGATGGTTACTCTCCGCAACTTGAGCACTTGAACGATCTCAACCTGCCGAGGGCACACTCTGCCGACCACAGCGCATCACCAAAGTGTGGTCGCCTGCCGGACCGTGAGGGGGAGTGCTCAGATGGATGTGGCTGCCATCCGGGTGACCATCGTTCATCCCATGCTTTACGGCCCATTCCCAAGACAACGGCAATCACCCTCAACCAGCAGGGACAATCATCCTACTACGAGGGAGCAACGGTGGAACACTGCGCGGAGCAGTGTTCTCGGAGTTTGTCGTTGCAAACGTCGACGCAAACCATGGCGAAGATGAAGTGTAAGAGTTCAACCGAGTGTTCTACCCTGGTCGTTTTGAACTGTCTCTCCCAGCTTAAGTGCCAACCTAGGAGTGGAGATGACTTGTTAGGTCTGGCCCGCGGTTTACTTGCCATTCCTGTGAATCGCAATGGAAGCAGAGTACACACTATGCTTGAGGATGCAACGACTGTTGCCTTCGTGCGAGGTGCCTGATTTACCATTGAGCGACTAAAGAGTGTCAGAAACTGGACGGTGGTTCAGGACTAGTGAACGTAACGATCGACCCATGAAAGAACGCAGATCCCCTACCCGGAGTCTCTAGACTTACGACCCGAGTCTCAAAGACTAAATGAGACTCGAGGGGGAACTTCACCGACTCTCCCATTCACAGGTTTGGAATGGCAGGTTTCCGTCCATCACTATTTCCCCCTCTTCTCGTGCACTCCGGCGTGGACATAATGTGCCACGGCTCTCCCGTTGAAGACGAGAACGACACGCGGTGGATGAATAGCCATACCACATCCTCACTGTTGCAATGAGCGATAGAGCGAGCATAGAAAGAATGCGCGCCGGGGTTGTAAATAGAGTGCGTGGGGTGGGTCGGGCGTACGTGCGATAGCACCTGGAGGGCGCGTGCAAGCGTGCGAGACTGAGAGTCCTTACAACACTCACGACTCTCGCTCACTCACCCGCTTCAACCTCACTGTCAGTGCTCTGCACGTTAGCCTGGCCATGCTAGATGGGGACCTGTGGCCACTCGCCGAGACGCTTCTCGATCCCGTGGGCCAGTCTCTTATGCCTCGATCCGATTGCGCCTGTAAATCCCCTACCACCCTTGCAATATAATCCTGGGAGCGCGTCTCAAAACCCTCCAGCTGTGAGTTTTGGTCACAGAGGATCGGGGGAGGAGTTGCCGAGTCCTTTACTTACAGTGGATGCTCAAAATATCCGCCCCGTGTGCCCTCTGGCGTGGGAATGGTAGACCAGTGCTCTCATATTTGAGGCGACATGCACACGCGGTGGTGCCAGAAATACAACTCACGATCTACCCGTTGTCTGGGGCAATTAACGGCCAGCTTTCACAACGAACAGCTGCTTCTCATTTCACGATGACATGGGTGGCAAGGGGCTTCGCATCGATGGCCCTTCGTTCTCAACGTGTTGGGAAGAGGGAGGGGAGTCCATAATTGTTGAGAATTGTGGTGAAGCCAACAGAGGGATCATCAGTCTCCACCCGCTGAATCTCAGATCATGAGCAGAACGAGCTCGAGTCTCCTCATCCAGCCTCCACGTCTTCAATGCCCGCCGTGACGCAAGCTGTAGTGCCACCGTGGCCGGAACTGCGAGCTCTGACATCATTCTCTTGCCATCTCGTCCCATTGCCATCGATCGCGATTGGCGCGTCTACCTTCCCTGTCTCGGTCATGGGTTTACCGATCCAGACGCGTCCGCGTTGGTCGGGCACGCGACCGCATCCTGAAAGCACGTGTAGGACTATCAGGGCCAGTCAATGCCATGAGCTGAGCCAGGCTCACTCTTCCGCAGTTAGCGGGAAAGATGTTTGAGACCAATGACATGACACTCGGCGACGGACAACATCGTCAGCAAGACCTCGGAGCTTGCCTTGCCGGGTCTTCTTGCCGACACTCGTGCCGAGCTGAAGACGCTGACGCAGCGAGCAGCGATCAGAGGGCGTGACGTTGCGCGATGTATGGCGAGCATGGCGAGCGGTGGTGCGGAGTTGTGGAGCGTCACGATTTTCTTCGGCCAAGGTGAGATGAGCGCAGAGGAGCCTGACACATGACGCAAGTGAGTTGGATGGTGCCACACTCAACCGCGACTGCTGCGCACCGCGGCACACCCGCGTACCCGCGGCCACCCGCCACCGTACCTGCATTAGCAGGGTCATCCTCAACCTGGCCCTATGACATGGCTGATCTTGCATGATCTGGTCCTACGGTGTAAACCTTGTCACGCCATCGTCGCTGGACTGCACCATTCACGTCGTCATCGATGGGTGGGGCTGTTTGGATGCGGGTAGAGCAAAGAGCTGTGGAGCAGAGGAGTTGGGAGATGAGATGGCGGATCATAGGGGTGCTCACTGCCGACGGCAGGGGAAGACAAGGGGCTTCCGACATCGAGGTGCGTGGGTTCACCCAGCATCCAAGGATGCATCCCCCAAGCTACAGGCGCGTGAGCTGGAGCCATTGTGCGTGCGGTGGTGACAATTCTCTTGAATGACATCATTGAAAACCGTCGCACGAAGTGATATGACGTCAAGATAAGTACTAAATTCCCTTCCACCTGCAAAAGCGCCACAGTGGCAGAGCGCGTCGAGCGCGTAGGGGAGAACTTTACTCACGGCATGCACGGCCTGGCCACAATCGCCAAGGCCAAACGTGCCACCACTCCACCTTGTGCACCACCAGCTGTCCAGCCTCCAGCACGACAGGTGGGACAGAACAGCAGTCGCAACTGTTCGGTAGTCCCGCGACCGTGTGACCTGTGCGGTTGCGTACCCGGCTGCCGGCTGCGAGACTGCCAGACTCACTTCTCTAACCGCCGCTGACCCAGCGTCTCTCGAGGACCGTTCTCTCCCGTGTGCCCCCCGCCGCCCGCGGCCTGTGACTGCCGTGGCCACTCCCACCACCCCAGACCACATGATATAAGATGGAGGGACAGGCCGGCATTCCTCCTCTCATCCAAGTCTTCCTCATCCTCACGAACTTCACTACCACTACTTTTACCACCACCCCCACCAAACCAAACCAGCAAACATGTCCGACCTCGGCCGTCAGTCCCTCGGTGACAAGGTGAGTTACCTCAGCGCCACCGCCACAAGCCCATGTTCTTGTGCGCCACCACGCCACATCATCCCCACCATCATCTCCACGACTCCAAACGTATCTTCCTCGTCGCCATCCCAAATCAACTCTCACCGCGCTCAACCATACTGACAACACCCAGGTTGCCTCGTCCGCTAAGCCCGACTCGCAGAAGTCGTACCTCGAGCAGGCCGGTGACACCGTCAAGGGTGCCGTCGACAGCGTCGCCTCGGCCGTCCAGCCCCAGCAGGAGAAGAGTGAGTTTATACTGCCACCCTTTCCATGACACGTTGCTAACCCCATCGCAGGCACCACCCAGAAGATCGGCGACGCCGTCTCTGGCGACAACACCAACCGCAACGTCTAATCGGTCCCCGGATTTGTAGTCATTTCTGAAGGTCTGAAGCGTGCAGTATGAAGTGATGTTATGGATAAACCCATGAGCTGGTGCCTGCTGGCTATCGTTGCTACTCTTCTCGCTGCTCTTCTCCCACCATTGTGGGTGCCCTTGTGAATGTCCCTTTTGTTGCACTTGTGCCTTGCAGGCTCGCGTTGACTGAACGCGTCTCAATGGCATGGATAAAACGTTCAGTGAAGGCGTTGCCACCATGCCACCGCATCCCAGCCCCTGGCATCCTCTTAGCACTCACCTACCTTTCCCGCCGCCGGATGGAACCAGGCCACCTAGGACCAGCCGTGCATCACGAGGGGGCAGGCGTTTTGCCTGACGTCATGCCCTCGTGCTTTCAGCTGGTCCGAGACTGCGTAGCTAATCGGTGAGGCTGGCACGACATGGCCGTGGCATTTTTCAACCCACCACCCACCACGAGCTGGACTCTTAGGCATTGCCTCAGTAAGGGGTTAGACGGAAGGATAATAGATGTAGGTGCAACTAATGCACAGCCATAGGAAATTGCCTGTACTCACGGACAATTACCTCCCGCCGGTCAGCGGTACCATCCATTCCATTACCTGCAGGTTGGTTCGGAATGTTGTGGGACTGCCACATTGCGGGTGAGTGCGTCCCCGACACCGCTGATCAAGCCGCCGCCTGAAAAGCTTATCGGTGGCGACACAGTGGTCACAGACCCCGAGGGACACTAGCATAGACTCTAACGAGCACTTCGGCATTCACGGCCCGGTGCAGGAAAAGCTGGTTGGAAACCACAAGACATGTTCTTCATCGCCACTTATCATAACTTTGAGTTGACGCAGAGAGCGTCCATGCGCCCTCCGCACTGGATTGTCAATCATCCACATTACCCGGCCTGCGGCCTTTGGACAGGTGAAAGAGGTATATAGTACAGAGAGAAGCGAGGGGCGAGGGGCGAGGGGCGAGGTGCTCGAGGTATGCCACGAAAGTAAGGCAAGAATGTGCAAAGTGGCACTTTCAGGCCAGGCCACACAGCGCCACACTGCACAAGAACCGAACATGCGCAATTTGGTTCCCGGCGAGATTTGGGTACATTGGCCTGTTCTGCGTGCCCTAACATCCATCTTGAGCCAAGTTCCCACACGATCATTACAGCTAATGTCGAGTTGCGCTTGCCGGCGCTGTTTGAAAATGCAGTGGTGTGGCACCTGGCGAGGCCAAACTTGAGTGGCAGCGTGGGGCAGCGTGATGCACTTGCACGGACCCCACAAGTCCAGTCTGCTCTATGTTCACAACTCCTCCAACCTACTCAACCAACTTCCCCGCGCCCTCCATCTTACAGAAGCCTTGAAGCTAAAAAGCATGGCCCTCGCTGGGATTCGAACCCAGGCCCACTCCCAGTGCTCGAGGCGTACGATTGATAACAACCCTAAGAGAGTATGATAACCACTACACCACGAGAGCGCACGTCTTTCCCGTGAAGCCAGTGGTGGCGCTCCGGCCAGGGATGGGACCTTTGTCTCGGCTCATCCTTTGCAATGCCTTCAGCGTGGGCAGTCATAACGGAACTGGGAAGTAGGACGGGACACGGCGAGCAAGTGAGACGATTGTCCCATGGCCTTCGTTGGCAGGGTTGACGGAACACGGACAGAAGCGAGGTAATATTACACTATGGAAAGAAGAAAATACAAAGGTCCCATCAGTACATTGGCCGCCCGAGTGGTCGTTCTCGGTTCTGTTGTTGGTGGACTGACTGTACAGTCGAGCTGTGACGAGGTACCCCGGTACGACCGGCCGCGAGTGAGTCGACACGGAACGTGGGTTGGCGAAGCGGGGGGCACGAAGCGGGGGGCACGATTCCACAAAGGAAGTCTTCTCCAGCTCGACTCCGCTCCCAGCGTCCGGACGGCATCTAACACGAGCCACCCCCGCCCCCACCATCAAAACCACCACCGATACAGAACGCGCCCCCACCGCGTCCATCCCCCATGCGCCCACCTGCTGCGCGGTACTTTCTTTCCAAGACCGCCTCGCCTTTTTCGCGGAGGCGGGCGTATCGTACCTGTTTGCACGTGTCGCACTCGCCGCCGCCCTTGGAGCCGGGTAAAAACAAGAGGTCGTTGGTTCCACCGTGATCACGGTGGGTATAGAACAACGCCCATTGTGTTGCTTCGGTGACGTCGGCACCGCGTTTGGCCGCCAGGCAGGAGATGCGAGGTGTATATCCATAGGACGCCAGGTGGGCGCTGACGGCATTCTCCTCCCGGGAGAGGGGCAAGACGGTACTCGGAGAGAAGCGCATCGCCCACTCTGTCGCTTCGTTCATGTCGAGGCTGCGTTTGACCGCCCGCCGTGAGGACGTGTGGCGAAATCCTAGCGCTCGGAGTTCGGTATAGGTTGGGTGGGGCGGGGCGAGCCATGGGAGCACGCGCCAGAGCTCCCTGGCTGAGGGGTTAGAGGCTGCAGCGGGAGTCGGGCGTAAGGGAGGAGTCGAAGGAGCGAGGAGGAGGGAGTGGGATCCGAAGACGAATATAAACGGGGACGTGGGGTGCAGTCTCTCGTCCCAGTAATTGGGAGTATGAGGGCCTGGTGTAGAGGAGTGGAGAGGGGGATGAGGGCAAGAAGGCTTGATACCTACAACTCTTAGGCTCTTGAGGCTCTGGGGAGTCCTTCATGATCGAGGTATGGACGGTGCCCAAGTTATCCGAGGGCCTAGTCGTGTCACAATGAATATGTATGCTTGATGTTGTTGTGAGATGGGGATGACGGTGAAAGGTGAAAGTAGTCACGGTGGCGACGGTGGGGTCGAGCTCATTGGAGTTCTCTATTATACAAACGACGGCCTCACGAGGCCGCTTTAGGATGCAGTGCCACGTTTCAAAGGCCCTCAGAGTCCCAAATGATGCTGGGCTCTTGTGCGAAACCTCGGTCCCTTCCTGCATCAGGTCTGCTCACTTCAACGGGGTTGGTTAAAACGCTGTCTTCGTCCGCAGAGAGGCGATGCGTCTCGCGAAAGAGCAAACAAACATAGAGTTCGACAGGATCAGCTGATCACACGACCTGGCAATGTCAGCTCGGCTCGCTCGGTTGTGTTACTCCCTGTGCTTCGGCCACCCCAACCTCACCCTCCCTCCCTCTCCTACCACACAGAGCAGCGGACTTTCGATACTGTAGACCTCATCTTCCCCCCATCCTGCAGTCACTCGCTCCGATACAGATGGCCTCCGCTGTCTGATACAACCTATACCACGCAAATTATGCAATTAATAAAGGCCTCCTTACAAAACCCACCCCTTGGCCATCAACCAAGATTCGCCTCCCACCTGTAATAGAGCTGCCTACCTGCCAGGCCACCATGGCCGTTGGTCCAACTGGACCCACACCTTGTGACACGGGCATTGTTTAATTGGATGGCGGTTGCCATGTTACCACCTCCGTCACTCCCCGTCCCACCCCCCCCCCGGGTCAAATTCACTTGGCCGCCCTTCCAATCCCGATCGACGTGCCTCGTCCTATCCCATAACGGGTCCTGTGCATCTCATCTTGCGTCCCTCGCCTCCTAACCACCTCCTCTTACATACGGTAATTGACCTCGGCAGGGTCTCGGCGATCTCATGACGACCACGGAAGATATAGGTACTGAGAATATGCCACTTTTGAGGTGGGGCAGCATGCAATAACTCACCGGTATACAAAACCGGAAGTTGCCGTCTGGTGGACAATGCCATCTAACGTATAGCGACTCAGACAGAAGTCGAGTGCCCGAACTGTACATGGCGATATTTTGATACCTTCCGTCACAACTTCACACCAAAGAAGAACAATGTCAACAAGAAATCGCGGAATTATGAACATCTCGCCGGTCACGCGAGCAGTGGTTCGGCCGAGTGCCTGAAATGCTAAACATAGCATACTGCCCAGCACCCAACCACTGGGGACTCCACAAAATACTCTGAACACTTCCAGCGAAATATTAAGACGGCGAGCATGTTTCTTTTTTTGCTCGGTCGTCGTGTCCTGTCGGGCGGTAAAGGTGAAGAGGGCGAGGCGAATGGCTGTTCAATGCTTTGGCTACACTTACAACACCAAGTTTTATAGGCGTGGGTGGTAGTGCCGCCCTCACCATGCTCAGGCTGTGCGGTAGAGGGTGACAGGCCTTTGACGCGGCCGCAGACTCCGACGCCAGGTTGCCCTCATGCTAGTTCTGCCATCTGGGAGTAGCGCGTCGGGCCTGGTCGACAAAGTAAGAAACAGAAGTAAGAATTAAAATTATCCCATCGTGCTCGAGGAGATATTTGTAGCGCCTTTCGACCGACTTGTGCCCAAAGTCCTAAATCCATGCCGCACGCGACTGTCTCGTACCCTTGCGCGGGAGAGCTGGCGCTCCATCCAACGTCGAGCGTCCTTGGGTGTTGGTGTAGTAATATCAGTGGCAGTCAGCAGTGGTAGTCAGCGGTGGCAGTCAGCAGGGTCCCTCTGAAAAATGTGGCATCCAGCGCCGTGGAGCACAATTCTCTTGCGGTCGACCGAACAATTGAAATGCCAAATGTTGCATGCCGCTGTAAAACCAACAACTGGTGCGCCTACAATGCTCCGAACGCCTCGTCGCCAACACAGAACCCCCTTTACAAAAAAAACGTCCCCTGCCCCACAAAGACCACAAGAGGAGGTCCGGGCTTTTCTCGACACCTCTCGACGAGCCCGATGCTTAGCTTGTCGGCGCAAGCGAACCCACAGGGATCGTGAACTATCCGTAAGCATGAAGAAAAAGAAGAAGATGAGAAGTAGAGGGAGAAGGAGGAAGAGGAGGAGAGGAGGAGCAGGAAGGCGTTGAGGAGGAGAGGGTCGCCTCCACCACAGCAACCGTAGCGGGGGGCCCGCCTCCACCACAGCAACCGTAGCAGGGGCCCCCGCCTCCCCCGAGCGACGCTCAGTGTACACCTTGCGCGATGTACCCGTCTTCCAGATCCAGAATGCAGTTTGTAACTTACGTAAGATGTGTCCTTGGTGAGAAGACCTGCCCAGGCGGTGTAAAGAGCGGCGAAGCCACCGATGATGCCCAGACCGCCACCGGCCTTGGTAACGGTCTTGTTTCCAGTAAACTCGCCTGCAGCGAGGACAAAGAACGTGACGGTGATGACGGCGAAGACGAAGAGGAGGGCCACAGATGAACGCATGGCGGCAGTGGTGTAGATGAAGGTGATGATACTGAAACGGCGTTAGTTTTAAACAACCCGCAAAGGAAAGAGCTCTTGGTCACGCGGATAACTCACCCCCAGACGACCAGGTACAATCCGAGCGCACTGGCAAGCTCGGCCTCTTTGTCCTTGTAGGCTGCGACAATCTCGAATTGGGGGATGCTGGACTGGTCAGTAATCAATTGAAAGTGTGGCGCTGGTGTGGAGACAAGTGTTGCCACATTGCTCCAACTTTGTCACTGCCAGGATGTTTACTCACTAGATGCAGCCAAACGAGACCCAGAAGCCACCGTAGCAGGTAAACGCAGTCGCACCGAATGTGTTACCACAGGCCCACTCCTCGATACCGGCAATAAACTGGCAGAAGCCACCGTACTGTTGTTGTTAGTATATTAATGTCTTTGGTATTGCTGCAGGCCTGGAAAAGGGATCGTGTGCGGGCATTCTGGTCGACAGACCAAGTATCCCTGCCAGGTTTACTCACAGCAAGAGCCATGCCGAGGATGACATTAGGGGTGTGGATATCGCGTGTCTGGAGGTTGAAGAAGGAGAGCAGGACGGTGGTGCCACCGAAACTGGACGAGTCAGCCAGATGAACCAAACATGTACCCGGCCCCGAGATGCGGTTGCAGGCATCAGTAGCTGGCGAAACTCACGCCATGAGACCGAGAGGGGCGGGGTTGGCGAATTTACGGTGGAAGACGGGGAACGCGGGCTGGCTGTTGTCGATGGGGTGGCCGCCGGGGGTGATGAAGCGAGAGACGGTGTTACCGCCCTGGTAACCGTCACTGCCGTTCTGGTTCTTGAGGTCGAGGGTAGGTTCGGACATCGTTGGTTCTAAGTTCTAAGGTGGGTGTAGCGGTGTATGAGAGAATGAGTTTGCGGGGAGTTGTGGAAAAACCTTGTCGAGAGGTAACAGAGTCGCCTTTTAACCTGGCCAGAATGTCGCGTCACAACATGACCTCGGCGTACCTCTCGCCTCGCTCGCCCGTTCCATAGCCGCAGCCATCTGGAGTCTCCGCGCGGGGGGCCCGAGCCTACTATCCGGCTTGGGGCGATGGGGCAATGGGATTGCGGCGTGGGTCGTTGGAATAGCCAGGCACTTGGCTTGGCTGACGATCGGTTGCAGAAAAAGACGCTAGGCATTTGTGACCTCCAACGACGCTGAGGCGGAGGAGAGTCTCCCTTCAGATCAACAACCTGTTGACAACGGCGACCGCATCTACCCCGCATTGCGGACCGATTAGTGCCATCCGCTGCATACCCGCCACATCCCCCTCCACATTGGGTAGTGCGGCCCTGCAGGTCTTGTGACGCGTGCAACTGTTGTGCAGGTCTCTAGGGCCGCACGACAGCACATGGCGTCGGTGGCGGTACGGCGTGTGAGCAAGGCTAGGCAGGTGCAAGAGGCATTTGGGCCTTAACTTCGGGCCTGGCGTCTCTTTGAAAGGGACGGACGGATATGCGTCATCTCCCTCGTCCCCAGTGATCCTGCCTGTGTTTTCACAAGATGCAAAGTTTAAAAGCAGCACACGAAAATAGCCGAGCCCCGCAATGCCGAGACACGGCATGTGTGCACGGCGTCGAAACGGACCCCGCACCCCCCTCGCCAAAGCCGGTCTTGGGCCGACCATCTTCCACGTTTCATCACTTTGTGGCGGGAACAACTTGCTCCCCAAATGCCCCGCTCGATTGCTTGGCACATCCCGCCCTGGAGAGCCTCCACCAAGCTCCAACTATTTCCATCTCCCATCGCTCTCTTGGCCAATGGCGTCACGGCATGGCGTTTCCAGTGGCTCGGCAATGTCCATTCCGGGCACAGACTGGACATGTGTCCCACATGTGCGTGCGCATTGGGCGGCTTTAGACTGGGGTTCAACCATTTGTAGTCTGTGCCCCTGAAGGTGGTGTCGTGTGGCGCCCGCGGTGATCACCGACAGTGGCTCTCGGTGTCTTGGGTGTGTCTACTTTTGGTCACTCGCACTGCCCTGCCATTCGTAGTACCCAGAATGCCCAGATCACCCTTCGAGCTTGGCCAGTAAAATATAGAACAGGCCGCCCCCACACAAACACAAAACCTCACCGCACCAGCTCATTGGCAGCTCGGGACGATCCGTCGTAAGACAATGCAAAGCCGGCCAGGTTGTCAAGCGCCTATCTCTTCACATGTAGCGCCACGAGAAAACAGACAGGGACAGTATGTACCTCTCACAGGACATTGCTACCCTTTGGCAGACGGACCGGAAAACGCACGGGACGCGCCAACTGCCGCTACCTCCTGACTGGCTACAGGGATGCCTGACCCGAAGCAGAAGGTGTTGTGCTATGGGCGGGAGGCAACACATGTCGCAACCTTTGGATGGTGACTGCATTCGATATATCTGTCGGGGCCCCCCCGGCAAGCAGCTCGGACCGTTCGGCAAAAGGCAGACGCGCGTTAGATATGAGCGATGTTATGGGCCGAGATTAAAGCGCGGAGACATGGTTAATCGCGATGCCCACTGTGTTGCCCATCGCGATTCCGCGGCTTCATCATCGTTGTTGGCAGGGAGTTGCCGTAACGCCAGAGGTTGATCGATCCACGCGTTGAGAGAAAGCTAGATCACACCTCAAGGCACACGCAAAGGTTATCGCCGCTTTAAGTGTGGCTCTCCTCAATGGCTGCTCTCCCATGGGGGCTCCCCTTTTTGGGCTGCTTGCACGCGGGGGAGGTGTGCTGGTAGTCCAGGGACTTCTCACCTCCCTCGAGCTGCGAGCTACCGGCGCTGTGGGGAACCAGAATTGTAAGTGGCCTGAGCGCGACGAGCTTAAGCTGCAAGTATCCAGTGCGGCAATGCCCGCTCTCCGTCGCACTCTCGGCATGTCCATGAAGCATGTTCATGAGGCGAACTCCCCAGGTGTGCCTGCACAATGGTCTTTAGGATGCTTTTCTGGTATATGGGAAGGGGGCTTCATGGTATTATTAAATCCAGAGCTGCGAGGAAGGTTTGAACGTGAATAATGGGTCGGATATGGAGGCCTGATCTTCCTCCATTTAGTACTCCTCTCGCTGTGCACCCAATCTCTCTCACAGACATTTTGCAACCACCGTGTGCGTCCCACTATTAACCATTATTGTCAACGGCGAGCGAACGACCAGTGGCCTGGAGTTTTGTCCTTGTTGCCCACATCTCCTTGCCCCCATTCTGAGAATGGGCGGCCGTCCCTCTCACCGCCAAAGCAGTTTGCTACGTCGGCACCACCCCTGCTAGCTAATGGTGAAAGGTCTGCTTCCCGTCCACACGCGCATTCTTGGGCAACGGCTTAGCAGCAATCCCCACCCTCCCTCCCCTAGCTTTGCGGCGCAACCAACCAACCAAATGCCAACAAGACCATCAACCATCACCACTACCACCAACCATGACTGCCTACCCACCATCACAGCCTGAAATGCCTGACCTTTCATTCGCGCATGGTTTCTACCTGCTACATGCGGTCTCCAACACCGAACATCTGATCGAATGGTACCTGCTGCGACCCATTCGAGCGGACAGTGGTTCCCTTCAGCGGCGGGGTAGGAAAGTGGTTACTCCGCCTCCCTGCTACCTAGTGGTCAGGAGGTGCCCTATGGGCGCGCGTGTTCGAATCACGTCTCCGTCGAAAAATTGAAACTGGTACAGACCGGTTCCTTTTTGCATGTACCCCTAGGTGTAACCTAGGCCGAAGGAACCTCATGAACTCTGGGCAGCAGGGGGGCAGGGCAGCTGCTTGGCGACTCGCCAACTTAACCCCGAAAATGGGTCGGGTACTTGGACTAGAGTCGCCCACATACCCTATTGTAACCAAGTACCTCGTATTACAGAGGCGGTTGAGTCCCCTTTACATCCCTTGTCGCTGTGCGACTCTATGCATCTGAGGGGTTAGATAACGCGGATGAGTTTATGCCATGGGGGCAGCGACAATATGTGTATGGGAGAGTGGTGTTGTTGGTGTGTCTGCCAGGCACGGTTCGCCACGCGCCACGCGCCGCGACGTCATGAAATGCGCGTCAACCTGATCGCCCTCCCCGCGTCCGTCCCGCTAACTTCAGCTACATATCACAACTGGATGTCTCTTCATTCTCGTTCATCCTCCACGTAACCGCCAACAATGTCCACCCTCGGCTCGGTGTGGGCCACTATCCAGGCATGGCAGGGTCCTCTGACGCTGCTTGCGGTCTTCTTTGGGCCGTCACTGGTGCAGCGCGCCTACCGCCTCTTTCACGACCGACACCGACCACCACCACTACCGCTGTCGCCTGTGCTGCTGGCCATCCTGAGCGTGCACGTCGCGTTTGCGGCGTACCAACTGGCGTCTCCGGCGTACGACGTGTTTGTGACGCACAAGCTCAAGATTCTCGTGCCGTCTGACATTCTGCGGCCGATCGTCATGCGGGCCGCTGGTCTGCGCCCAACACCGACGCCCCAAGACCCGACGGAGAGCGAGCACCCGCTCGTCGAGCTGCTCCTCGCGCGCCTCACGTCCCGCGAGGGCCGGTATGCGTACGCCCGCTGGGGACATGTGCCGTTTACGCGCTGCGTGTGGTGCAAGGACAGTACCGACTTTGCGCTCGCGGCCATCCCCGACATTCTCGCGCCGTACGCCGCCGAGGCGGTCCTCATCGGCATCATGGGGTGGAACTGGGTCGCGGGACCCACGGGCAATATGCGCGCCAAGGAGCTCCGCGCACCGGCAGGCTGGGCCGTCGCCGCCCTCGCTGCTGCGGACTATGCGGCGCGGTGGATTTGGGACATTCGCGCCGTCAACGGCGACTGCTTCCATGTTAGTCAGGCGTTCCCTACCATCTTCCCTTCCCCCAGACCCCCGCTGACACCCAGCTCTCAACGACCATCTCGACACTGCGCACCATCGCCCTCGCCCTCGTGACGGCAGGCTACGTCCTCGCCCCCGTCCGCCTGTCGGACAAGGAAGCCATCGAGCGCGGCATCCGGTCCACCCTCGAAGCTGCGTTGGCCCGCGCCCGCCTCGCCTCCCTTGCCCGCCTCGCCATTGCCCGCTCCCCGGCCATGGCCCGCCTCGCCGCGTCGGGTACCGAGGCCCGCGCCCGCGCCGACGAAAAAGCACGCACGGACCCCGCCGTCATCCAGGCCGCCAACGACGCGGGCATGTACTCGGGCTCAGAGCCACCGCCCCAGGCGCGCGAGGCCGCACACGCTTGGGTGTCGGCCGAGTGGGCCAAGATTAAGCACGAGCAGCAGCACGCAGCAGAGGAGGAAGAAGGCGACGAGTAGATGGCGACAGCATAGATAGAGACATGGCATGATACTGCTACCGCCGGGAGCGCTTGGCTGACGTGGGTGGCGGGGTGTGTGTGTGTGTGGAGAGGGGTGTTTCTCCTGGCGTTTAAGAACGATAGACTCGCAATCTACGCAGTCATGTCGTATAGCAGCGCCGACACATGACACATGGCAGAGTTGTCATGATTGCATGCACACAACTTGGCAACTGCTGTGTGCATGTTCTGTTCACCCGCCCAGCCCGCACAAGGACAGCACCACCCACGCCACCCCTCCCGAAACTGACAGGCTAGCCGCCCGCCAAACTGATACCACCCCGCCTATCCACGTCATTTTCCGCCGCCCACGATGGACACCAAAGATCAAGGAAATCACCACCACCAGCGCCATCACCAGCACAGGCTACATCTGGAGCAGATACAAGGCAAATATACACAGATGAGCCATACCACTTGGACATCTCTCGGGTCACGCGGTACTGGATACAATTACGTAACTAAGACCGGAGGCATTTTCCCGTAGTGACCATAACGAATGCATCCTCCTCGCCGATCCCACTCGACCTCGAACACTAAGCCATCCGCATCCGCCAAGCATCCAGCACCCACCACCCACCCCAAACCGATAAATAAGCAACGACAGTACTCCTGCCGACTCTAGACTCTACCAAGCTCAACTCGGTACATCTTCCTACCCACCCACTCGACGAGCGTGACTCTAAACCGCGGCGGCGAACGAGAGACAAAGCGCACAATGGCATCGGAAGCAGCCCCAAGCGCGGTCCCGAGCGATCCGGACGCATGGATTGAGCGTGTGAGCCTGAGTGGCAGCGGGTTGTGTGGTTCGGGCGTGCGAGCGGCGTACGCGGTGGGGAGGGATCAGCGCGCCGACTGGGACTGGCTTGGTGGCGGGACGTGATCCCGCTGCGGCGTCCCGCGCGTGGCACGCACGGCACGCGACGACCCCCGTTTGCCGTGTATGGTCCCACTCGCCCCCTGTCCCACACATCGACGCCGTGTCCGATGCGCGGCCCCGATGCCAAGTGGACAATCACTAACGCTGCAGCTCCGGAAATGCAGACACCTCCCAGAACGCCAGATGAAGGCGCTGTGCTCGCGAGTCGCAGACCTCCTCGTCGAGGAGAGCAATGTGCACGTCGTCCAGAGCCCCGTCACGGTCTGCGGCGACATCCACGGGCAGTTCTGGGACGTGCTCGAGATCTTTAGACAGGGCGGCGAGGCGCCCGACACGAGTTATATCTTTATGGTGAGTCGGTTGGGGTCGGGGTTGTGGGTACACCAGGACGGCCGGGTATGACGACGAGGATGGGAACCTTGGTGGCCGAACGGGCCCGTTATTGGCGAGGACGGGAGGACGGGCATGGGTCGCGTTTGTCGTGCTCCGAGTCCACGACATTGCGGTGCAGAGACTGGCGTTGGCGTGCGAGAGGCGCGGGAGTGACAATTAGAGCAGTGCTGACATGCAGGGTGACTTTGTCGACCGGGGGTACTACTCGCTCGAGACGTTGTCATTGTTGTTGGCCTTGAAGGCGAGGTGAGTTATTCCGAGCAGCAACTCGGCTTGCGTGTGTGGAACTGCACAACCAACCCCGTGTCGCCTTGTGCTGCTCTTTGCTGGCTCAGACCCGCGTATGGGTGCACCCACGAACTCCTGCTCATGCCCACAGGTACCCAGACCGCATCACACTCCTCCGCGGCAACCACGAGTCGCGCCAGATCACGCAGGTGTACGGCTTCTACGACGAGTGCATGCAAAAGTACGGCAACCCAAGCGTATGGCGCGCGTGTTGTAACGTGTTTGACAACTTGAATCTTGCGGCGGTGAGTTTGAGCTACAATGTCGGCTTGGGTAGAGTGTTGCCACTCGTCTCTTTATCTCGTTGCTCGGCGTTAGTTTGGACTTCCTGTCACCTCGGTCCCACCAACGTCGAGCTTGGTTTTTTTTTTCGTGGCGCGCTTCGTGCGCTGCTTGTGCAGGCCGAACCTCACCCCTTCGCATCTCCTTGACCTGCGCCTAACCGCCCCAGATTATCGACTCATCCATCCTATGCGTGCACGGTGGCCTGTCGCCTGACATCCGCACGCTCGACCAGGTCCGTACAATATCGCGCGCACAGGAGGTGCCCCACGAGGGCCCATTCTGTGGTGAGTCAGCTCGGGTCCACATACCACCGCATTTACTCACAACACAGACCTGATGTGGTCGGACCCAGACGAAGTCGAGACATGGGCCGTCTCGCCCCGCGGCGCCGGGTGGCTCTTTGGCGCCCAAGTAACGGGCGAATTCAACCACGTCAACCGGCTCAAGCTCATTGCGCGCGCGCACCAGCTCGTCCAAGAGGGCTACAAGCACATGTTTGACGACCAGCTCGTGACCGTGTGGTCGGCGCCAAATTACTGCTACCGGTGCGGCAACAGCGCGAGTATCATGCAGGTCGGAGAGGACGGGACCACGAAATTCAAGGTCTACGAGGCCGCCATTGAAAACCAGACAGACCAGCGCAACCCCGCCGCCAGGAGGGCGGCCGCACCGAGCTACTTTGTGTAATCGCTCGGATCTGTCCGGGCGGGTTCCGCCAGACCGCTGTCCATCCGGCGGCTGTATGTTACCCACACTCTAGTCGTGCGCCTAGCCATGGCTCAGATTGGAGCCAGACGCGCTGGGTGGCAACTCTGAGTTGTCAGAGGATGGCGACACGGCAGCGCCTCTCCTCGAGATGGCCAGTCCGTTGTATTACAACATGCATCTCACACATTCTATGCGTCACGCGGGAGATCTAGATAGTGTGCAGGGTGGGGTGTGCTTGTTGGCGCTGGCGATGGTGTCATGGGTCTCACTGTCGCTGTTTTGCAACTGAGTTACGCCACTGACAAAGAAGCACAGAGGCTCTGCACCATCCGCTCATCTGCCCGATACCCGAAAGCGGCTGCCGGCGCAGCGACGACAGAAGCTTTCCGTTCCCACACATGCTCCCAACAGCCTGCTCACGCTGCCCACACGCCCAGCCTCGGCTCAACTACGCCTCGGCCTCGCGCTCGCGCTTGCGCTTCTTCCTGCGCTCGTCCACGGTCGGCGCCGCCGTCTCCTGGGGCGCGACGAATGCCTCTTCGCGGCGCGCCTTGCGCGCGTCGGCTGCGGCGGCGTGGCGTTCCTCGCGCTCGCGGCGTGCGGCCGCCTCGCGCTCCTTGGGCTTGAGGAAGTACTCGCCGGTCGCGAGCTGCTGGTCGAGCTTGCTTGGCTGGGGCGCTGGCGGGAAGGGCGTGTAGACCTTCTTCTTCTTTGCGGGCGGCTGCTGGGGCGCGGCGGAAGCCGAGGGTTCGGAAGAGGAGGGGACGCCGAGGGGGGTGGCGTTTGCATTTGCGGCGTCGTGGGCGATGGCGGCGTTTTTGCGTGCCGTCTTTTCCGACGTCTTGAGGTGCTTCTTCTGGAACTCTGCGGGATTAGCACGTTGTGGAAAAGAGGGTTGGCAAGGCTTGTGACGCCATGGCCATTGCCGGCTGGCGCCGGCGGGGGAAACGCACTCGGGAGGAACCTGTCCCAGCTCTCTGCAGCGAGTTTGGGGTCCTTTGCGAGTTCGCGGCGGATCATGAGCTCCTTGATGCGGTAGATGGGGTGGATATTGTTCATGCAGTCGAGGACGATGCGGCGGACCTCTTTGAGACCCTTGAACGAGCCCATGGCCGAGACGGTGTTGCCCTGGACGAGGACGTAGCAGTCGGTGAGGAGCTCGATGGCCTTGAGAGTGGAGCCGTTGGGGCCGACAATGCGCTGGCGGCGCTTGACAAAGCGCTCCTTGTTGCGCACAATGCCGCTAATCTTGATCACGTCGCAGGCAATGTCGTCTTGGAGAATCTTGAGCGCCTGCGGCGCATTCACACCACGCGCCAGCAGCTTGAGCAGGTCGCGCCCCTTGAAGATGATATACGGGTCCCACGTCTTGCGCGTCGTCCGTACCGTCATACGCCCCTGCACCAGGTCGAGCTCACACGCCAACCCGTACGAGTCGAGCGCAGACGTGATCGTCCCCCACATCGAGCGCAGGTACGGCTCGCGGTACTTGGGGAACAGGAGCGCAAACGACGACTCTTCGAGGAACGGCTTGTGCTCGCCCGCGTCCGGCGCGTTGAACGCGTCAATCTTCCAGCTGGAAGGGGTCAGTACTACTTTTGGTGCCAGGGGTCCCTTTATTATGGCTCACTGGTCAACATCTTCCGTGTCCCATGCTGAGCGTCAGTCAACTGCACGGCAGTAGCCAACTCCACCGTCTGCCACTCCACGCACGCTTGTCCTTCCTATGCCGCTTGTTCTTGTTCACCACCTCGTCGACCGTCTCCTTTGGCTCCTTGTCCTTCTTCTCCTTTGATCCCTTCTTCGCCTTTTTCGACGACGACGGGTCCGCGCTCATGTTGGTGGATAGTGGCGATGGAGATGGACGATGCTCTAAGAATTCTCAAAGCTTGGCCTCAAGGACCAAGTTAGTCGCTCTGCACTGACATCAGAAATTTGCCCTTACGTAAAGGACCAACATTGAGGGGTGAATTTGCTTCCGCCCCGCCCAGCGACCCCTTCTTGGGCGTCGTCGTATGGCGTTGCGGGAAATGCAGAGGGGCAAGGCCCAACGCCGACCTGGTCAACCTGCTCACCACCACTTCCACCGTCTTCACCACCACCATGTCGTCCGTCTTCCGCTTCCTGGTACGCCCACCCGTGCGCCCGCAACGACTGACAGACAGCAACGCCAGGCGCACGAGCAGCCCGTCATCTTCTGGTCGCTCGCGATCGGCTTTGTCGGTGCGTTCCATCCTGTCCTCGTCTCCTCCTCGTCAATCCACATCTCGCGTCTGCATGTCCCTGTGCGCGTCTTCGATGGGCTGGACACTTGAGGAGCTCAACAGGCGATGCTCTGGTGTCTCCTCCGGCAGCATATCTTCGCCGCCCGCCCTCGTCTCCCTCATTTCACTATCCCAACGTCCCTTCTCCCTCTCCCTCCTCCACATTCCCTCACCGACACCTTCCCCGTCACTAACCACAGGCCCCGTCATGGTCGTCACCGTCCCACCCATCCGCAAGTCGATGGGCTGGAAGCCAGCCGAGCGCATCCCCACCACCTACCCGCGTGAGTGCTGCGTCGTCTAGTTGGTTCCAGCACTAACACCCAGTCCCCGACCGCGCTCGCCGGCCAGTCACGGGCTTCGAGGACCCCTAGACGTAGCGCGCGAAGCCAAATGCATGACGTGAAGACGTGGACGACTGTCCCAGGCTGACTGCTGATGGGCTGCGGGGTGTGAGGGGGTGTGAGGGTGGAAGGGACGGAGACGGACGTGGGGTTGTCAACATGGTGTGGCGAGTTCATGACCGTTAATGCCGTGCCCAGAGAGACGTGCTGGGGCGGCTTAGGGGATATGGCGGATGCTGCGCCACGCACGAGCTGGCACGCTTTCTAGGTGACTGAAGTGAACAGGCATGGTCCGTGTGCGAGGAGTCTTCCGCCGTACGCTTACCTGTGGACGTCAGCCACCGTGATGGACTGCAAGGGTCCCATCTTAAGACGATGCGCAAGACTAACCCGCGCAAACTCATCCCTACTATATGGTTATCCATGCCAATTTCTAGAGCTACAACCACACCACCTTGGTCTCAACTATCACAACCAGCAGACACTAGGTTCCCATCACCCATATCTTATCCGGCGACTTTCCCTTCTTCCCACCCTCCTCCCTTCCCGGCCACTTCTCCCTCCCGTTCACCAGCTCCTCCCACTCCTTGAGCCTATCCTCGTCCCACGCCTTGTCGTGCATCTCCTCGTCGGCGCTGCGGAGGATCTGCTTTTCACTTGATGGCGCGTGTGACGACATTTCGTGCATGTGTGGCGGGAGGTACTCGTTCCACACGGGGTGCGCATAGCCGGGATTGTACGCGTACCCGCTCCCGTATCCCAGTGTCTTCATGAGACGTGTCGGCGCGTTGCGCACTTGCATCGGCACGGGGGGCAGCGGTGGCTTCTGGGCGAGGGCCTCGGCGCGTGCGTACGCGGTGTATGCGCGAGTAGATTTCGGCGCTTCGGCGAGGTACGCAACACAGTGCTGATTGTCAGCTACGCACAAGGACGCACGTGAAGCAGCTTACGGCGAGGTTGATGCGGCACTCGGGCATGCCAATCACCTGGCACGCCTGGAACGTCGCCATGGCGAGCGGCAGCGCATGTGGGTCCGCGAGGCCGACGTCCTCGCTTGCGACAACGACGAGCCGCCGCGCAACGTACAGCGGGTCTTCGCCCCCCGTCAGCATCCGCGCAAGCCAGTACATGGCCGCCGAACCGTCGCTCCCGCGAAGACTCTTGTGCATGGCCGAAATCATGTCATACCGCTCCTCCCCGGAGCGGTCGTAGCCCTTGCGCAGCCCGCGGCGTACCGCGTCCATCAGCTGCGCATCGCGGCGTTCCCTCGCTTCCACCGCGGCTTCCGAGTCTTCCCCTTCCGTAAGTGTGGTTTGGTAGCCCATCTCGCAGACTTTCAGTGCGAGCTCCAGCCCGTTGAGAGCCTGTCGCGCATCACCATCCGCGACCTCCGCAAGGAGAGGGAGCAAAGCAGGCGGGAGACGTGGCTTGTTCTCGACCTCGTCTAGCGCGTTCTGGAGAATCGTCTCGAGCTCCTCGGGCGTGTACGACCGCAGAGTGAAGACTCTGTTGGGTGAGCACTTCAACAGTCACGACGAGACACCCACTGGCAGCGCGACAGCAGCGCTCCGTTGACCTTGAACGACGGGTTCTCCGTCGTCGCCCCAATGAGCTGTACCCAGCCGTTCTCGACGTAGGGAAGAAATAGGTCCTGCTGCGGCTTGTTAAATCTGTGGTCAGCGAGGCTTCCATCAATTCGTACCAACCGATGAATCTCGTCAATGAAAAGGATCGTCTTTCTGGTGGGTGAGCATGACCAACAAAGAAGTCCAACACCCACCTTCCAGTGAGTTGAAGGCCATTCTTAGCTTGCTCAAACACCTGTCGCACATCTGCGCTGCCAGAGCTGGTGGCGCTCAGCTCGCGAAAGTCGGCATTGGCTGTGCGCGCAATGAGACGTGCGAGGGTACTGGAGAGTCAGTGATGGTGTCCTTGCTCCGGCTGGCTTCCTCCATCCTTGTCTGTTTGCAGTCGCCATCTGCCTTCCTCGGTCTTCCGTCCTCCTCCGTCTTCCTTCCTCAATCTACCTTCCTCCGTTTAACTCCTGTGGCCCGCTTCGGTCAACACTCACGTCTTCCCACTCCCCGGTGGACCCCAGAGAATGCAGCTCCCCGCCCCTTCCCCAGCCTCGATGCGTGCGCGGAGCAAGCTCCCAGGTCCAACGAGGTCGCCCTGCCCCACAAACGTCTCTAGTGAGGAAGGCCGCGATCGCTCAGCCAAGCTGTCGGTTAATAGGTTACGCCGAAGTGGGTCCCACCTATCACCTACGGTTGATTGGCAGTGAGCGCATTGACTCGTCGCCGCTTCTCCGTCCCTCCCCGCTCGTTCGCGGTACGTTTGACCGCGCTGCTCGTCCCATTCGTCCCCGCCTGCCCCTGCGTCGCACTCGCCGCTTGAGATGCCGATGAGGAACCTGCATCGCCGGCGCCAGGACGCGACCTGAATAGTTTAGCAGGCTTGGTATCGAGGGCGACCACATCGTCCTCCTCTTGCGACGGCCGTTTCCGCCCCAAACTCGAGCTCGGCGTCGCGACTGGCGAGGAAGGGCCACCAGCCCCACGGCACAGCAGGTCGAGGTGGAGGTTGATGTCCGCCTCGGGGACCGTGCGGTCGCAGATCGGGCACTGAACTAATGTGTCAGCGGTGACGTTGGAGGTTGAGGGCTTACCTTTTGTTGACATGGGCGTGACAAGGTGGCTGAGTGGGAGTTTGAGAGCATGAAACGCGCTCTCATGGTGGACGCGTCTTGGGAGATGACGGTGGTGGTGGCGGGATTACGTAATATTCGCTCCCAAGCGATTTCGATTGGGGCAGTCGAGGCACTTGGCGACCTCGTCGCTCTGATGAGAAAGACAAGAGCATGCTGTAGGCTGGCATCTGGCAGCCGATGAGTATGTGGTACCCCGTACCAGGCTGTTGAGGAGGCAGTCAAGGCAGACGCGCTGACAATACTTGACTGGCGTGGGTGCGGTAACCGTGGCTGTCATTGACAGACGTGTGCCCTATCCCCAAGCATCCCGGAAACAATAAGCCCATGTAGTCCACACCTCTCACTTGCTTTGGGCGATCAGGGCTGGTAACAAGGCCGAACCGCACTTTCCGCAACAGTCAGCTTGGGGCTCATGCCACACGAGTGTAGCTGGTGAGATCCCGTTCGGTAGGGGTAGCGGTGGGATGAATCAGCGTCCAAGGAGCATGGGGATAGCGACTGGCAGCAGTAGTAGAAAAGCCAAGAACGCGAAGGGCAAGGAAAGGGACCGAAGCGAGTGTATCGCGAGGAGCAGAGCAGTTGTTCTCTGGTGTTGTTCTATCACCGTCGGCCACATCGTTGGATTCTTTGCAAGCATGGAAGGAGATCTGGTGCCTGACCGATCGCCGAAGCGGCGTCTCTGTTGGGAAGTTGCCGAGATCCCCGCAAGGCCAAGATACTGCGATTCACCCAGATAAAGTCACGTGTTGCCACCACCTCGGCCTCGACGTCATGGACTTGACCGAGCCACTGCAATGACATAAAAGTCGCCCCAGTCTTGACAACATGTCGTTACCATCGTTCACAGAACAACACAGCAACAGCTACTACCAAGCGGCATCCTCTCTTACGCTCTTCCCAACGCCATCTCGTCTTCCACCATGTCCAAGCTCCTCGTTGTCCTCGGCGCCACTGGAAACCAGGGCGGCTCTGTGATCAACTCGATTCTCGGCGACGCGACCGCCAAGAGCATGTTCAAGATCCGCGCCATTACGCGCGACACGTCCAAGCCAAAGGCCAAGGCGCTTGCCGACCGCGGCGCCGAGGTCGTCTCGGCCGACCTCGCGGACAAGGACTCGCTTGTCAAGGCATTTGAGGGCGCGTACGCTGTCTTTGCCGTCACCGACTACTGGGCCAAGATGTCCAAGGCTGTCGAGGTTGAGCAGGGCAAGAATGTCGCCGATGCCGCCAAGGTGAGCCATTCTGCAGTTTACTATTAGTCCTGTGAACCCTCACTGATCCACAGGCGGCTGGCGTGCAGCACTTTGTCTGGTCGACGCTTCTCAACACCACCAAGTGTGAGTGACCTTAACCTTTCCCTAGAAACCCCTTCCCGTAGCTGACATGACCCTCAGCGACCAAAGGCAAGCTCTCCCACATCGACCACTTTGACTCCAAGGCCGAGGTGGAGGAGTACGTCCGCCAGATCGGTCTCCCTGCGAGCTTCTACCTGCCGGGCTTTTACATGTCCAACTTGCCCGGCCAGGCGATCCGCAAGGACGACAGCACGGGCAAGTACGTCTTCAGCCTGCCGTGCGAGCGCGACGCCAGCATTCCCCTCGTCGACATTTACGCCGACACGGGCAAGTTTGTAAAGGCCATCCTCCTCAACCGCGACGAAACGCTCGGCAAGCACGTCCTCGGATCGTCTGGTTACCTGTCACCCCAGGAAGTGGTTGACGACTTCAAACAGGCGTTCCCCGAGGCCGGTCAGGGTATGACGTTCCAGACGACCCCAGACACCGTTTACACGAGTATTCTCGAGTCGTCGGGTATCCCCGAGCACGGCGCTGTCGAGCTGCTTGAGAACATGAAGCTGTTGAACAAGGAGTTTGGGTACTATGGCGGTGCCGACCTCAAGTGGTCCCAATCTGTGAGTGTCTCGCATGCCGCTATGGAGTCGATACTGACAGTCAGCTTGTCAAGGAGCCGCTCACCACGTGGGCCGAATTTGTCAAGACCGCGCCCGCGTTCAAGGGGCTCAAGTAATACTGTAGCAATCAAGTCTGACCTGTATACGCCTTGCAGCCGGTCCTTGTATCCCGGCTATCCTTTCCGGTTGAACAAGTGGTATTGCCCGACGTCACAATGCATCTCGGTTGGGATTTTTTCTCCAGAGGCTCCAACAGCGACAAGTGCTGAGAAACGCCGCACTAGGACTCGGAATTGATGCTGACAACATTAATGTTCGCATTCTAGTAATACTTCTCAGAACCCTTCCTGGATGCTGTTCATGAAACTAATCCCCCTCCTTGACAGTCTCTCGGTTGTCATTGAGGTATATAAATAGCTCGACTTCGTGGCATTGTTACAGGCGTGCCCATGTGAGAAAGAATCTCAAGCATGGCCGTGCTCGACATGGCGATTCTCGATTATTTTGATCGCAACTATACGATCCGACGTCCGCTAATAAAACATGGCCTCCGCCCTGGCCAACCAAGCTATTGTCGGCAGCTCAATACCCCAGGAGAGAGATCAAAGAGAAGTGCATACCCCCACCGCAGGAGGAGCCTGTCCCCAGTACAACCATTCTTGTATTGAAAATTCCCAAACCACTGAAAAGGAGACGATTCAATTCTTCGTTAAAATTCGTTGACAACCATCTCCCCATGCCACGCTAGATGAAGGGTACCTCTGCCTGCGGGGTAATACGCGCACCGTGGCGGCGGGCACCGGACACCTTGTCAAAGTCGATGAGGGCCGAGTGAGCCGTGATGCGGTCTGCCGTCAGTACAGGCTCTCACTCGTCCCAACCCCCAGCGCTTTCCACTCACTGTCCCAGAGCACGACCGTACGGGGCTTCCAGCGTACCCGAACCTGAAAGTCGGACCCCCGCTCAATCGTCTCGTACAAAAAGTTGAGGATCGCATTACTCTCCTCGTCCTTGAGGCCCTGGATGCGGCGGGAAAAGACGCGGCTGACAAACAGCGCCTTGTCGCCAGTGACGGGGTGGCGGCGCACGAGCGGGTGCCACGTCTCGACGGGCTCGCGGCGCACGACCCCGCCGCGGCTGCGCGAGTAGTCGGCCTGCGCGACGCCCGAGTGGAGCACCTTGAGCGTCTCGAGGTAGGCCTTGAACGACGGCGAGAGGCGGTCGTACGCGGCGCGCTGGTTGACGAATGCCGTGTCGCCCCCAGTCGCGGGCGAGTCGTAGAGGAACAGCGCGGTGAGACCGGGAGGCTGCTTCTCGTACGTCACCTGGGAGTCAGTGTTGTATCCCCAGTTGGTTTGGCCATCAGAGTGCTGCGCCTCGGGAAGAAGGACTCACATCGCTGTGCCAGGCGGCAGAGGAGACGCGGCCGCTGATGTCGTACTCGTTCTTGCTCTTGTCAAACGACCGGCTCTCCGTCAGTGCCTTTTCCATCGGTACTTCGTTTCCAAGCAGCATGTCAAGCGGAGCCGCACGGGTTCGGTATACTGCATCCCACCAAACTCACTAGACAAGGTGCAGCTCGGGGAAACCCTTGGGCTGGCCCGAGGTTGGGTGGATGTGGTTGCGGCCAAAGAACGAACCCCAGTTGCGGATCTGCCATTCGGGGTCCTGGTCGATAAAGTCCTGGTCGCGGAAGGCCTGTCGCGTGGTCAGCCAGGTGCCAGACGTATTGGCAGCCGCTCTCCAACTTGTTGCCCATTCTTCGCGTGGTTCTTACGCTCCTCCCTGTGATCCTTTCGGGCACCCATGGGACCCCGATTTCCACCCCACCCGCTCTCCGCTCACTACTTCTGCGCACTCACCACTACACCCCGCTGGGCAACATACAGAGCCAGCTGCTCCCTGCCCTTATCGTCGAGCTTGTCAAGCTGGATCCCCTCGACCTCGGAGCCAAACTCGGGCGACAGGTCGTCGACAGTAGCGCCCTCGAGGAATGCACGCGGCTCGGAAGTGTTGACCGCCTTGAGCCCGGGGTCGACATGCTCAAACTCCTCGAGGGGGGCGTACGTCGTCTCCTTGTCGTACGTCGGCAGGAGGTGGGCGTACGGGTACGCCTCGTCGGGGAGGCCAGTCTGGTTGAACCACACGGGCTTCTTGGTGTCCGCGGCCGCGCCGTTGCCGTTTGTGGCAGCGGTGGTGTTGGCCTGCGCGGCGAGCTTGAGCGCGGACACGTTCTGGGTGAGGGTCTCGGTTGTCGTGACTGTCATTGTTGTAGAGTGAGGAGAGGAGTAGGCGAGGAGGCGAGGAAGTAGAGGCCTACGAGGCTGCTGAATGTTGCTGCTCTCTCGGCAGCGTCGTCTTATATGCCTCTCGTTGCCTCTCGACATTTCTCTCGACACCGGCCGGTTCCAACACCGTGGGCGTCACGAGCATCAGCTGGCACACGACAGTCGGCCATTTCCGTCGTCCATGGACTGCGCTGATGATCGCGATGGGAGCCGCAGCCACAGACGAACGGTGGTGTCATACCAGCAACCATCAGTGAATGACAGATGCTGCCACCGCCACTCGACGAAACGGTGTTGGCTTCGCCATCGCCTCGGCTCGTGGCGTGATTGCACCGCCGTCAGTCCCACATTGATTTCTGTTGCTGCAGTCGTCATTGGCATGGTGTCAGTGAAGCGTGCTGCCATGCAGCCATATGAGGTGCGACTCCGGTCATGATACGCCATACAGAGGAGGAAATACCCCGCTATCACGCTCTGGGTTCTTCAAACAAGGTCCCATCAGCATGTAGCGAAAATGAGTGGCTAATGGCGTCAGTCGGACATGGCCGATGCATGCTGTTTCAGTTGGCGGTCGTATATTTCGCCAAACTCCCGACGCCGCCAACACCACCTCATCCAACCATTCGACAACTCATCCTCCCACCTCGACAACCAGTTCCAAAGCACCGCAAAAAACAGGTCCGACTGGGAATCGAACCCAGATTACAAGAACGACAGTGCATCAGAATCTTGTGTACTAACCGTTATACGATCAAACCCCGATGTTTAACATGTGCCCCGTATCAGTGGTTTCGGATCCAGGTCATGCCGGCGCGCTCGAAGCACTTTGATTCTTACAACAGAGGAGAGTAACGTGTCGAGGACGAAGGGCCACACGTCGGGAGGGCGGGTGCTTTGAAAATGTGGATGGAGGTTGATGAGGACGGGTACAAGGGGACTGGGACGAGGATTTGTGGCGCGAGAATGTGGCAGTTGGTGTTCACGGAGACGGTGTCGATGACGTGCAGCGGACGCACTCAGATGACGGCGTGCGTGGCACCATTCGACATGTGAGGTGCCATTATAGCAAAGTTTAGGGCGTCTCCCAACGTGCTTCCAAGCTGAGGGCGGGACGCGACGGTCGTCTTGGCGATGGACACATCGACCAGTAGCATTTATGTGCCTTGGCAAAAGGTGGGCAACGAGGAAGGACGTGAATGAATTGAGTTACGTCTCTGCACCTGGGCCTCGTCAACCGACGTGGCGACGAGGGAAAGGTATTTTGCCTGGTGATAATTCCAAGTCACCGTCTGTGTACAATCCATGCATACTCCGTCGCAATATCCCAGTGTGTGATATGTAACAACCTCCTGACTCTACTTCTGACATGAACACTACTGGAGCCGTCTGCTCCCTTTTGACAGTGGTGGTTCTCCATCGGGCTTGAAATCGCTTGTGACCCGCAGCCGCCGCCTTGCTCGTTATCTCGTGCGTGATTACGATCGTGATCGCGATCTTCGCCGCCATGGTGGTGGTCGTAACGCTTAGTCGTCCTTGGGCGAGAGGTCGATGGGCGAGACACGGATCCAGGCAAAGGTGGTGTCTGGTGTCCAGAAACCAGTCATGGACGCCCAGAAAGCGTGCGCCGAGGCAATGAGGCAGACGGCACCAGAGGCCATCTTCATGCTCTTCGAGGGCGCCATCTCGGCGATGCCGAGGGTGAGGAAAGACATCATGGCCCAGAAGAGGGTGGTGAAGACGGCGACCGAGGAGCGGAACGAGGCCATGAGGAAGAAGAAGGTGACGACCGTCCAGCAGACGAAGAAGATGCCCACGGCCTGGTTGAACTGGGGGTCGAGGGCGCCAGTCTCGGGGTCCTTGTAGGCGTCCATGACACCCATCTGGGGCAGGAAGATGGCGCCATATCCCCAGTCAAAGCCGCCGTAGGCGACGAACAAGGTCGCAGAGTAGGTGTTGCCGATGAACATCTCGAACCAGCCGACGAGGGTCTGGGTGATACCCATAAACAGCATGAGGGACGGGATGACGACCGTGGGGTTCGTGATGCCGCGGGCTACGGTCAGCGGGGCGCATCCAAGGTCACGAGAAGGGGACGTGCAGGCAAGCCAGTTTGGAGAGCTAGTTCGCTACTCGGCATTGCAACATGCCGAGTTTAGTGTAGAAGCGCGGGTGGGACCGAGCAAGCGAGGCTGGTGAAACATCCGATAGGGTAGATATGGGATCAGGTGATCTAGGCGTGGGACACTCACCACCAACGGTGAACAGGCCGACCATGAGGAAACCGAAAGCGAAAGCAAGGAGACCGACGGGGATCGGGTTACCGTACTTGCGGTGCTGGACGGGGATAGCTGGCTGCGAGAAGTCGACTGGGTGACCGCCGGGGGTGACCATGCGCTCGATGTGGCCTGGGCGGCCGCCGCCGTAACCCTTCTCGACGTCGACCTCACCGGCACCGAGGTACACGGGGGTCTCGACGTTTGTGTTGGACGAGTTGGCAACCATGGTGGCGCGAGGGTGAGGGGTAGTGTAAGGTGGGGACGGTGACGTCGACCTGCGAGCAGGGGACTATGGGTGGCGGGTGGAGATGGGGGAGGTGATGAGGCAGGGCAGTGGTGAAGCTGCGAGTGACGGTGAGGTCAGGTATCTAATGTGCCTGCTGAAGGCTGGTAGCGATGACGGAAGGCGCGAGGAGCTGTTGCTGGGGGGTAGTCGCTTTCTCGAGCATGCATTCGCCTCTCTTTATGTATGTGTTTGAGCTCGTACCAAGAGCTGGAGCGGGAGAGAGGCTGGCTGGAAAAGTGTGGTTGGATGGATCCAAACCTCGGCCATACATGCTGCTACAACAACGCATCACCCATGACGCCCAGTCGCGCAAACCGCGCAACCCGCAAGCCACTGCCGCAAAAGAAAACTGGCCACCCCTCTTGGCTTGCTCCCCGGGCCCCGCCGTTCTCGTGTGGAGGGTAGGCACCCGACCCGACGTTTATTTCCCTCGGCTTGTGTGCCACCTGGCTCTGTTCCTTGCTGCCCATCTGCCGCCCCTCCTTGCCCATCTCGGCCGCCATCTGCCCCTTTCTGCCCCAGACGCCAAGCTGCGCAACACTTGTTTCGGCACGTGATGGGTGCCCTGCCGGTGGACAATATGCTCGGCACAGCACAGCAGCCTTAGAATACGACCTAAGCATCGTGACACGTGCCTGTTCGATTGAGTGGGGAACATCTTTTGGTATCGGTGAGTGCCCGAAGGTCCTGAAGCTGATTGCCGTGATAGTGCTGGGAAATTGGTCCTGTGTCCACATGGTGTACTAAGGTTGGGCTCAATCGACTCCAGAACAGAGAAAAAAAAAACGTCGACGGTCGCTCTGACGCATCATTGCTTTGAGCGGGCAAGTTTACATGCTCGTTACGAAGGCACAGACAGAGGTTACTACCCGCAGCCATCGCATCGCACACTCCAACCACTCCAGCCCGCCCGCACTGACACGGTGGGCACGTCCTCTCTGTGGTACTGGACGCAACGTATCGTTTTCGTTTGTTCATTGTTTACCTCTCTGGCTAGGCTAATAGTGCCCAAGTGTGCTCTAGAACCTGCTGTCAGGCGTAATGATTGTGTACTGATCCTGATCCCCTGCTATACTCCATCCCCACGAATACCAATAGCAAAACGCCAACACGCGGGCACTACTGAAACGCAACAAAGAAAAACGGCCGGCTATCACTTTTGCCGTCCTGCCATTGAGCATCTGGTGAGGGCCTCAGCCAATCTCTGCTGTAGATTGGAGAAAAGGCGGTGTTCACGTGCCTGTTGTTGCTGTACCAACGCAATTATCAGTCGGGCATACCCCATTCAGTGCTGTGGAGCACGTCAAACAGCAAAGTCACGCCAGGATGCCAAGTGGGCAATGGTCGTTCATCAAAAGACCAATGCCGAAGCCGAGCCGTGCCGCGACTTGCCAGGGTCGGCTGCCTGGTCTGACCATGGTTGGTTGCCGATCACCTACCACCGTTGGGCGGGGCCGACGTTGTTGGGTTTGGGAGGCCAGGCTTTTGGTTTAGCCTTCTCATTTAACGAGGTTGGTCATGTCGTGTCGTCTGTGGCTGCCAGTGGCAGGGGGACTTCAGGGTGGAACCCGTGGTTCCCCGCAGGGTGCAGCGCAGGGTCCATGCCCGGTGATCACCGGGTGAATAGTCTATCCAGACCATTCCAGCACCGTGCACGGCCCTTGTATAATGGACCGGTGTTTCTTGTTTCCTCCCCCCCGTTTATACCCCACAACGCCACTGCAAATTGCCCCACTCGATCGTCCCGACTACCGTGCCTGGTCTCGAGTATGCGCCACAACTCCCACTCCTCTCAACCTGCAGCCCACAGCCGATGGCGCTCGGGCGCAAGTGGCGATACGGTGGGCATCGGTCCGTGGTCCTGTCGTGCCACTGACGGCTTTGTCTAAATCTTAAAAAAGGCACCAATGGCAGGCACTCTGCCTGCGGCATGGTTGCGGAGCCCTTTGTACTAGCCTCCCTGTGGGTGGCGACACTTGGTTGCCCATCGGTCATCTTCGGACGCTGAGACATCGCAGATCGCTCCATCGCTCCAATCACCGTCGTATCCTCGCATCGCACCCGTCGGGTATGAGTAACCGTTTCTCTTGACTGTTCCGTTTTTGCAACAAGATGCCGTCCATGCCGCGCACCATCGGACCAGTGCGATAAATCGCGGAGACAAAAGCGTCTTGATCTTGGTGGTGCGGAATCCATGTGCGGAGGTGGCGTCCGCTGCCATGTTTATCAACGTATTTTTAGTCTAGTGTGGTATGGAGGCTCAAACTGCCAGGACATGTGGCGCCTGTGCACTTCAACTCCGTCGGCATGCATGATGGTGTTGTCTTGCACTCCGGGCGGCCTCGGACGTCTTCGGATTGCAATGTGATAATTGGTAAAAACAACAAAAAACGTCCACGACATCACAGGACCTCCGTGAATCATCGTTAGATACCCTCCGGTCCGATCAATAGCGGATAACCTCCTCTGGGGTGGCGAACTCTATCGAGGATGGCAGTATTTCGGTCTTTGAGGGTGTTTGCCATGGTCCTGTCGTGTTGTCTGTTGGGGATGTGGATCCGGAACGCCCGTCATCAGAGGCTGGCCCGTGGCAGCATCAGTTGGGACGACTTTCCTGCTGTGATTTCCTGCTGTGAGGAGGAAATTAATGGCTGCACCTCGATCCCGATGTTTATCGGACCACACCTCCCAATAAACATCACTGTGCCAAGCCCAGATTATTGTTTGTGGCTGAATAGGCAAACACGTAGGTCTGGTTGGGCACGCATCTTCACAGTGAGCGTGACCTTTTCGCAATGGGCCCCCCGACGGCGTGTAGGGAGGGGAGCAGGCGGACAGCTGACCGTTCCTAACAAACATGTAGGACTACCCGAACAAATAACTATGAGCGCGATCGTGACATGGCGGGAGACGAGAGACGAGTGGTTTGCACGTGGGTAGGTACCTTCTTGCAGCGCGGCACGGGAGTAGCACCTGCCACAACAAGGGGTGGGGATGAGGGAAGGGAAGTTGCGCGTGGCAGGGGATCTCGCGTCTGGTGAGGTAAACATCAATCGGTAGGCAGTACGCTTAGTAGCTAGGCCATGTGGCAAAAAGCGTGAAGGCTTGGAGGTGTGGCGACCAATGCTGCAACGGCTTGCTTAGGGTAGCATAATCCTTGCCCACCGGGTGCCCGAGTGTGATGTTGCTGCTGCTACCAGACGCGTCCAACCGTAGCTGAAATATTATTGGCTCGTTTCCATAAACCTTCTCTTTGTTCAGGAAGAATACACGTCGAGCGTCGTAGCCAGTAGACGAGAAATAATCTGCTCGTCTGTGTTGTTCCATCTCTCTCTGAAGGCGAAGTGTCGATCGGAGAACACTGTGGTGATAGCAACGAAATCATTGTCCTGGCTGCAAACCACAAATGTGGAAGAAACCTCCGTTTCGAAAGTCAGGTGCGTCCCTTTTCGTGTCCATGTGGGTTGAGTACTCTCCACGCTTGCCCACTAAAGTTGATCAGCTCACCGAAGAACACGTGCCAATAATACCCTTTTATGTGTCCCCCCCATCGTCTCTAGCGTGCAATTACATGGTTGAACCTGAGACAACAGGTTGGCTGTTCTCACACTAAATCGGCAGAGACAGTTCTCGACAAATGAGCAACGTCGAGTGTCCCACTTCCTTCTGTCTCTGTTTTCCCCTCAGCCCTCTGGCGACTATACTGGACAACTATCGGGTCGCTTTCTCTCGACTGGGTTGTCTGAGAAGGTGGGCCAATTGTCTGCGGGAACTTCCTGTGACCACAATCTCGCTGTCAACCTGTCGTACCCAACAGAAGCACCAATGGCTAGCACCGTGAGACCCCTACCTTTAACACAGCTTGCACTTTGGCAGACGTACTGATGCGTTTAGCTACTTACTGCTCACAACAACAATCATTCAAAATACAGGCCCCTTGTCTCCGCGTGAGGTCCGCTTATCACCTGTTTTCATCCTTGTCGTCTTGCAGTGGGCCGAACTGTCCTTGTTATGGGAGCGGGGCGAAGGCTCCTGGTAGGCCGGTAAGGCTCCTGTTGGGGACCAATCGACGATGACCACAGTACTGATGTTCCCTTCCCCCCCTATCACGTCCTTTTTCCCTTGTGGCTGCACGGACAGATGACCATTCTGGACTCCGGGGCAAAAGTTTGCTTCATCCACAACGACCTGGTCTGGGGAGGTTCCGGCGCAGTGACCCATTGCAAGCGTTCCCTTCACGTAAAGTATGACCACTGGAACCAAGGGCACGAACGTAGCCGCATGGCCTCCACTGCACCAGGTGCTGTGTTAAAGAGTAGAACGAATAACGACAATAACGACGACGAGGTACAGGTGGGCTGGGAAATAATGTGGCTGCCCACATTTCCCGACAGCACGCACGCCCAACAGCGTCAACACTTCCGCTCCAGGCCGCTCCAATCCGCAGCTTTATCCACCCGCTAGAATGGAGTGAAGGCGCAGCCGTTACGGTATTGCCCCTGGCTGCCGGTTTCCAAAGCGCACGAGTGAGTGTAAAGAATTGACAACAGACATGTTACAATCATCTGTATCGTGTGTGTCCCTCCCACTAGTTGCATTGCGTAGTACCATGGGTTTTCTATTTTCTGTTCCCTACATTGCCCTCCTCGAAGGCACTCAAGTTGACGAGTCTCCGCTGTCAGTGGATACGCAATAGCGCGATGAATCGAAGGAGGGCCCATTTCCTTTCCCCCATGTATGTTGCTAGTCCAGAACGCATAGACTGCCCCCATTGCGTCCTGTACGGTTATCGTACTCAACAGACGGCAAGAATATGCTCACTACCTGGACCTGTCACGTACGACAACCCAGACGATCAGTATGAAGGCGATGGACGACGGTGGTACTGTGGCGGCTTGCCTGTGGCGGCAGAGGGGTGAGGGTGGCAACGGATCAATGTCGGGGAAACTCGCCACGTGGGTTGGCGCAGGTATTTTCGGGTGACACCTTGCCACCATGACCGCAATCTTGCAACTCGGCCATCAATCAACCTCGTCTTGCTCTGCCCTTGCTCGTTATTGCCACCCACCCACTCGCGGTCCACCAAGACCATGCAGGCGAACGCGCACTCGACTGACCTCAAGCGCAAGATACCGGCGACGGGTCTTGCAAGTCCCACGATGACCAGTGACCTCGTGACGGACGACGGGTTCACAAAGGTGCAGAAGCGCAAGAAGCACAAGGGCGACAAGCAGAAACACCGTCCCCAGTTCCAGTACGACACGAGCTACTTTCGCCAGGGCAAGAAGATTGGCATTGCCGTGAGCTACTTGCCGTGTGGTCGATGTGCTTAAAGCTGACGGTGCAGCACATTCGCGACCTATCGCTGTTCATTGCGGCTGACGCGAACCGGCCATCGTGGATTGTTGTGGACGTGAGTTGGAGTGCGCGAGCTGCATCGCGACGAGCTCCCAGGTGCTGACGTGGACAGAACCCCTCGCTGGTGTCTCACACGGTCGTTGTTCTCGTCCCCGGTCTTCTCCCTACCCATCTCGGGATCGCCCCTCTACCCCCAGTTGCGTGTTTGCCGTTCCAGACCACGCCTTCCCCCTTTGCCGAGACCACGGACACGGACGCGACGCTTCGTGTCCCCACGATCCCGAAACTGTTTGCGTATGGATGCCCAACTCGCGCTCCCGGAGATAACCGCCGGCTCCACTCTGTGTTATCGAGCATGACGCAGTGCCCGCTGCCCGAGGCGATCAAGCGGAAGCGCGGGGCCGAGCACACCCGGCTCATTGGTTAGTGCTACGAGTTTGACCTGCTTTGCGATGTGAAGAGGCTGATGACAGAACTGGCAAAGAAGGGTGGTGCGCAGTCAAGTCCATTGCTGTACATATGCACGCCGCACCAGATGGCCGCGAACGGATACCGTCTCCCCAGCTATGTCGAGATCGCAGACGAGCCCTTCGTTCCTGGGGATCTTCCTGATAGCCTGGCAGAGGTCTTCAAGACACGCAAGGCCATGGGCACTCTGGATGTGACTATGGACGGCCTGTCGGTCCCACCCGGTCCAAGGCCGATTGAGCTCGACGACCAGGGGCGCAGGCGGCGAGGGAATGTGCGCGAGGACGAGGGATGGGTCGAGACACCACAGGCGACAGGGCCACCGCCGGATGGAAAGTACCCTGTCCTGGCGATCGACTGCGAAATGGTGCGTTTGACTTGCTGAAGCACGCCTAGCTGACAACAGGTACTTTCTGCGGACGGGCAAGAGCTAGCGCGCGTGTCGGTCGTGGACGAGAGCGGGAAGAATGTGTTTGACGAGCTGGTCAACCCTCCCACCCCCGTCGTCGACTACCTCACCCAGTGAGTCGATCTGGCCGTGGGAGTTGCATGCGATCACACTGTCCATTGCTGACTACAGGTTCTCCGGCATGACCGCGAAGCGTATGGCGCACGCAACGCACACGCTCGAGAGCATACAAGAAGCGCTCGTGACCGGCCCCGAACCGCTGATTACACCGCACACAATCCTGCTTGGCCACTCGCTCGACTGTGACCTGGGTGTGCTCAAGATTCGCCACCCACTTGTTATCGACACGACCGTCATCTACAGGCATCCCCGTGGGCCACCGTTCAAGTCTGCGCTCAAGTGGCTCACGCAGCGATGGCTCCAGCGTGCTATCCAGGGAGGGGCGACGGGCCACGACTCGGAGGAGGACGCGAGGGCATGTGTCGACTTGCTCCAGATGAAGCTCATGCATGGTGAGTCGGGTGTGCCAATATGTTGCCCCGTGTCTGTGTCCCGGCCAGTATTGACAACAGGGCCCGACTTTGGCGACCCGAACAGCGACGCCGAGTCCATTTTCGAACGTCTCGGCCGTTACAAGCCGTCATCATCTGCCAGTGGACGGCGCTCCCTTGTTGCCGACCATGGCAATCCGGCGTCGTGGTACGGATCAAAGGCGACAAAGGCTGTAGCGTGCACAGATGACGACGAGGTGGTGGACGCCGTGGTCAACGGCATTGCCGACCACGAATACGTGTTTGCGCGTCTGTGTGAGCTGAGCAATGTGCAGAACTGTGAGTAACGTTCCGCATCCTAGCCCGGCGACCTTCATCTACTCTACTCTCTCACTGACCAAAAGGGAACTCGAACTCGCACTCTGGCTCCGACATTGACCTCTCACCACCCTCCGACGAGGACCTTGAGGCGGCCCTAGCCCGCTTTGACGAGCGTCTTGCGCGCCTCCACGCGGGCCTCCCGCACAACACAGCGCTGATCATGGCCACGGGCCACTCGGACCCACGTCCCATGCTCCACCTCGCCCAGCGCCGCACGCGCTGGGAGCGTGCCCACCGCGCCGACCCGGAGCAAAAGGTCGAGAAGTGGACGACCGCGGATGACAGGGACCTCGAGATGCGCGTCGCAGAGGCGAGGGAAGGCATGGCCTTCTTTTGTGTCAAGTAGGATGGTCTTCTCTTGCGTCAAGTGGGGTGAAGGGATGTGCAGACATAGCGGTCGTGTTTGGGAGGCGCGCGCGAGCCTGTTGAGAGGGGGCGAGACTGTGTAGAGCATGTTGCAGTCGTCTAGTGTCTTGCAGGCGGCATTCGTAGCGCAGCGGTACATTGTTCACTGTCACATTCATGTATACGACCAGCCATTCAGGCAAACCAAATGCGGGCGGAGCACGAGTGGAGCTTTCAGTGAGCATACCAGGAGGTGCGGAAGTGATGGGACACACCCTCTGCCTGGATCGAATAGAATGTACACTGGTCGCGTAACAAGGGCATGCAAGCGGCCGCCGTGCGTCACTTCCGTCATGAACGCAGCCAGTGTGAACCGCTTGGCGCAGTTCTCCTGCCAGGAAGCATGCTGCATGCAAGCGGCGTGTGGTGGCAGTGCCACGTGCCACGGCGACCTCCGCCTCCATCCGCCGGCCGCCAAATCCGGCCCGACCATTTCTCGCCATTGTTATCGCGCGCGACACCCATCCATCCATCGCTTCCATTCCACACCCCAACCATCCTCATCACCGCGCCCACCCCATCCCTCCCTCGCTGCCTCCCGCGGACCCGGACAAACCCACACTCTTCCACCACCGGACACGATGGCCGACGACGCGACGCTCGATGCGATCCGGAAGCGTCTCCTTGAGACTGGCGACTGGGAGCGGTGAGTCTGGGCTTGGGGTGCAGTGTCGGGCTGGGTCGAGGGGTGGTGGAGGGGCAGGGGCGAGGGGCGGGGGCGGGGGGGTAGGTGGGGGGGGGGGGGTTTGGGTGTTGGGCGGGGGGTGCGTGTTGGGGTTGGGGTTGGGTTTCGATGTGGGGTATCGACGGGGACGAGGGGTCGATGAACGGTACGATGAGGGGTAGCAGGCTGTCCGACGGCGCGTCGCTTGGCATAGCCACCGACGCCAAGGATTGTAACAAGCGGTTTATCATTCCCGATCCTCACATTCATGGCCCCACCTCACCTTGGATGTGCCCCCTCCATGTCGCCGTTGTGATCCCAGCGTCCCTTTCATACATGCCAATCCCTACCCGCTTGTCGCCTGTCCCCGGCCCCCTCGCACTCGCACTGGTGCGGACTCGCTGACAGGCAGGATATCCCGCCTCCTGCGCGCGCAGCTCGAAGAGTCGGGCTTTGACGATGACCTCAAGGACCTCGCGAAGGGTGAGTCTTTGTTCTGTGGGCTCGTGGGGTTGTGGGTGCACGGGCGCAAGCGGGTGGTTGCGGCTAGGGCTGGTTGCGCGTTCCGTTTCGTGCGGGTTTGGTGATGGGAGACGGCAGCGTGGGCTGTTGAGGTGTCTCTAGGTTTTGGCTCTGAAGTACTGGTCGCGGAGTGCTCTCAAGGGCTTGGACTGGGGTTGTTGGGTTGGGCTGGTTTGGGCATGTCAAAGTCGGCAACAAGACCCCAGTTGAGCCACGTACGACCAGCGCCAGGAGGACAGCGGGACTGGGCATCTCCTCGTCAAGTTATGCCTAGGTCAAGGTGTCCAGCCGGCGTAACATGCCGTCGTGAACACCCCGACGCTCCATCCCAACTCCAGCCAGCACTGGCCACATCGGCCGACATGTCCACTGACGACGGAACGTTCACTGACGCATCTAGAAAAGGCACGCAAGCAGGACGCTCCGAGCCTCGCCAAGCTCGTCGCCGAGGTGACGCCCGCCGCGAATGGTGAGTGAGATGGTTGAAGCGGAGCGCGAAGGAGATGATAATCGCGAGGGACTGGAGCGTCTGGTGCAATTTGGCGGCGTCGTGGTGGTCGGCTGGGGAGTCTAGTCCGCGTTGAGCGAGGTCACTTTCCACCTCTGCGTCTCATCGGCAGTGTCGTTGCGTTCCCCACAAGTGCCCCCGCCCACTATCTCGTGTCGTTTTTTTCTCTGCTCCTCGCCAGACAAATGCTAACGCCAGACCTCGTCGGCGACCAGGTGCGCGAGGCGGTCGTGCGCGAGATCGAGGCCGTGCTCGAGCGCGAGGTCGAGCGTGTCTAGACGTGCCGATCGATTGCGGGCGAGGGACGGGGGCGCGCCTGATTGTGTTTGCCGGATGGCGTCGTCAAGCGTCGACTGCAGGCATGGTCATGAGCTGTCGCCATCGCTCCGCCAATTCGTCACGCTCGGCGTATCGTACCGAAAGGGCGACCTCGTCGAGTCTATTCCCCCAGTCTCCCCAACGTTATCGCCGCCATAGTCGCCGTGATGCCGCATCCGCTCGCCGCTACCTCGACGCCCTCACACATTTGCTCCATACCTCGTCTTCTTGGTCATACCCGCGTCACCGTGCACACCTCACACGCCTACACCACTACCCACCCCATCATTTCTCCCAGACACGCGGGCAATGTCCGCGCGTCTGCATCCCGCCCACGCGCCATACTCTCTGTTGTACACCAAATCTCCAATCTACATGAATCGCGTTGCATCCGACATAATGTCTCCGACCTACAATCCCCCGGCTACAGTGCACAGTGCGACGGGATGTTTAGTGCCTGTGTGTCAGTGGTGATCAAAGGGGGTGGATACGGGTAGGAAGAGGTGGCAGGATCGGGCTGGCATTGGGAGGTGTTGGAAGGTACGCCTGCGCGCCAGTCTTCCTCAAGAATCCAAGCAAGAGACGCATCGTTGCCGCCCCTTTGAAACAACTACAGTCTCTTGCCAGGATTCCAAATCGTGCCACTCCCCGCTCAAACCGCTCCCAAAGTTGCGCTCACTCGCCGCTACGCAGCTCGTTCACTCACCCGCTCCACTCAATCTTGCTAATGTCGATACCCTCCTGGACCATTTCCCAGAGGGGCGACATGTCACGGAGACGGTTGACGACCTGAACAATACGCCCGACGACCATGTCAATCTCTGCCTCTGTGGTAAAGCGGCCGATACCGAAGCGGAGGGACGAGTGTGCCATGTCGTCGCTTGCGCCGAGGGCGCGGAGGACATAGCTGGGCTCGAGGGATGCGGATGTGCATGCCGAGCCCGACGAGAGGGCCACGTCCTTGAGGGCCATGAGGAGACTCTCGCCCTCGACGTAGGCGAACGAGAGGTTGACGCAGCCGGGGTAGCCGTGCTCTGGGTCGCCGTTGCGGACGACGTGCTCGACCTGGCTCGTAATGCCGTCAATGAGCCGGCGCGAGAGGGCCGAGACGTGTGCGTGGTCGGCATCCATCTCGAGCTTGGCCAGGCGCGTCGCCTCGCCGAACCCAACGACAATCGGCGCAGGGACAGTGCCAGAGCGCAGACCGCGCTCCTGCCCACCGCCGTGGATGAGGGGCTCGAGACGCACGCGTGGCCGGCGACGCACATACGCCGCACCCACACCCTTGGGCCCGTAAATCTTGTGACCCGAAATCGACATTGCGTCAATCCCCATCGCCTCGACGTCGAGCGGAATCTTGCCCACCGCCTGCGCGGCGTCCGTGTGGAACAGCGGCTTGGTCACGCCGTTTTCCTTTGCCCATTCCTTGATCGTGCGCGAAATCTCGGCAAGCGGCTGGATGACACCAATCTCGTTGTTCACGGCCATGATCGACACGAGCGACGTGTCGGGCCGAAGCGCAGCGCGCAGGCCCTCGATCGAGATGAGGCCCGTAGGCCCAACAGGCAGGTATGTGACCTCAAAGTCTTGCGTCGAGAGGAAGCGGCACGAGTCGAGGACACACTTGTGCTCCTGCAATGTTAGCGTGACCGAGATGTGACCGAGATGCCAGGGTAGCTGGCAGCGAGGGAGCTGGTGTTGGAGCTGGAGGGGGTAGGCTGATACCACTGCTTCTACTGGGCCAATCTGGGATGGCTGCCGGCGACACGGTTTGCACTTTCTGCACTGCCTAAAGGAACAAATCTGCCCCTAGACAGGCATTCCGCCAGATAACCACATGGCTCCAAGGGTGTCACCGCAGCAATCGCTTCGGTATTCCTCACAATCACTCCTCCCACCGACGGCACTGCTTGAACGAGATATGCCTCGCAGTCGCCCGTTGCCACTACCTCACTGCCTCGGCCGCCACACCTCATCCCGCGCCCCCGAGACTCGCCCTCCGCACCGTTGGCCCAACCGCCGCCCACGCCGACTCCCACACCCTACTCACCGTCTGCGTCGTAATGATATGCTTCTTCTTGCCCTTGTGAAAGTTTGCAATACCCTTGATAATCATATTGTTGGCCTCTGTCGCGCCCGACGTAAACACGATGTCCTTTTCCCCGGCGCCAATGAGGTTTGCGACGTGGGCGCGCGCCTCGTCGACGGCCGTCTCGGCCTCCCACCCGTATGCGTGTGTGCGGCTGTGGGGGTTGCCATACTGCTCGGTGAAAAAGGGCATCATCTTGTCGAGCACGCGCGGGTCCATCGGCGTCGTCGCTTGCATGTCGAGGTAGATTGGGCGGCCGGCTGTGGCGCCGCCGCGCGATGAGACTTTGAAGCCCGCGATGGCTGGGGTTAGTAAAAGTTGGGCGCCGGGGGGGGGGGGGGAGGGCAGGGTGGGGCGGGGTGTCTGGCGGTTGGGGTTGGGGATGAGAAGATGAGGAGGGGCTGGGGGACAGAGAGACGACGGGGCTGGACGCCTGTTTATGTGCTTGCTTGAGCTGGGCGAGTGGACAGGTGGGACCAGTAGGCAGCAGCCAACTGGCGGACATTGGTACTACGAGAGCGCGACGAGAGCAAGGAGAGCATGAAAGCCAGTAAGGAGCAAAATGACAAGAATCGTGCTCAACAGCGCAGGATAATCATAGATTACCACTAGCGCCAACCACCACTGCGCAACCTCGCTCCCAACAGTGACTCGCCTCCCGGAATGCCCTTGCTCGTCGACCACCCACTCCCACGTCTATAGTGCCCCTCTACACGTCCAGCCCGCGGTCTCACAGTGCGGGGCCGGCGGACCACCAGATCCCTCACTCCCACCTGGCCCCGTCTTTTCTGGCGCCGAGACAGTCCCAAACTCCACTCACCAACTTCCTCCTCGGACACGGGGGGCTCGCTGACACTCGCGCTCGGCGGCGCCGTGGGCGTCACGAGCGTGCGCGCGAGCATGGGTGCGGCGCGGAACGACGACGGGCGGAGTGCGCGTGTCGCGCGGGCGGCGAGGCGGAGTGACATTGTGGTGGGAGAGTCTGGTTCAAGTGTGATTCAAGTGATTCAAGTCTGGGTCCGAGTCGAGTCCGAGTCTGAGCCGCAGTGACGAGGCTTGGAGTTTTGTTTTCTTCCTGTCCTCACGTCGCGGAGGGAGAGGTGTCAATGCTAGTGTGATGCCGAGGCCGTAGCGGAGCGGTGGTGGCGAAGAACGGTGGTGGCGAGCAAACGGTGTGGAATGGAATGATGGGTTTTGGTGAAAATGGGTTTTGGAGATATGCAACTAACCAGAGTCTGGGTCCTGGGTGGCCATGGGTGGGGTACTGGGTGGGGTTCGGCCGAGTAAATGGCTCTGCGTGGGTTGATTATTAATGCGGGGGTCCAAAACTATTTGCCGCCAGTGCGTTTTTTAATGGGCCTCTGACGCCTGAGGTGCTTGCATGCTTGGCCCCTCGGCATGGCGGCAGCAGCTCGTCGGTCATCGGCCTCGTGCGCGGAGCTGCGAGAAGCATGCCGTGCGGACGCCGCAGGGCCGCACTCACACATGCCGACTCGGACTTGGGGCCGGATGTCCGCGATTCGGCTCCCTCGGCTCTCATGCCTTCATGCCTATACCGGGCCATGGGGGCCATGGTGACACCCCCCCGCTAACGCCGAGATCCGGCAGAGTTTTTGATGCAGTCACCCATCTATGCATGTCTGCACTATCTGATACGCGCCGTCTAGACGCTCTACAGTCTGCGGTTCCATCCACGCTCCGCCGTCCACGCCCCGCCTACTTCTTGGCCGCAGCCTTCTTGGCCGCGTCCTTCTTGGACGTCGTCACCTTGGGCAGCTCGGCCGTGTAGGGGATAAAGTCGCGGCCCTGCATGTATGGCTGCAGCACCTTGGGGATCCTCAAGCCCTGCGTGTTAGTGTCACGTTGACCAAAGTGGCTTCGCTGGGTGCGCATGCGCCGGACGTGATGGTGTTGTTTTGTGGCCGATGCCAAAGCACCTGGTTCTCAAGCGACATAACGAGCGTGGCTCGTGCCGAGCGCGCCCTCCATGCCGCTCAGACGCGTTGGTGTCGGCAACGCGGTGCCAACGCCACTGACCGCCATCGCAGTCACAACCTCTACAACCACGTGCAAGCGTTACTCACATCGGGCGTCTGGTAGTTCTCCACAACACAGCAGAGCGCACGCTCGGTCGCACACAGCGTGCCGTTGAGCATGTGCACAAACGCGGGCTTGTCCGTCGCCGCCTTCTTGAATCCAAGGCGGACATTGAGCGAGCGCGACTCTGAGTGGTGAGCGTGAAACCACGAGATCCAAACCCAGTCACACTCACGGTAGTCGGTGCAGTTGGAGCACGAGACGAGCTCCTTGTACTCGCCCTGGTACGGGAACCACGCCTCGAGGTCGAGCTTGATCGCGGCGGCGTTGTTGAGCGCGCCCGACACAATGTTGACAATCTGGTAGGGAATCTCGAGCGACTCGTAAAACTCGCGCGCAATGTCGATCATCGAGTCGAGCATGGCCGGCGACTGCTCGGGCTCACACACGATGAACTGGATGGTCAGCACCGCCGACACAGAAAGAGTGACGCACCTGCTCAACCTTCTCAAACTGGTGCACACGGAAGATACCCCACGTGTCGCGGCCGTGCGAGCCGGCCTCTTTCCGGAAGCAGGTCGAGTAGCCCGCGTAGCTGTTGTCAGTGAGAAGTAGGGTTGGGTTGCGCGAGTTGCGCGTGGCTCACCGGATAGGAAGCGACTTGGGGTCAATGTTCTCGTCCGAGTGCATGCCCGAGATGGGCTGCTCGGACGTGGCGATGAGGTAGCGGTCGTTGTCAGTCTCGACGCCGTCGCCGCCCGAGACCTGCGTGTCAGCGTGGTCCAGGGAGTGAGAGGAGTGACAGGAGGGTTTGTGGTCTGAGAGATGCTCCTGTCGTTGCAACTGGGAAAGCGCCCAGCATAGGCCTGACACGTGAATGCCCCACTGCGAGTCCCGCTGCTGGCGGCATGCTCTGCCGCCATGGGAGACCTCGGCTCATGCTCCGGCCACAGGATGAGCGAGTGGTCCCAACCAACCCCTCTCCAAACCGCCTACGGGAACCTCTCCGCCATGCTCGCCCTCGCCCCTGCGGGGCTCGGTCGGGCTCACCTTGTACAGCGCCTCGTCAAACTCCTCGAGCTGGGCCGTCTTGGCCATAATCTCCTTGCGCATCATGAACGGCGCCTGGATCTTCTTGTACCCCTTCTTGCGGAGGAAGTCGAGGCCATAGTTGATTAGGGCCTGGTTGAGGTCGACGCCGTCGTTTGTGAGGAAGTAGCCGCGGTGGCCGTTGATCTTTGCGCCGCGCTCCGTGTCAAACGCCTCGAGGCGGTAGAGCACCTCGTGGTGCGGGAGAATGGTCGTCACCTTGTCGTCGGCGGTCATGGGCGCAGAGTTGCCCTTGTGGTTGGGCTCGGGGTGCCACACGCGCTTGACCGGGTTGTCGTCCTGAGTGTTAGTGGGGGGCTTGAGGGGGGTTGGGAGTAATTGGGAATGTGTGCAATGCCATCGGCGCAAGGGCGAGGAGTAGGTGCCCGATGGAATTGTAGATGCCAGACCGGAAATCCCACGCAGTTCACCATAACACGGCCAGGCATAAGATGGACCAACGGCCAGAGAGGACAGCGGGCCTGGGGAGCCCCTCACGTCACAGACTCTCCAGCGCAGAAGAATAACCATTGACGGAACAGCCACTAGCCTGTCTTGGTTCGCAAGTCACAGGCTCTCCATCGAGAAGATCAGTCACGGACCGTTCGCAACGCGACAGTTCGGCATATATGAGATCGTGGCCGGGCGCGACTGGCCCACTCGCTGCGAAGATGGTCATCTGCCTCCAACTCCAGGGCCAGATAACTCGCAACTGCCTCTGCTCACACCAGACTGATCGAGATGCCTCCGACTCCGGGAGGCCATACTGCGAATCGCCTCTGACCCCGCGCCAGGCTGACCGCGAGCTGCCCCCCCGCGAGTCGCCTCGCTCTCGACCATAACGCCACCTACGGCACCCCCCCGGGCCAGCCCGGCGCGCCCACTCCACGCCGCACGCCGCACTCCACGCCGCACACTCCAAAGCCCAAAGCCCAAACCAACTCACCTCAGTAAGCGAAACGGCATTCGCCGCGTCGACAATGTTTCCTATCCTGCTAGCCTTTGCATCGCGGACCTTGAGGAGCTCGTCGGCCTTGAGCTGGAGCTCCTTGATGGCATTGTCAATCTCGCCCTTTTTGGCGAGCAGCGCCGACGCGTCGCCCTTTGCCTTTTTGATCGCGCCAATCTCCTTTTGGAGCGCGTTGACCTCGCGGCGCTTGGACTGCATTTCGTAGTCGGCTGGGGGGCGAGCGCGAGCGAACGTGGGCGGGAAGGGGCGAGCGCGAGCGGGGGTAAGGGTGGGTTGGGTTGAGCACGGGTGGGGGTGGGGTGGGGTGGGTAGAGAGGGGGTTGGTGGGTCGGGGACGTGGAGAATGGTGGCGGACATGGACGCGTGTTGTCGAGCGTGCAGTCGTAGATCGGCATGTCAGAGGGCGTGCGTTGCGTCGAAAAGTCCAAAGGCAAGGCACAGGAGGACAGGCAGCGAGCGGAGCGCCATCGGCGGAGGAGGTAATTTCGAGAAGGAGGAGGTCGCGTCAACCAGTAGGGCGCGAGGTCGAGCCGAGGACACGGGGACGACATGGACGAACGCGTGGGCGAGGAGAGGGAGGGTGTAGTCGAGGAGTAGATGAGGAGGTGAGGATATCGCGGTGGTCAGCCCCGTCCACAGAACCTCCCCAAGTGTCCACTGTGTCGTGTGCTGTAGCTGCTTCCAGTTGCCAGCTGCGAGCTGACCGGGAGAATCAAGTGATGCAGGCATGTGCAGTTGTACCGAGCAACCATAGCGGACTGCGTGCCGCTAACAACGTCGGGCAGAGATAGGGAGGGCACCGCCGCCCGCCAACCTGCATGCCGCCGGCAACAGAAGTGTAGCGAGCCGTGGGCAGCAGGCAGCAGGCAGCAAGCAACACCAAGCAGCAGCGCGCACCCTCAACCACCGCCCGCAACAAGCACCACCCAGCGCCACAAACACCAAACACGTTCCTACTCACCCGCCTTGTGCGCCGCAAACGCCGCAATGACCTCGTCGACGAGCTCGACGCTCGCGCCGCGCTTGCGCTGCGACTCGCGCACGACCTCGGGCTTGCCGCCCTTGTCTTCCTGGACTGGATGTCAGCGTGTGCCAGCGTCAGCTGGCACTGGTAATCTGGCAATGGCAATGCGGGGAGGCGATGGGAGTTCGTCTGGGATATGCGATACCGACGCCGACATCGGTTGAGGTCGACACGGGCCGCTGGCGAGACAACAAATGTCTGATCCAACCCAAACCCGGGGGCGAGCAATGGCAAACGCTCGCGCCCAGCGAAAGAGGCCAGCGCCCGGCGCTAGCGTTCCAGGTCGCGTCTACTCACAGTAGAGAAGGTCAATCATCGTAAAAGTGGTATTGAGATGTGTCAAAGGGTGTTTTCGAGATGCGCTGGGTTCACCTCACCGTCAACGACGTCTGACTCGCGACTCGGAACTCGGAACTCGCCACATCAGAAATCCAATGCCCAAGATTATGGCTTTATTCGGTCCGCCCTGTTTATATTTTCAAACGAAAGGTTTCGTGGCATCCGTGCCTGGCGTCTGGTCGAGATCGGAGGGTGTGGATCGTGGATCGCTGGGTGGCGCGGCTGGGCGGAACATGCACTAGAAAGTGGCAGTGGGCAAGGTGGCGAAATATGTACGAGTCGACTCGCAGATGTTTTACACAAAGGCGTTAGACTCGAAAGGAGACGATATGCAGAGATCATGATCATGTCTTTTTCTGGTGGAGACCCATGCTGATGCCAGCGGGTTCATGCACAAGCTTAGCCATGGGCATTGTCATTGCCATGTCCCCCACGCTGGTAGCCATGCCACACCCTTGTTATACCGCCTGTACTCGCTAGCTCGCTTCACGGGCATTGGACGTTACGTGTGCCGTTTCCGAGATCACACTTTAGCCAGGCCCGTGTGACATGCACGCCACGTAGCACGCGCGCTCAGCATGCATGTTGCACACGCCCACCATGTTCACGATGCCACCCTCGTCCACCTGCACTCATCCCCAAATTCACCACCAACCTCACACCAGCCTCACCGCTAACCTCACCGCCAAACTGACCATTACCACCATCACCACCTTCCAAAAAGGGTTAGTTGGAAGGAAACAAATCCTCGTTTGACAAGAGTGGGATTTGAACCCACGCCCGAAGACTGCGACGGTTGAAACCTGAACACAGCGCCTTAGACCACTCGGCCATCTTGCCAGTGACAAGGACCGTGTTGTTGGCGGACGCCAGGCCCTCTCGTTACCGAGTTGGTTAGGTCCTCGTGGACGTAGACAGTGAGTGGACGTATAGGTTGGAGGTGCAGTGGGAACGTCTTGAGACTGTTGGGCGCTGGACTCTCTGTGGCAGCCTAGACTCTGTGGCAGTCTCAAGACCTTCTGAACGCAGCTGTACAGCTCCCTAGTCTGCGATCCACGAGCGCCTCATCCCCTCGACTGCCAGTCCTAGCCTCATCCCTTCGACTGCCAGTCCTAGCCTCATCCCTTCGACTGCCAGTCCTGGTACAATGCATGCACGTCTATGAGTGGATATGGGGCACAACACGGCGCCGGCACGAGCGCCGAAGCGCACCAACGGGTATCGAATCGATAATCATGGAGCTGGAGCATTCGTATACAGCTCCCGTTTTTGAGTTCTCGGCCACGGACACCTGGCAACGTCCTCGTCTTCCGACACCTCGGGCGCCTCAACCTCTCCTACGTATACCACTCCCGGTTACAACTTGGAGAACAACAGGCCGAGGACGACGTAGATGAGTGTCGCGGGCGGGGTGAGTACGGCATAGCTCCAGCTAATAGTCTTTGAAATGAGGCGCTCAAATGCGTCACCGCTCGCCGCCTGCGTGAGCTGGGCGAGCGTCAGGGCCGGCGGGGACGAGACGAGGAGGACGCAGCAGAGGATGAACACGGGGTCCTCGGCCGCGACGACCGGGTCGTAGTGCGCCAGCAGGGCGATGATGGGGAGAAACAGGAGCGGCACGATCACCATGCGGGACATGATGGCCACGAACACGGTGCGGTTCTCGCCCGGGTACGCGGCCGATGGACGGGGGGCAGGGGCCGCCGTTTCCACCGTCTTGATACCGCGCAGCTTGTTGTTGATGTAGGTTGCAACCGAGTACTGTTGAGTCTCATGGGGGAGCTGGATCGCCGGCGGGGGAGTGTAGAAAAAGGCGCCGAGGACGACGAGGGTCACGGGGACTGGGGTCAGCGTGGCACCTTGGGAGGAGATACATTGGTCGTGGTCGACCCGACTTCGACCCGACTTCCACTTCTCCCCCACTCACTAGAACACTGTCCCGCGCTCTTGATCGCGGCGACAAACGGGTGCACGCTCGACACTGCAGCCTGGAGGGGCGGAATGAGCGCAATGACAATGGAAATGAGCGCGGCCCAAGTGGGGACAGTCATAAACTTGTTAAACGTGTCCCAGCCGCGTTTCAGCGACGCCTTGGTACGGGTCCAGGTCGTCTCTGCGGGGGTCGAGCGGCGGCGGAGCGACGGGAGCTCGCCCCACTCTTCCTCGTCTTCGGCCTCGGACTCGGACGAGTCCTCGGCGAGGTCGACGAGTTCGTGCTTTGGCTGCTCTGGGAGATTCCAAAACTCGCGCGCAGAGTCGGTGCGGCTGGGTGCGCGGGGGCGGCGATCCGAGCGCGACGACGCCGTCGAGCCGTGGCGCTGCGCACGCGGGCGGCCGCGGGGTGCGTGCAGCGTGTGTGCGGACACCTCGGAAAGGAGGTGCGACGGTACAGGAGAGCCACGGTGCGGTGAGCCCCGGTGAGGACTGTGCGGCGAGCGGGCGCGCGGCGGAGAGAAGAAGGCGTCGGTGCGTTCAATGACGTCGGGCGACTCGGAACGCGGCATCGACTGGATCACGAGGCGCTCGGCCGCGAGGTGGGAAGCAGCGGCGGTGAGAGAGCCGTTGTGGTCCGCTGTGCCGTTTCCGGTACCGTTGCGCAGCGGGGTTGCTGCGTCCTCCTCGTCATCAGCGTTGGCTAGCAGCTGGACGCCCCAGGACCAGCGGAGCTGAACGTCAGCGCAAATTCTGTTACACTTTTCGGGGTTTACTCACCACCATGCCCAGGGTCGAGTACAGAACCATGTAGGTAAGTGCGCGGCCGAGCATCTGGTCCTTGGAGTCATCATCGCCCCATTTGAGGCCGGGGACAACAGCGACGAGAGACTGGACCAGCGCAATGGGGAGCGAGTTGCTGCGTGTAAGCGAGCGTGTAGGATGGAGGTTCGGACTTGAGGCATGGCACCCAGCAGAACTCAAGGCCATTGACACGTCAATACTCACCTGTTCTGGAACATGGCCGCACATATCGCAAACGCACTGCTGGTCAGTCTCGCCGGCACCCGCAACTCACGTCTGGGAGCGCTTGAGCTTGAAGATTTTTGCCATGACCCACGCCACGGCCGCGGACATTCCGGTAATCACGACAAACCTGGGGTCAGAACGTCACATAATCAACTGGCGTGGGACAAAGAGCAGGCAGATGCAAGACGGCAACGGAAGCGTCGGTAGATAGAGACCGGGACATAATGCGTGCGAGGAATGCGTACCCGCACACACGGGGCGTGACCGCTCGCCCTCCCCGAAGCCGAAGTTCAGAAGCAATAACGAGCGAGAACGCAAATGCAGTGAAGTTCAGAAGCAACGAGCGAGAACGCAGCGGTGCCCACAGCGCGACGTCCAGATGGACGCGCCGAGCACACGCCCAATTTGGGCTCAGCAGTACTAGCGCGGAGAACACCGATAGCCCCGACGTGCTAGTGCCCGCGCGCCAAGAAGTTTAGATTAATTTCGGCGTCGCGGGGGAGCGGGGCGAAGTCGCAACGTGTGCACACGCGTGTGTACACACTGCTACAAGGCATGTGTACACGCCTTACACGCCGGATAAGTGTGAACGAGGACGCACCCGAGGGGAATGATCCACATCTCCTTGAGCTTGGACGGCGTGAGGGAGAATGCGACCTGGTGTAAGCGGCGCGAACCAAGGAACAGTACACGATCGAGCACGGTCGAGCGCGGTCGAGCACGAGGCAGTCGGCGGGGCAACACGCGCCCGGCTTGACGCACCTTTGAGAACAAGAGGGCCGGGGTAAAGAGCGACACATTGATGACATTGAGCTTGCGCTGCGTGGCCTTGTCCGTCACGCCGGTGTATGCGAGAATGTACCCCGCGAGGCAGAGGAGGAAGACTTCGGCGATGGACTGGGTGTGAGTGTGGGTGGGGGGAGGGTGTGTGTGTGTGGTCGGGGGGGGGGGGGGGGGGGTTGGGGGATTGCAGGAGATGGTGGTCGCGGGAGTGAAAGGAGACGCAGTGCGTCCAGTTCGCAGATAGACCCAGGCCGATAAGCCCCTCGATGGTGGTTCGAGAGTGGGAGTGGTGCACGTCGTGGTCTGAGGTGGAGCAGGCGTCGCACGACGGGCCCGCACGATATACCCAGATCCCCTACCCAACACGAGGTAAACACGCCACGGCCGTTGCAGCAGCGCCTGCGACAGGCGTGGCGGTGTGCCGGTGTGGTATCATCCGGCTGCAGGCAGACTCACTTGGAAGACAGTAAAGAGGAGTGTTTTGACTGTGGCGTCAGTGTCTAGACGAGTAGAGCTGGGTCTGGCACGCGACTAGGGCACGCGACTCGGGCGCGCGACTCGAGAGCGCAGGGATGGTAGCGCTGAGCGGCGACGGCGAGCAACAAGTACACCGTCTATCATGCCCAGCACGCCCAGCAAGTGCTGGCGCACGTCGCCGGCGCCTCGCAGCAGACTCACTGGGCAACGCGGAGGCGTCCACGTCCATTGCGTAGTTGGTCTTGTCTTTGCTTATTTCCGGTGGGTTGCGGGGTAGCGGTAGTGTGAGAAACAACAGAGAGATATGTGGGGTGGTGAGAAGAGAACGCTGTTGAATGGCATCATCGAGCATACTCCAGAGCGTCCAGAGGTGGGACCACTGGCCTCCACCCTGGGCTGAAATTGCACCACACGGCCAAGATTGCTGTTTTGGCACGTTCGTCATGACGTTTGCGGCAGTGCAACCAGGTCGCATCTTTCCCCTCTCCTCTTCTGCCTGTGAGCTGTGAGATGGGTGCATGGGTTGCATGCCGTTGCCGTTTGTTGAGCACGTTTTCTTGTGCCTGGCTGGGGGCCGGGGGCACGCCCGCCCTGCGCCATGCGCCACAAGCCACCGGCCACCGGGTGGTGATCAGATACAGTATCATGGTTTGAGTGGCGAAAAGGGTTCGAGGCCATGCGCGCAAACAACCCATATGATGCGATCATCAAAGCAAGAACCGCCTGTCCAACCCGGTCACGCCAATCACACCAATCAGCCCGCAGCTACTTGATAGCAGGTCTGTCGCGTGCACTCTACGCAGCTTTCAGGTGTGCGTCATACCTCGGCACAAGCTATTTGGGGCTCTCTTGCTACACCACTCACTTGCTGGCACACCCCTTGGCTGGGCACTGCCACTGCGATTGTCACCATGGACACCATGGACACCATGGACACCATGGCTGTCTAGCATACGAATAGGACTATAGGTACATGGTACACAAACCGAGAAGCATCCGCTTCTCGGCACTAATCAAGCTTGCCCTCGACGAGGGCCCGCGCGAGCGACTCAATCTCGTCTGCCTCCTGGAAGAAGACGAGCCTGACGCTGGGCGGCGTGGCGTCGAGTGCACGCGCGACGCGCTCTTCCCAGTCTGCGGCGCGCTTGAGAATCTTTTGCTCGGCGGCAGAGAGGTCCTGGAGCTCTTGTACGGTGCGGCGGTGCATTTCGTCTGCGGTGAATGTGGAGCCTGTGGGGGTCGACGCGCCTGATCCGGGCGGGGGAGTGTCGGAGAAGCGGGGGCCGGTGGGTGTGGTCGTCGCGGACGTGGGCGATGGTGAGGAGCCGCCCGCATCGTCGAGGCCGAGTTTACTCGTCGACGCTGTGAGGGAGCGGAACTCGTCGAGGCGCCCGCTCGTCACGTCGCGGATGAAAATGGCGGCCACCTGGTGTGGGCGCTCGTGCGCGATGGCCGAGTAGAGCTCGAGATCCTGCTCGCCCGAGTCGCCAAACAGGAGGAATTTCGAGTCGTAAAACTCGTCCATAATCTCCAGCACCGACGGCCGCTTGCGCTCCCCGGCCGGCTCGATCAGCGACGTCAGCAGCGACCGCCCCCCGTAGAATTTCAGCTTGAGCGAGTAAAAGGACGGAAACTCGTGCAGCTTGAGAAACGAACTGATGATCGGGAACAGCTCAAACGGCGAGTTGGACACAAAGTGCAGCCCGCTCATGCCGTGGTCGTGCAGGTCGCAGTAGAGCTTGTTCATCCCGGGCACGCAAATGTCGTCGAGCCGACGGCAAAACACGTTCCTGCGGGTTAGTGGGACGATAGACGGCATGTACACACCTGAACACCTCTCTTGGGCCACCGAGAATGTCGCTGTGTTTGACAGTGTCGTCCTGTCCGTCAGCGTGATACCACGTAAGCTCCAGCTTGAACCCACCAGGTCAGAGATGACGCGCACACCTCCGGGACGCGACACATCTACGACCGTCGTGCTCTCGACATTACTCTTCCCGAGGCCCATGAGGCCCATCTCCTCGTCGCCGTCGCCGTCGTTCTGGTTTGGCACCTCTGCCGAGGAGAAAAACGACGTTGCGCCCGCGACGCGGCGGGGGAAGCGCTTGCCATCGGGGGCGCGGACGATTGCGTCGTCCGACCCGGTCGCCTGGCGAATCTTGTCGGGCCCATCCTCGCTGAGGAGGACGGCGCGGACGACGAGCCCCCAGTGCCGGTGGTCGCCCTGGGGGTCGTCTGCGAATGCCATCTCCACGCTCCCCGGGTGCGTCGCGATGCGCTCCCAGGGGATCACGACGTTGTGGTGGAAATGCCCCTGGGCGTTGGTCGTAAATGTCGTCCGCACCAGGGGCTCCGTCTCGACAAGCTCCTCGGTCGGGACGGGCGGCGGCGCGTCCCGCCCCAGCTCGATCGGGTACAGCGTCAGCGCGACCCGCCGGAACGGCAGCACGCTCGACCAGAACGGCCGCAGCCGCATGTCGAGGTACGCGTGAGCGAGCGTCAGCGCCGCCGGGTCCTCGAATGCCGTCTCGGTCGTCTCGCGCCGCTTCGGCGGCGTCCCTGGCGCGAGCCGCGTGGTTGACGACGAGGGGTCGGAGGGACGCCGCACATGCGCACTGCTAAGGATGTCCTTGGCAGCACCCAGTGGGTCCTTGCCGCCCGCACTCGGCACGTCGTCAAACGAAATGAGCGGCTTATCGTCCACGGGCGATTCAGCAAGCTCGTCCAGTACGTCCGCCTTGCCCCCGGGCTCAACGGGCGCCGGCGACGGCGTGACAGGTAGGGCAGGGAGCGCGGCAAAGCCTGCCATCAGTGTCACGTAGCGGGCAGTTACTCACGCTTGGCCATGCCCATGAGTGCGCGCTGCGTTCGCGAGACGCTCTCGAGCTCACGCTCAAAGTTGGCAAAGCCCATGACCGAGACGTGCAGATCGAAGGCTGGTGTCAGCGGCAGCTACAGGAGGAGGAAAAGACTCTCGGGAGGGAGGCTGTGCGCTAGTCATCGCTGCAGACACGTCCCAGAACCTCCAATCGTCTTGAGCTGGTCGGCACAGAAAACAGGCAGGAGCCGACAGACTCATTTCCCGAGCCACATCCGTCGTACCACCTCCTCATCTGCTCGTGGCGGGCGAGCTCTGCCAGCATCATCTGCAATCCACGATCCACGAAAATAGTTCGTCTCGGACCCAACACGCCCCCACCAAGCTCGACACTCACCATCCTCCTCCCCCTCCCGTGGCCGCTTCACAGCCCACCCCGGCAAGACATAAATCGTCTCCTTGCCCTTGATAGCGGCCTTGCGGCCTTCACGCCAGTCGCGCGCCCACTCGTCCCACCCCCTGTGGTCCGTACCCGACGCGGCGGACACGACTGTACTTGCCGTGGCGGACGCGAGCGATGCGGCGGTCGAAAGCACCGAGCGGGCCTTGGACGCAAATCCCGCAGGGTTGCCGAGGTACGACGACATGCCGGCGCCCCCTGTTGTGGGCACGCTAGATGTGGATGCGGGGTTGGATGCGAGCGCAGAACGTGGCAGGCGGGGCGGGATGGGCGGCGGCGTCCGTTTGTGTCCCGGGGTCATCCCCGGGGACCGGGCAGGGAACTCGGGGTAGGACGCCGCCGCCGGGGACGTGGTCGCGTACGGCCGCGAGGTCATGCTCGGCACCGACGAGCGCGTCCGCACGCGCGGGACATACGCGGGTGTATCGTCAAACTCCATCTCGCGGTTCCGCCCCCGCGCAGACGATGCCGCCGACGATGCGGCTGACGCCGCCGCCGTCCCCGCCCGCCGCACCGCGTTGACGGCCCCCGTCGCGCGCGCGGCGGCGCGCTGTCGCTGCGATGGCACGGGTATGTGTACTCGATGGGGCATGTCGTCGGGCTGCGAGTTGAGCGCGCCGCTCATTGAGAAATAACCGGGGAGACGCGCGGGCGCGGTAGGGGCGGGGGGAGTGGGCCTGTACGGCTGGGCCTGGAAACGTTCGCTGAGGGTGTGGACTAGTGGTGCTGGATGGAACGTTCGTGGTAGTGTCGACGCGATGGTGCTGGCGATCGCAGATGGGAGCCGAGACAGGTATACCTACGGTGGTCGGTTTGAGGTCGGTTGCTGGAATTGCTGGCTTGCTCGTGGCCGCCGGGATGACGCCAAAGGCGCAGCGGTGACTGCCATTTGCTGGAGCAGTCACGTGTGGCTACGTCACTGCTGCGCGCTGCGGCATGCTGTTTGCTTGGCTGCTTGGCTCATGGCATGGTCTCCTCTGCATCGACATCAATCTGTGGTAAATCCACGACGTTTCCATCGCGCAGCTTGCTAACATGCATAGCCGATGGAAGCGTTCGGAGACTGAAGAACATTGCATTCGCCACTGAAGTCGCCATCCTTTCCGCATTGCCGCGATCGCGTTGTCGCAACTGACGGCCGCCGATGACCGTTTCGTCCTCTTGAAAAGCCCCGACCTGGCCATCGTTTCTCTCCTTCCAAAGCGTAAGATATCTTGGCACGTGCTGGGGTGCGGAAATAAACGTGCATCTCCGACAGTCGGGGGAGGCGATGGTGTCGTCGAGGTTCCTCCGACACTGGGGGGAGGCGGTCCGCTGTCCTCTGACGTTCGGGGAGGCAGTCCGCTATCTCTTGCTGGGAGTGGCAGTTGGCGCATCGCTTAGACCTTGGTCCCGCCCTAACCTCCAGAGGCGGTTCACTCGTCTCTTACATTCGGGGGAGGCAGTCCTCGAGTCTCTGACACATGGGGGAGGCAGTTAATATTCTCTTGCAACTGGGGGAGGCGCTGTCACCATCTCTGACCGGTGGAGGCCATGGCCGTACTCACCTTCTAGGCCCACTCCATTCCGTTTCATCTTAAAGCATTCTTTTCCAACAGCTTTCGTCAGCCATGCCTGCCGATGGAATAGCTTCAATGTCAGTCGCCGGAGTAGTTCTCTGACAACTGGGGGAGGCGGTATCTGGCCCTGTATCGCGTTTCACACGTACAGCTTTAAACATCGCACAGCATGCACCGCAATGTGAGAAATAACGTTGTTGGGTGACAAACATTAACCAAGCGAGCGTTCCACAAGGGGGTAGTGTCAAAAGATGATCGAGAACGGGCACGCTGGGCCGCGCGCTGCAGCGCCTTCTTCAGGCTGGCTGTGGGGGAACTATGGTGCATGAGCTGTAGCATGCGACACGCAGGCAAGTACTTAGTCTGTCACTTCCCCATGCGTTTGAAGTGGATGCCGTGAGCCAGACCGAAAAGTCGCTTGCTACTGCATCGCATCGTTTCGTCTTACCCGTGCATGGCACAGCCTCTGTCCGCTTCCGCACGCTAGTGCGACTCTGCACCCACGCTAGTTGGTGACTGCCTGTGCAAACGACACCAAAGTGGTTGTTTAGACAGACTTTTCGTGAACAGCTATTAGGGAACAGGTAGCCCCCAATGTTTGAGGTGCTCCCCGCCCAACCATTTGACAAGTGCATCGCATCGTTTCGTCTTATTCTTCCTGTCATCGCCTCGACTGTACTAGTGTCGCAGTCCAGGCCGAGTACGACACTGCAGTGCAGGCTGTCACCGTGGGACGGGGTTGTTGATTGATGTGGTCACGAGCAGAGTGAATGAGCAGCTCTGCCCCACTGTGTGTCCGCCTTTACCGGGCGTGACTCTGTGCAACATGCACACAAGAACCACGGCAAGCAAAGGTGAGAAGAGGATTTTGGGGTTGCTGATGTGTGAACAAACACAGAATGTATCCGGGATCGTTTACAGCAGCACACGAGTTAGGTACAAGGCCCATGTTCTGCAACGGGAGGCGGATGCAGACGAGCGGGTGGGTGGGGTTGGGCCGAGAGTGGGCAGTGGCAGAGGCCCGTGTGGTGGCTAGGAACGTTGGCAGCTGGCTGCATGGCTGGAGTGGTGTCTCGTGTCTCGCATCGCGACTTTTGGCAGAGATCGCAGAGATGTGCACGGTGCACCGCCTGTCTGTATTGAGCTGAAACGGGTCAGAGTTTACCGAGGCATGGCCCACAAGAGGAGAGAAAGGCTGCGGCTGACAAGAACGCACAAGCCACTGCAAACAAGCACAAGCCGCACAGACCTTGCTAGGCTTATGGGCTATGGGCTAGACTCTGGGACAAAAGAAAGGACGGATTTTCGTTTGTGGCTTACTGACGGATGGTTGATCAGGACGAAAGGAACCAGGTCGGGCACGCTGACCAGTCGCCGAGCCGCGAATCGCCACAAGGCGCAGCAGCGAGCACCTCCAGGGTTCTTTGGGTCAGGTTTGGACCGGAACCGGCTCAGGTCCGCATACGGGCCGAGGACCACAGAGAATTCAAGCCAGCGATCGCACCGAGCGTCTACTGCAGTGGACGCCCAGCACAGGGACCCAGGGGGGGGGGCGGACTAGGGGTTACAGGGCTGCCTAAAAGGGAGAAGAGGGGCCCGAGTTGCGTGTTGCGTGTTGCAAGTGTGGCAGGGGGCGTGGCAGTGCAGTGCGCCCCCTTAACCAAGACACTTCTGTGGAGGCGCAAGGCATGAGACCCAAGGGACTCGTTGGATGGAGCACCGTGCCACCCATGTGGCTCTGGCCCTGTGCGCCTTGCTGCCTGGCTGCAATGCCGTGGGTGAGTCCCGGCCGCCCCGCCCCGCTGCTCTTGTGCTTTCCCGCGCCCAAAATGGGTGGTGCCCAAAAATGTGGTCGTGCGTTGGATGGTAGGCTGTGACTTGAGACCTTTTCCCCGTTTTGTGGGTTTCCTTTTCAAACGTGGCCCCTTTGGCCGTTTCAACAAACCCCTTTCAACTAGTCATTACCTAGCATCGCTCTTCCCCCGGCTCGTCTCATCGCGACACCGCCATCCCACAGCCATCCCACCGCTATTGCCCACCCCATCAGACTTGCTCTTTCCTCTTCCGACGCACGCACGCACGCGCATAGTTGACCCCCCCCCCGCTCCACCCCACCCCACCCCACCCACGCGTCCTCTACAGTGTGCGCGTTGCGGCCTACCCAAACGTCAAACCGTCGTCGCCAATCCCCCTCATCTTTCGTGTTTCGTATTCCATCCACTTTCATCGCCTCATCGCCATCGCACCGCTTTCCCCCCCTTTGGTGTTATCGAGACCACCAGGCAGTCTCGCCGCGTCCTCTGCACGACGACCACCATCACCGAGCCCGTCACCAGCGACACCGCCTTCGGCGTCGGCCAAACCTAGTCAGCACCGCATCCACCAGGCCCCATCAGTCCCGCGCCAGCAAGTACGTGAACACGACCTCGAACGCGACCATCCGTCAACACTTGAAAAGCAGCCCGTCTCGCTCTCGACACGGTCGCTTCTTCCCCATCTTTCCTCTTCGTTCATCGTGTCCCATACCCGTCTCCACCACCACCCCAACCTTGTTGTAGCTTTCGTCACTCCTTTGTGTTGCTAGCACTCGTCACTTGATCGCATCCGGACTCTTCCTCCAACACCACCACAACACACAACTCGGCGCACCCACCCGCATCCCCAGCCCACCAGCCGACCCCTTCACCACCGCTACCCCCGTACTCCCTACTATGCTTGGCGGCCCCACCGAAGTCGAAGTTTACCACGCCCCTTACAAAGAGTACGTACACAACACGCACACTTGGCGCGCCGAGTGGGCATTGGGGAGTCGTATGAAACACGCCCATCTCGGACGTGCTTCTCTTCTTCCACTCGCCCATTCTACTCCACATCTGCTACTGTACACCTCCATCCTCCCTCCCACGCGCACAACCCATCCAACGTGACCGTTACTAATCATTGCAGCGGTATGGAGGAGGCTATCCTGTACCCCCTCCCGCCACCCGCGGACGTGCCGACGCGCCGCTTTACCGATTCCGAGAATGCCCGCATCGACCTCCTCTGCCGCCTGCAATTCGTAAGTCTCCGAGTGGCGTATCCATCCAAGACGCAGCACGCTGACTCGCTACCAGTTCCTTGCCACTGCGCCCACAAAGTGGTCTTCTCTTCCTGCAAGCGTACGTTTGACGTGCAAACAACAATACCAGTTCGCTGACATTGCCCAGCACCTCCCAGACCTCTCCAAGTTTCGTCTCCCCAACGGCGAGGATGTCGCCTGTGTTCTCTGGAACGGCCTGTACCACGTTACCGGCACTGACATTGGTGAGCACGCCCTTTGCCCCTCCACTCGAAACCATTGCTGACCCCACCAGTCCGTGCTCTGCTCTTCCGTTTCGAGGCCTTTGGCCGTCCTGTAAAGCACACCAAGAAGTGGGAGGAGGGTGTCTTCTCGGACTTGCGCAACCTCAAGCCCGGTGTCGACGCCTGCCTCGAGGAGCCAAAGTCGGCCTTCCTCGACTTCCTCTTCCGCAACGGCTGCATCCGCACCCAGAAGAAGCAAAAGGTCTTTTACTGGTTCTCGGTCCCCCACGACCGCCTCTTCCTCGACGCGCTCGAGCGCGACCTCAAGCGCGAAAAGGCCGGCCAGGAGCCCACATCGGTCGTCGTCGGCGAGCCCGCGCGCAGCTTCAAGTATGACCCTCGCCGTGGTCTGTACGACCAGTTTATGGGTAGCAACAAGGGCATGGAGGCTGCCATCCTGGTGAGTCACGCGTGGTCCGAACACAACATTGCGCGCGGTAGCTGACCCCTTGCAGGATCAGGTCTACCCCCTCCAGGCACGCATGCCTCAGTCGATGATGCCTCCCGGCATGCAGCAGGCCGAGGACTCGCGCCAGTCGAGCCTCGACGGCGGCAGCATGAGCTACGACGGCTCGCGCATCATGGAGCAGCAGACGCAGGGTCTGTGGCAGGCTCAGAGCCAGCCGATGCCCGAGCAGGATGCGCAGGGCGGCCTCCCCGGCTTCACTGTCACCATGTTCAACAATGGCGGCAGTCCCGCGTACAAGCGTCGGCGTGTGCGCAAGCGCTCGTCGCCTTCCAAGTCTGTGCAGCCCGAGGACGAGGACAACCGCGAGGACCGCGACGACAGCATTGTGTCCGACGGCGAGAAGCGCCGCAAGATGGCTCGCTCGACGTCGCGCTCGTCGCCATCGGCCGCCGCCGAGGGCAGCACGACGGGTTCCAAGACCCCCGCCAACGGCGCGAGCGACGAAAAGTCGTTTGTGTGCATCTTTGACTTTTGCCGTCGTCCCTTCAAGCGCCTCGAGCACCTCAAGCGCCACCACCGCACCCACACCCAGGAGCGCCCATATGTGTGCAAGCACTGCCAGCGGCCGTTTAGCCGGCAGGACAACCTCCTCCAGCACCTGCGCCTTCACCGCAAGGACGACCCGCCGCGCGCGCCCGATGCAGGCGAGGACCGTCTGAGCGCACCGCCCTATGTCGGCCGCCGGTGGCCGACGCAGTCGCCCGCGCCCACCGACATGTCGGCCCAGGTCCCCGTCGCCGCCAACCAGTACGTGTCGGCAAACTACAACTCGATGCCGTACCGCTCGACAACTGTCCCGCCCGACTGGCTCTCGATGCCTCCTCCGAATGCCTGGAACTCGTCGGTCGGCGGCAGCGTCGACTTTTCCCCCGCTCCCGCCAACGCCGCTCCCGTCCGTTTCCGCTCTGCCACCCCGCAGCTCTCAGCCGCGTCGTCGTACTCGTACGGCCAGATGGCCCCTCCGCCCGCTCCGCAACAGCCGCTCGTTCAGCAGCCCCAGAACGCGGCCTACGTCTACGGCGAGCAGCAAGAGTTTGACATGCCCGTGTCGCGCCCCATGTGGAACGCCAACGCCGACCAGAGCAGCATCCTCGCGCCCATGTCCAACGAGGACGAGGTCGCCGCCCAGGCCCAGATGGCCGCCGTCGCGGAAGCAGCGGCAGGGACGCCCGCCGACGCCTCCATCGACGTCAAGCCAGAGTGGCAGTCGTACTCGTGGAAGAAGGCCGACGAAGAGTAGGAGACCAGCGGGGGATTTGGAACGGGGCGGCAGGGGTGCATCTGTACAGGCGGAGAGGACGATGAGGCAACCAGACACGAGCACGATCGCGCATGGACCATTTGTGATAGATAGCATTTTGTATACCCCCGGCTTGGACATGTCTTGTGATGAACGCATTCAGTTTACATGGAAGCTGCAGGCAGCGACAGCGGCGCAGGCGGTGCAGCAGCTGTCCGGTAGGGCTTGCAGTCAAGCAAAGTCCATCGAGAGCACCAAGTCTACAGCAGTCTAGTCTGACAACCAATGCGATCCCATCTACAAAAAACTCTCCCAATCGGGTACGAGACAGATTACAGGTTGGCAGCGGTACGCCCAAACGCACCCCACTCTCCACCAGCTACACTACGGCAGACCCGCGAGTCAGTCACTGCACCCTATCGGCGGTATACTTTAGGAGCCTTGAGGAGACTGTGTACAGTACCATACCCGACTCGGTGCGCTCTGCTCGACTTTCTCAGCTCGAGCTGGCAAGCACATGGCAATCGGATGACCTCGCGGCGTACAGCTGACAGGCACGGGCAGTATGGGTCTGTGGCCAGGTGTCCAGTTGTGGGCTGTCGCCTAGTATGGCTTAAAGAAGGCCAAGTACAGGGCCAAGAAGAAGCACCAGGGAGGAGGGCGACAGGTACATCAGCTTGTGCTTTGTTGACCTCGTCCATCTGCTGCTTGTTCTTGACCCCGCTTGGCCTTCTTTACGCCACACTGGACGACTGCGTGCCTCGCCTTCGTCCCTCGTACTGGTGGCCAGCAGTGCCTTCTTCGTCCCGCCTCGCACTGGTGGCCGACAGTGTCCCGTATTCAGTGTTCACTGTGCGGTGGTGACCACTTGCGTCCCCAGGCGGACCGTGGCCACCCTTATGGGCCGTACTGGGCCACAGATCTCTACTCCGACCGGCTGATGGTTGCTCTTCTGGCTGAAGGGCATCATCTCTTTCCCATGCAACACGTTCCTGTCCCTCTTGACACTCTCAACACCAGACTGACGAGTTTGACCAACCAACCGTCGAGGCGGTCGGTTTTTCTGACAACAAACGCAGTGTACAGTGTACCACGACACACATCAATCCCAACGTCGATCCTAGACACACGCGCACTTGACACTCTTGCATGCGATAGACTACCGTCGTCTAGCATGTTGGACTTACGTTATCACGAGCAGCAGACCAAGACCAAGACGGACGCGCCAGGGGCTCGGTGGCGTGGCGTGGGGCGAACACCGTCGTCTAGTCGTCGCGCTCGCGGTTGTCGGGAGGGGGCGCGGCCGCGTCGTCATTGTCGCGCTCGCGCGACACGTCGCGGTCGCCGTTGCGCGGCGCGGGCGAGGCCGAGCGGCGACGGTCGTCGTCGGCGTCGCGGGAGTCGCGGCGGTCACGGACGTCGTCGTCGTCGCGCGTGTCGCGGCGGTCGTACTCGCGGTCGCTGCGGCGGTCGTCGCGGTCGCCGTCGCGCTCACTGCGGCGGGGCGACGGCGAGCGGCGACGGGGCGGCGACGGGCGGCGGCCACCACCACCACCACCGTAGCCACCGCCGTAACCGTCACGGTCACCACCGTAGTCGCGGCCGCGACCAGAGTCGTTACCGCGCTCACGGCGGAAGCTGGGTGTGAGTTAGGTGTCACTTGAAGAGGATATCCTTAACTCACTCCTCGTGCCTCCAGGCAGCAGAGGGCGGGCGCTTGGCCCACTGAACAGTGATGCGGCGGCCCTCAATGGAGCGGCCGTGCCTGCGGTGGTAAGCAACCGGTGCGAGACTCGACTACCACTCACATGTCATAGTAAGCATCCTCGGCGTCCCGCTCATCACGGAACTCGACAAACGCAAACGCTGGAAAGAGTAAGTACACTGCATACCTGGTAGTGTGGGTCTCGGGTTCGTATGTGGCGTTCGCTTTCGCCTCGCCTTGTCTCGGCTCGCCTCGCTCGGACGACGACGCATTCGACTCGCCACTGCTACTCTGCGTGGTGCTCGCTCGCTCGCTCGCTCGCGGACCCGCGTGCCCACGGGCTCGTCTTGCTCGATCGCGATCGCGCTCGACGCTCGGGGTAGGTGCTCGCTCGCGGCTTGCGTCCGCACGCTCCCTTGACGTGGACCAACTCGTGTCGACTTGGACCAGTCCCGACGCTCGGCGCCGGATGCGGGGTCGGGGGGTGCACGGATTCGGCATCGGCAAAGGGGGGATCGCGGGCTAGACTAGTGCACTCGCAGGGAAGGAAGCAAAGACGAAGAATGGAGTGGGGGGAATACTTTGCGACAAATCACGCAAGAGGGTGGATGGATCGAGGTTCGCGAAGTGTGTGATGGCAAGGATAACGGTACAACGACAAGTCATTCAGTTCAAGCTCGGGTACTCACGCGACGAGTTGGGCGACTTGAGAGCAGGAATGTCACAGCGGACAAGACGACCAAAGCGCTCAAACTCGTAAGCGAGTTCACGAGCGCGAAGGCTGTGGGCAAAGCCAGTAACGTAGAGGACACTGGGCACGGGTGAGCAAGGAACTTGGGGGCAGGGTATTGCCGGGTGGCCAACGGAGGTGAGGTCGATTATACTAGCACTGTTGCTAGTCAGGAAGGGCGTGACTCACGTCCTGTTCTGCATTGTGCGTCAGCGGGTGGCCACGGGGTGGGTGTTGTGAGCGTACCATTTTTAGATGGAGAGTACGGATGCAACGGTCAAAAGAGATGACACGAGCTCTTGTGAAAGACGAGACAACAAGACGACGAGGAAGCAGTTGACGGTTGCAACCACAAAGCGCGTCCACTAAGCATGGGTTCCCTGAGCTGAGATGGACGGTAAAAGGGAGGCGGATTTAAAAAAAGAGCGGGATCAAATTCTTTTTAGCGTCGCGTGGCGGTTGTGGGGGGGAAAAGAGGGGGCGGATGTGTGTGTCATGTGGGATGGGACACGTCGGTTTCACTCGAATCGCTCCGATCCCCGACAAGACGACACCACGGCACCCGCCGCCGGCACCGCAGCGGGGGAATGAATAATGATATGGGGCATGCAAACGGCATCCGCTGAAAGGCTGCAAGGCGAGGCGAAAAGAAGAAAAGAGGGTTTGGACTGGCAATATGGCAAGCCATGACGGGGAGCCAGTCAAAACCCCTCTGCAAGCCACCATATCCAAGTGAAGTGTGCATGGATGGTGAGTGGCAAAAAGCAAAACCCTAGACCAAAAGGCAAATGAAAGAAAAGTGGTCGATCCATCCCATGGCCCATGGCCCATGGGTGGGTGGGTGCTCGAAAATCAAATCATCCTCTTTGGATCTGCGTGCTGCGTGACTTGGCACTCGCTTTAGTGCATGGGTTAGATCCAAACAGACCTCACAGAGACAACAACATGCAACACCAGCCACCATAAACCATTAACCATTTCCTTGGACAACAGGATACAAAAACACATACGAAGTGTTGTATGCATTGACCTGCGGGCCTGTAAAATTTTGGTGGGCGGTTGGTTGCCGTCAAATGTGCTGTGGGCACCTGGTGTATTCTGGTCGTTACCCGTTGTATGCATGCAACCCTGCGGATGATGGACATGATTCCCACCACCCCACATGTATGCAAGCAATCAACCATGCAACCATGCAACCAAGGAGCGAGGATGGGATGGGAGGATGGATGGTTCCGTTGTACGCGGCACGCGGAGGGGCGAACGAGGGAACCGGCTGCAGCCGTTGAAATGGTGCGCACCGCCCCTGGGGTCTTTGGGTGTCCTGGTCCTGGTCCTGGGATGCTTTTCGACGGCACTGTCCCTGGATGGCACGCCTGCCTGGGTGAAGTTGTCTGATCCCATCGCCATTACAGTCACACTCGCTAGACTTCCTTCGCATCTCGACACATCTCGCTCACCCTCCTCCTCCTCCTCCTCCTTTCCCCTCCCCTCGTCTTCTTCGGTCCGCCAACACACACTCGCTTCTGTCGCTACTACTCTGCTCGACTCTGCGACACTCGGACACATTTCGCATCTCACCTCCCCTTGTACACGGTCCACCAAACAAGACTAAAGCGAGCCCGAGGACTGGCAGGGCAAAACAAGCCACTTGTTGCAAGGCAGTTGGCAAGCCCACGTCTCTCGGTCGCACACCACCACCACAATGTCCTTGTACCCCCCAGGAGGACAAGCGGCGCAGACCAAGCGGTTCTCGAGCCGCTTTGAAGGCATCACCGACCTCTGGTAAGTCGCAGGATGCATCCAGCGGTATGCTGCGGAGGAAACGTGCTACCACACTGCGTATGCGTGCCGTGAACAAATCCTCCGTTGCCGCCGTCGGTGCCGCTGCCCGATTGCAACAGGTAGCACGTCGCACCGCACTGATCGTCGTGACGTCGCACTCGCTGCCGACCTGGCTGACACACTCAGTGCCCTCCCCAACGTCGCCGAGGATACGATCCTCGCCACGCTCCGCGAGCGCTACTCAAACTCGCAGCCATACACTGCCGTCTCGGCCAGTGGCCTCGTCTCGGTCAACCCCCTCACATATATCCCTGTCAACTCGGACGCTTCCCTCTATGAATACCTCGCCGAATACTACCGTTCGGCCGGCGACGATGTCGTGGGCGTCGAGGGCGGCAAGGAGAGCCTCGGCCCGCACATCTTCCGTCTCGCACTCTCGGCGTATTACAACATGCGTCGCACGGGGCAGGACCAGATTATCCTCCTGAGGTGCGTTTAAAAGAATGGTCGTGCGTGCATTCTTGGACGGCGGCTGACATGATACAGCGGTGCAACAGGTTCGGGCAAGACTGAGATGCGCCGCCTGGCCATCAAGGCCATTTCCGAAGCTGCCGTCGCTGCCCCGGGCAAGAAGGGCTCCAAGGTCGGAGCGCAGATCGCCAACGCAGAGGTACGTGGGGAGACAGACTTGAGCGCTGCTTTGCGCAGGCACTAGGCGGTAGCAGCGGTTCTGACGTGCCTTGCAGTTCATCCTCGAGTCGTTTGGAAACGCGCACACGATCGGCAACGAGAATGCGTCGCGTTACGGCAACTACACCGAGCTCCAGTTCAACGACCGCGGTCGCCTCGAGGGTCTCAAGACCATCGAGTACTACTTTGAGCGCTCGCGCGTGTCGCAGCCCCCAGCATCAGGAGAGCGCAACTTTCACGTCTTTTACTACCTCGTCGAGGGTATCGACGGCGAGGAGCGCCACCATCTCCAGCTCGGCCACACGCACGAATACCGCTATCTCCAAAGCCGTGCGCGGCGGTCGGGTGCGAGTGACCGCGAGCGTTTCCACCAGCTCAAGCAGGCGTTCCGCACCGTCGGCCTGTCGAATCGCCTCGTCGCACAGGTGTGCCAGCTCCTTGCTGCCATTCTGCACATTGGCAACCTCGAGTTTACCGACGACCACGAGTTGAACGAGGGTGCCGTTGTCGTCAACCAACATGCGATGGAGTTGGTCGCAGAGTTCCTGGGTGTATCTCCCGCGGCCCTCGCCGAGCTGTTTGCGTTCAAGACTCTCCTTGTCCGCAAAGAGGTGTGCACGACGTTCCTCGACCCCGAGCAGGCCGAGGCTGTTCGTGACGAGCTGGCGCGTACGCTCTACTCGCTCCTATTCTCGTGGCTCAACGAGCACATCAACCAAAAGCTCTGCAAGGACTCGTTTGGATCGTTTGTGGCCGTTCTCGACCTTCCAGGCCTGCAGAACAATGCGGGGCCTTCGTTAGGCGTCAACTCGGTCGACCAGTTCTGCTTCAACTTTGCCAACGAAATGATGCACAACTGGATCCTTCGCCGCCTCCACGAGACACCACTGAGCGAGGCGGCGGCCGACAAGATTCCGCTCGACCGAATCCCCTACTTTGACAACACCGAGTGCCTCAAGATGCTCTCCGACCCCAAGCACGGTCTCATTGCCATTGCCGACGACCAGGCCAAGAAGAAGAAGACGGACTCGAACATGATTGACGCCATGGCCAAGCGCTACTCTGGCCACGCCTCGTTCCAGGCTGGCCATGTTGACCGCTCTGGCTCGGCGTCGTTTACTATCAACCACTATGCGGGTCCCGTCACGTACTCTGCAGAGTCGTTCCTTGAGCGCAATGCCAACGAGACGAGTGCCGACATTCTTCGCCTCCTCCGCGGCATGACCACTGGCCCGACCAACGTGGGCCTCCACCAGGGTTCCAACAACCCATTCATCTGCAGCCTCTTTTCGTCGCGCTCCATTGCGACCCAGATGCACCCGCGCAACGACGCGACCGTCGTCGCCGCCCAGCAGCCAGTCCGGCCCATGCGTGCGCCGTCGACACGCCGCAAGCGTGGGGGACGCCTCAGCGCCGTCACTGAAGAGCGCGAGACGGATGCAGAGGACACCGAGGTTGGCGGCGGCAATGACGAAGGCGTCGCGGGCACGCACCTGTCATGTGTCTGTGGACAGCACTGGCATGCACTGGACACGCTGTTTTCGTCATTCGAGCAGACACAGCCATGGTTTGTGTTTTGTCTTCGTCCCAACGACTCGCAGTTGCCAGCCCAGATTGAGGCGCGGTCCGTCAAGGCGCAGATCCGCAGCCTCGGCTTGACTGAGATTGCGCAGCGCTTAAAGTCTTCCGACTATGAGGTCCGCATGACACACGACGAGTTTGCCGAGCGCTACGCCGACGAGTTTGCCGAGCGGGCCATTGGCATGCAAGGCACATCTGGCGACCGCTTGCGCGACTTGAAGCGCGTCCTGCAAATGTCCGACAACCACATGGCCGTCGGTGCGACTCGCGTCTTTTTGTCGCATGCGGCCTTCCACCGCTTTGACGACCGCCTGCGCGAGGCCGAGGGCTTGGAAACGCCAGCGCACATCCGCGCCGCTGCTGCAGGACGAGAGCGCGATGACCCCTTTGGACCCGGTTACCGCCCGAACTCGCCCGACCCCATGGCTGATCGCCAAGAGACCATGTTTGACTACAACGACCGCAACGACTCGGCCACGGCTTTGCCGCTCGTGCAGAACGCACAACCCGTGCCACGTGCATCGCCGGGTCCGTTTGATGACGAGTCGCGTGGGTTTGCGCCGAGCCAAGCTACGAGCGCGTTTGGTGACAGCCAGTCTATCGCCAACACGGATGCGTACGCACCGTCGCGCAACATGTTCCGCGACATTGAAAAGCCGGAAAAGGACGTTCTCGACGCGCTCCCTGAAGATGGCGAAGTCACGGAAGAGTACCGCGAGTCTGCGGGCCGTCGCCGCTGGGTGTGGCTTTGCCGCGCGCTCACATGGTGGTGCCCCGACTTTTTGCTCAACCGGGTCGGCCGCATGAAGCGCCAGGATATCCGACAGGCATGGCGCGAAAAGCTCGCCATCAACCTGATCATTTGGTTCATCTGCGCGTGTACGATTTTCGTCATTGCCGGCCTGGGTCTGATTATTTGCCCGCGCCAGCACGTCTACACCCAGAGCGAACTGGCGTCGCACAATTACAAGGACAACAAGAACAATGTCTTTACGTCTATCCGCGGCGAGGTGTTTGACCTGAGCAAGTTTATGTCGCTCCACTTGAACGTTGTGCCGATCGTGGACGCCAAGACCATTTACAACAACTATGGCGGAACCGACGCGACAAACATTTTCCCCGTCCAGGTGTCGGCGCTGTGCACTGGTACGACTGGTGCCGGCCTATCGCCATACATCCAGCTCACCTCGACCAACACGAGTGATGTGTACGCCAAATACCACGACTTCCGTGTCATCACCAACGACACGCGCGAGGATTGGTACACTGAGCAGATGATCATGCTCCGCGGCGGTTTCAAGACGGGTTGGATGGGATACACGAACAAGGACCTCAAATCGCAGGCGGCCCAGGGCAAGAGTGTGGCCGTTATCGACAATCTCGTGTATGACTTGACCACGTACATCCAGCAAGGTGGTGGTCGTGTCATTACCCCGGACGGCACGGATGTGGGCTCGCCAGAACGCGCGTTTATGAGCGACCAGGTCGTCAAGCTGTTCCAAACCAAGGCGGGCCAGGACATTACCAAGCCGTTCAACGACCTCGCCGCAACCATTGGTGCCGACGTTGTCGGGTGGCAAAAGACGTGTCTGCGCAACCTCTTTGTCGTCGGCAAGGTGGACACACGAAACTCGATCCAGTGCCAGTTTTCAACCTACATCCTCCTCGCGCTCAGTTGTGTCATGGTCGCCGTTATTGGATTCAAGTTCCTCGCGGCCATCCACTTTGGCCACTCGCGTGCACCGGAAAACCACGACAAGTTTGTCATTTGCCAGGTGCCGTGTTACACTGAGGGCGAGGAATCGCTGCGCCGCACCATCGACTCGCTCGTCAAGCTCCGCTACGACGACAAGCGCAAGCTCATTGTCGTCATTTGCGACGGTAACATTAAGGGTCACGGTAACGAAAAGCCCACCCCGGCCATTGTGCTCGACATTCTTGGCGTGGACCCCAACCTCGACCCCGAGCCCCTCAGCTTCCTGTCCCTTGGCGAGGGCAGCAAGCAGCACAACATGGGCAAGGTGTATGCCGGTCTCTACGAGGCTGGTGGCCACGTCGTTCCCTACCTCGTCATTGTCAAGGTCGGCAAGCCCACCGAGCGCCCCAAGCCCGGTAACCGCGGCAAGCGTGACTCGCAGATGATTCTCATGCACTTCCTCAACAAGGTGAGTAGTGTCAACAGGCGCAAGTACGAGGCGAGCGGCGATAGCCGCTCGGTCAAGGCCCCCGCTCACACCCAGGTCCACTTCAACGCACCGATGAACCCGCTCGAGCTCGAAATGTACCATCAGATCAAGAACGTTATTGGCGTCAACCCCAGCTTTTACGAGTACCTGTTCATGGTGGATGCCGATACGACTGTTGACGAAATGTCGCTCAACCGGCTGGTTTCCGCGTGCATGCACGACAAGAAGATTATCGGCATTTGTGGCGAGACGTCGATTACCAACGCCAAGCAGTCTATTGTGACCATGTCGCAGGTGTACGAGTACTTTATCTCGCACCACCTGTCCAAGGCGTTTGAAAACCTCTTTGGCTCGGTCACCTGTTTGCCCGGTTGTTTCACCATGTACCGCCTGCGCACACCCGATACTCGCAAGCCGCTCTTCATTGCAAACTCGATTGTGCACGACTATGCCGAGAACCGCGTCGACACGCTGCACCTGAAAAACCTCCTCCACCTCGGTGAAGATCGTTACCTGACCACACTTGTGCTCAAGCACTTCCCGACGTACAAGACCAAGTTTGTGCGCGACGCGCGCGCGCAGACGGTCGCACCCGACTCCGGAAAGGTCCTCATGTCCCAGCGTCGTCGTTGGATCAACTCGACTGTCCACAACATGGCCGAGCTCATCTTCCAGGAGAACATGTGTGGCTTCTGCTGCTTCTCCATGCGCTTTGTTGTCCTCATCGACCTCATTTCGACCATTGTCGCGCCTGTCACCGTCGCCTATGTGAGTTGAGCGGAGACGTCTGTTTGGGGGCTGACATTCAGATCGGGTACCTGATTTACATCATTGTGTCGAGCAAGGGCAACATTCCAATCTTGTCACTGATCATGTTGGCTGCCATCTATGGCCTGCAGGCGCTCGTCTTCATCTTCCGCATGCGCTGGGACATGATTGCCTGGATGGTCTGTGAGTAGCTAGTGTTTACGAGCAAGAACACTCCTAACATCCAGTCTACATCTGCGCCATTCCGTTCTTCTCGCTCTACCTCCCGCTGTATTCGTTCTGGAAAATGGACGACTTTTCGTGGGGTTCGACACGTCTTGTGGTTGGCGAAAAGGGCAAGAAGATTGTCATTCACGACGAGGGCAAGTTTGACCCCAAGTCGATTCCTCTCAAGAGCTGGAATGATTACGAGTGAGTGGACGCGTGTGCAGTGGGAGAGTTATACTAACCTTGTTAGGAACGAGCTGTGGGACCAAGAGTCGAACCACTCGCTCGACACGTACAACGCCGGTGTGCAAAAGTCGGAATACTATGGCGGCTCGCACGCGCCGTCCATGTACAGCGGCGTGGTGCAGTCGGTGTACGGCGCGCCGCAGTCCAACTATGGCCGCGGGTCCGTGTACCAGGGCTCGCAGTATGGCGGCGCAGCGCGCGGCGTATCGCCATCCGCGTCGTACAGCGACGTGCGCGGCGCGTCGCACACGGGCTCGTTCTACGACATGCCCCAGCGCGGCACCTTCTACGACCGACAGGGCGACACGGGCTCGTACACGCAGAGCGGCCACGGCCACGGCGACACGGGCTCCCTTTACGGCGGCTCCTTCTACGGCCAGCCCGTCCAAGCGACCACGAGCCGGTACGGCCTCTCGGGCCTCAACCCCGAGACCGAGGCCGGCCCCACCGACGCAGAGCTCGAGGCCAGCATCCGCCGTATCTGCGCCACCGCCGACTTAGACACGCTCACAAAGAAGACGGTCCGCGCAGAGCTCGAGCAAGAGTATGGCGTAAACCTCGTACCCAGGAAGGTGGCCATTAACCGTATCATCGAGGCCGTCTTGGCCGAGTGAGCGCGACAGTCGCCCTCGTGACCCCCTCCCAGCCTCCAAGCTGAACCACTTTCCACACGGTTCGATCCCCCCCACCCCACCCCGTTAACACTGTACGCTCCCCGACGGGTATCCATCCACGATGACCACGAACACGGACCACGGACCTTATGACGCGCATCATATAGTAGAGTGTTTGCGCATGCATTGCATCGATTCTACTGTAATTGCGGGTGGTGGATGGCAAGGGGGTACGTTGGTGGGTACGTTGATGGACGTTGATGGGTACGTTGACGGATGGCGTTGGTGCGTGATCGGTGACGTTTGTGGGAGCGTGGGAGTGTGGGAGTGGGTGGTGGTGGGTGGTCGGTCAGGTGGTCAGGTGGTGCTGGTTAGTGGCAGTGAGTGACCCAGTGGCCACTAGCCAGTGGCCAGGTTGCAGGTTGCCAGTGCCAAGTCGGCCGTGACAGTCATGTGGCATCGTTTCGCTTGTCGGGCAAGGCGATGTAGATGTGGGATGTGGAGCAGTTTAGGCTGTAGGCGATGTAGCGGTGGGGAGTGTAGGTCTATGGAGGTGGTGATGGATGAGTTGTAGGGCAATGTGGTTAATCTGGGATGCCGTGCGTGTTGGCCACGTACGCCGAAGTGTGCGGCGATGCAATGTGGCAGGGGGAGGCAATGAACATGTTTGACAGTGGGATCGTTTCAGAAGTCACCGCCACAACCAGGCCAGAACACAATGCAACCCAGAACCGTCCGCAGTCCAGAACCCAGACCACACCCCAGACCCCAGACCCCAGACCCCGGAACCCAGACCAGACCCGAGAACCCAGCGAGTCTCTAGACACAGCAATCCCAAACGAGCTGAAACAAGGAACAGCACCGCACAGTAAAACCGTCCGCGGGGACACGCAGCGCCAAGAATATGTCGAGAATACGAGACGAAAATCAATCCGACCCGACCTCCTGAACCGAGCTTGTTTCTGTACATGTCGTATTGGGGAGTCGCCCGCGCCAAGGCTTTCGCCGGGCCTGTCCTCGTTGGCGTTGAGGCACCGACGCGGTCGCCATTGTCTTGTATAATGCCAAGAACGTGGTGAATTTGGCAATGTGAGGACGACTTGGCGCTCACTCGCTCTTGCGATCACTTGCTGCTTTCGGATCTGCAAAATGGCGAGCTCGACCCATGTTCCAGGCAGGAAGGCAGGGCTGAGGAGCTGGACGACCTGTTCGACCAGTGTCACGGGACATGGTCGTGCCTGTGACGCGAGGGGAAACGTGCCGTAACCTTTCTGGTCTTTGTCCTGCGCTCTCGTCGTGTGCGTGCCGCGTCAAGCTGCACAGGTGTGCGCTTCACCTGTGGCCGGCCCCTGGGTCCTGTGGGTGAGGGTGAGTGGGCGTACTGTACGTTTCGAGTGTTTCCGTGCACGTAGGCTTTATGCGCACGGACGGCCGCACGGCTCCATGTCGTTAACTGTGCACGGTGGGAAACCAGAGCGTGTGCGTCGTCGGTTCCGTCTGTCTAGGCACCGACTTGTGGACTCGCCCTGCTTGCATGCTTTGTGCTGTGTGGTTATGCGTGCTGGTGCGCACGCTGCATGCTGGCATGGTGCAATGTGGTGCGCAGGGGAGAGGGGCAGACTCGAGACTCGAGACTCGTGGCCAGGGGGCTGCGACCGGAATCGAGCCAAGCAGGAAGAAGGCCCATGACGAGCAAAAGATGGAGTGGACCAGGACCGAGAACGACGCATACACAAGGCAGACGAAACCACCGACGTTGTCAACATTCATTCCTTGCTCCTTGCATCTCACCACCACTGTACTCTACTCTTGCATACGACGCCGTCGACGCGGCCGGCTTGGCTTGGATCCACTCGTACTGGCTACTGGTTACCGGTTCACAGCGACGAGGCCGCTCGCGCTCATCTTGGCATTGGGGTACGGGCGTACTCGCATCAACAAGGCGGGCGACGCACGAGGCGGCGAGGAAACAAGGCATACAAAACCCAGACTCGAGACCAAGAGGCCATACAACATCCCCCGCACACACAAGCACGCACACGCACACACCCGCGTACGCCCACACGACGCACAACGCACATACACGCCTCACATACAGACAGGCATCGCACACACCCGGGCGACGATGCGCGCCACCCTCCTCCTCCTCGCCGCGACCGCTACCGCGACCGCTACCGCGGCGGCCGTCTCGAATGACCCACACGACCACCCTCCAGTCCACCAAGTCCACCCCGGCAGGATACACCGCCCAGTCCTGGCCGAGATCGAGACGGCCGGCCAGGGGTCACCAACATCACCATCCTCCAGCTCGCCCACGTCGGGGACGGCACCGGGGGTTGTCGTCCTCCCCCTCAGCCTCCGACGGAGGAGGATCCCGGGCGTGCATGAGCGGGATATTAGGGAGGGGCGGCGGGCGCGGACGAGGAGGGCGTTCAAGGCAAAGGTGTTTGCTGCTGCTGAGTGAGTGCAACGGACAGAGTGCGGTCTAGGGTTGGGTGTGCGGTTGGTCGAGGTGTCCGGCAGAGGTGAAACTGGGGGAGGCGGCGGTGCGAGGAGTACGGTTGTAGGGAAGGTACCGGGGGTGTTGACGTGCCACGGCTGCGTTGCCGAGTGGACGAGTGGACGACTTGACGAAGCGAGGGACAGAGTGCGCAAGGGGAGAAGATGACGACGAGTATGTGGCTGACATCAGACTCGAGAACTTTGGCGGGGATAATGTCTACATGACCAAGATTTCCATGGGGTGAGTCACCACCACCTGGGCGTGCAAGCGGTGCCACTTGCGTGTGTGGGTGGTTGTTGTGGGTGTGGGTTTCTTTGTGTGTGGCATTGTTTGTCCTGGATCTTGGTGGGGCACCAATGTGGGGACAATCACCCGGACATCGTTGGTGGCAGACGCGGGCGCGAGAGCGAGAGAGAGTGCGTGCTGCCCTCGTGCCGAGTCGGTGCCCGCTCGTGTGGCGGAGCCGGCGGTAGTGAGGGGGTCCGTGCTTGATGGCCGTGACTTGTCCACGCTCGGACGGGGATTGTGCCTGCTTGGTATCTTCTAGATGTGTTGCATTTAGAGGCCCGGGGTAGGGGCGTGTGGTGGTTGAGAGTGTACGTTGTGGTACTGCCATCAACACCACACAATATCTCTACCCCTCGGTCTCTGTTCTCGACCTTCTCCCCCGTTCCTCCTCACCCATCTCCGCCTCCCCCCCCCCCCCCCTCCCCACTCAACTCCCCTCACCGCTCCTCACTTCAGTCCCTCCCCCCGTCCCTCCCCTTCTTGGCCGCCCACCACCCCATCCCACTAACACCCAGCACCCCCCCACAAGAACAAGACGTCCGCATCGACACAGCCTCCTCCGGCATGGTCGTGTGGGGGCCCACCTCCGCGTGCAACGACACGGGGTGCACCAACGCCAACCGCCGCTTCGACCCGAGCGAGAGCAGCACCTTTGTCGCCAACGGCACGCAGTTTACAAACTCGTACGTCGTCTCCACGGGCGTGGGGACGACGGGCCGCGATGTGGTCACGTTGGGCGGGTTTAGTGCGAGTGCGGTTTTTGGTGAGTTTGGAACGTGGGTGGGGTTGGGGTTGGGTGTAGGCGTGGGCGTGGGTGTGGACGTGGGTGTTGTGGTCGTGTTGCGGTTGCGCTTGTTGTTTGTGCTTGGGCTGGCTAGGGGTTGGGCTGCGATCTGGGATGTTGGTGTTCTCGTGACGTGGGAGTGGCGCATGGCGGCAAGTAATGTCGAGCCGCCAACAAGCGACTAGGGGCCGCAAGTGATGCGTTGCGAATGAGCGGAGATGGGCAGTGGTGTCTGGTGAACGTGGCCGAGCTCGAGCGTACGAGGCTGTTCGGCGCAGTGGGTCGTCCCACGGAGGCAGAGGCGGTCGGAGACATGTCTAGAGAGCCCCAGGCAATCATGGCTGCTGAGAACCGGGCGAGAGCGTTCGGAGAGCTGGCAGAGGCCAAGACGGCCAGCATGCCAGAGGGAGGGAGTAGTAGCTTCTCCACGCCGTTGCCCGCTGTTGCGTAACCTCGCGCCCGTCGCTACCTGATTGCCTCGTGTATCCACCCTCCTCCAGCGTCCTTGGGTCCTCTCCTGCCCCAAGTTCTCTTCTCCAACTCCTGCGTCAATGTCTCATCTCCCCCCTTGTCCACCCCCTCCTCACCCGCCTGCAGAGCTTCTCCCCCCTCTGTTATGCCTCCCCCCAGCCCCTCCAACCCGCCCCCCTTGACTTCTCCACCCACTAACATCAGGCCTCGCAACCGGCGGCAATGGCGCGGACATTCTCGGCCTCGCGCCCGGCTGGGAGGGCCGCGACTTTCCCTTCCAGCGCCCCGTGTGGTGGGAGTCGATTGCGTCCTGGCCCCAGCCCCAGTTTAGCATCTACCTCGCGCGCGACCCTGAGTTTGCCGCCGTCGGCGAGGTGGGCAGTCGGGGCGTGTATGGCGGCGAGCTTACGCTTGGGTGAGTGTGTGTGTGGGGGCGTGTATGTGTGCGCGTGTACGTGGTTGGAGCCGGGGGGAAGCAGCCTGTCAGCACCCTTGCCGCGTTTTGGGTTGGTGGGCTCAGCAGGTGCTGGGACTTTGTGATTTGTGGTACCAGTGTCGGTCACTGGTGCCGGTCGCTGGTGTTGGTCACTGGTGGTATGATGTTGGCTATCACTGGTATCGGCTACTCGGTCGCCGGTTCTCAGTCACTGGTTGTCCGTTATTCGTGACCAGTCGCCCCATGGTGAGCGGTGGTGCATGCGGCGACCTCGCTCAGTCGCCGCGTCGAGCATCACTCGCGCTCGGCTCCTGCTCGTGTCTGGCCGCCGTGGGGGAGTGGACAGCGCACAGTCAACATGAAACCTGGCGCACGGCAGCAGTAGTCTCGTCTTGTGTGGACAGACGCAGGCGACGTTGCTCTCTTTTATGCGCGATACCGACCGCTCGATCCCCCAACCACCGCGACGAGAACCTCGACGTCCTCGTCCACTTCCCCCTACCCCACCACTAACCCCCAGCGGCGCCAACACAGACCGCTACACGGGCGACTTCTCCTGGACGCCCACCCTCTCGCTCAACCAATGGATCATCGCTTTTGAGGGTTTCACAGTACGCGGCATCGACGCGCTCAATTTAAACGACACGAAACCCAACCCGGCGTTTGCCACAAAGGCCCTCCCCACCGCCATGGTCGACACGGGCACGCGCGGGATCATGGTGCCCCTCGGCGTCGCGAGTGCCATCTACGCCCAGGTCCCCGGCGCCGAATACCTCGCATCCGACAGCGTCCCCGGGCGTGTAGAGTATTATACCTGGCCGTGCACGCCGCTCAACATTTCCGTCACCGTCGCGGGACGCACGTGGTACCTCCGTGACGAGGACGATTACTTTTGGAAAAAGTGGGGCGACGATGGGAATCCGACGTGTTTGGGTCATGTTTATGGCATTGACCATACGTGAGTACCGTCTAGGTGCGGGTGGAGTTGGGTGGGGCTGGCTGGAGAAGATACTGAAGATGTGGCAAGGCGGCCAAAGCGTCTCACCCTTTGTCCTCTGTCTCCCTGCCTCTTCTCTTTTGCGGCTCCCTGTACCCTCTTTCTCGCGCGTTCTTATCCTCCTATCCCTCCTATTCTACCCCGCTCCCTTTCTCCCTTCTACTCCACCCCGCTCTCTTCCACCTTAAGAGCCCCTCCCCTCCCCCCGCGGTTCTTACTAACGCCCAGCGGCTTCGGCGCAGACTACTTCCTCGGCGCCACCTTCCTGAAACAAGCCTACGTCGCATACAGATGGGACGCCAACCCATCTGTGGGCTTTGCCGACCTCGTAGGTCAGAACGCCAGCACTCCGGCCCCACCGCCGAGCGTATCCGTCCGCCCGCTGGGGGCCAACCACGACACGGGCGCGACGTCGCAGACACGAGACGCGCCCATGGCGTCGCCTGGTGTCGAGAGCGGGGCCCAGCGTAGCTCGGGTTGGGGGCGAGGGTTGGCCGTGGTTGCTGCGGTCGTCGGTTGCGCGCTGGGAGTGTAGACGGAGGGACAAGGTGGCACTGGCTGGCCACGTATCAACGGCGACGACGAGCCATTAGATGAGTGGTGATGAGGGAACGGAAGAGAGGCAGGGGACGAGACAAGAGAGGCATAACGTAGCTCAAGGACATTCGACATTCGACATTCGACATTCATTCGACACTCGACACAACATTCAGCATCGGACACTCTGTGGACACTGGACACTGGACACTCGACACTCGACAACCGGACACTGCCCCGTGTGGGCCCACTTGTACAATTCTCCACTGTAGCATGGCATGGAACGTGTATCCTGTACACTGCACACCTGCGTTGCCCACCGTCCAGTACTCGACTCGTGTTGAACTACTGGACTCGTACTGAACTGCAGACGACGACCGATTCTACTGCGGTACACCGTGGATCGCGTAGCGTGCCGCGCGGCGACCTCTTCCCAGCAAGCAAAAACATATGTTCGACTGCACCCAACCCCAACCCCATGGTCTTCACCACGACCAACACAACCAACACGACCAAACCAAACGACCAGCTTGACCCTCAACGTCCCAGCCCAGACAAACAACTCGACATGACCTGCATCCATCACTAGTCATTACAAACGTGCTGCTGTCCGTCGGTCCATCCGCGGCGTGACTTGACATTCTATCCGTAACCCTGGTCCTTTCCTTGGTGTCTTTCCAGCTCTACACAGTATCAACCCGAGTATCACCAAAACTCCTAATCTCCACAATACACACTCTCCCTCTTCACCCACACACACCCCACTCAGCGGCCACCACGCAGCAGCCCGCCGCCGGTGAACCCCGACGTCTCGTCAATGTTGACGAGCGGCTGGCCGCCCCGGCGCAGGCTGCCAGTGCGGCTGAGGCCGCCGTGCGCGGCGTGCGGCGAGGGGGGGTGGAGGCTCTTATCGTCTACGTTGACGAGGGGCGCCTGCGTGCGGCGCAGGCTGCCTGTGCGGCTCAGGCCGCCGTGCGAGCTCGCATGCGGCGACGGCGGCGCGAGCGCGGGTACGGGTCCCGAGCTCGAGTGTGAGTGCGCGTGCACGAGGCCGTGGCCGTGCGAGTGGCTGTGGGTGTGCGAGTGCGAGCTCGAGCCGTGGCCGTGGCCAGAGCTCAGCGAGCGGACGGTGCCGTGCTCCTCGGCGTGTCGTACGGCCTGCTGGCCCGCGGCCGCTGCGGCGTTGGCGGCAATGTGTGGGCTGCCCTGCGCCATGGTGTAGCTCCGCGAACCAAAGGCTGCGTTGACGAGCTTCCACCCCAGACCCTCGTCGGCCGACACGATGCGCAGGTGCTCGGTGCGGTCCTCGAACGATGCCGCTGGTTCCACTACATGTCAGTCAAGTGGAAAGGGGTTTGGTTGACGGCGGCGTGGACTCGATTCCAGTTGGAACAGTCCCAGAAACCGCCAACCCTCGTTGCTCGCCGCGCTCGCTACTCACGTCGCTTGAACGCAAACACAAACGGCCGGGGTGCAGAGTACGTCCTCGTGGGCCTGTACGTGTCGGCAAAGTTTGTGTTGATCTGGATCTCGTCCTTGCCCTTTTCATTCTTCGAGATGAAAATGTGCCCGCCGCGCGTCTCGAGCCACCGCTTGTTCCACTTGCCCTTGCGCGTCTCAAACTGCACCCAACCGCTCACAAACGGCGGCGTGTCGGGGACCGCGCGCGCCGACGACGTGTGGGCGGTCGCACTGGTGCGCACGAGCAGGTGGTTGGCCGTCACTGACGGGTCCCAGCCCTTGAACACGGGCAGGACGGGTTCGTACTCGCGCAACTGGCGTTCTGGTCGTTAGCGTGGGAAACAGATGTAATCCGGTAGCTGTTGCCGAGGACTCGCAGATAGCCCACTCGCAGCACGCTCGACTCTACTCACCCAGTCCAAGCTCGGCGTAGATCTCATACACGACCCAGCCGGCGCCACCACCGACGTCAGGAAGGTCGCTGCGAGCCTTGGCTGCTGCGAGGACGTCGCGTGCCGTCGTCTCGGGGTAGACGTCGAGAGAGAGGGGCCGCATCTCCGAGCCCGTGGCGACAAAGCACCGCACAGGGGTCGGGCGCGAGCGGATCGGCGTCGGCTCCGTCGGGAGCTCGGGGCGGTCGCGCGCCGCGTTCGAGTGCGACCGCTGACGGCGGACAATCGTGCCCGACGTCGACGCAACACGCGACCCAGACGTCGACGACGGCCCGCGCGAACCCGAAGCCGATGAGCCCACCACGGGAGACTGGGGCATCGGTGGGGCGAGCTGCGCATACTCACGCTCGCGGTCGCGCGTGTCAGAGTCAGACACGGCGCGGTAGCCTGCAGAGCGCGTGCTCAATGAGCGGTGCGGGTTGGCAGCCTCCGAGACGACCCGGGACGACGACCCTGTCGGTGCGCGCCCCAGCGAGCGGTAGGCGTCGCTGCGGTCGCGCTCGCTGCGGCGCGGCTCGCGCAGAGACTTGGAAGCATGGAGCATGCCTGAGCCCGCACCCTGCGGCAGCGTCGGGGGCGAGGGCGACGCGCGGAACGAGTGCTGTGGGTATGCCGGGTACGAGTGCGCCGAAAAGGACGAGTGAGATTGCGCGGGGGCCGTCTGTCCGGAGCTGGTCGCTTGGCGCGCGAGGAGCATGTCCCGGGGTGGAACGTGGGCGCGGGCCGGATCGCGTGGGGGCCGTTCGGGGCGTGCCCGCGTGGGGGCACGGGAGAGGACGCTCCGGGGGTCGCGAGGGTCGCGATTGGACGGGCTCGGCGTCGAGCTCGAGGACACGGCGACACGCTCCAGACGACCCGCGAGCATGTCGGGGGGGACGCCACCCTCACCGTTCCACTGGCGTGGGTCCGAACCATGGCCAGTCGTCTTCCTTCGCTGCAGCTCGCGCTGACGGAGCGCGCGCCGGGCCTCGCGCCGGCGAGCGGAGTCAGCGGCTCGCTGCTGCTGCTGCGCGCTCGCTTCGGGATGCAGTTGGGATAGCGGGACGTCGTCGCCTTCGTACTCGCTGTCGTCTGAATCCGACTCAGACTCGCCCTCGAGCCACCCGTCGACGCGATCGCTCCGTGCGCGCGATGAAGCGCGAGACGACCCGCGCGAGTCGCCGCCAGTGCCGCCAAGTGTCTGCCTGCCGCCACGACGCGGAACGTCGCGCCAGCTCGTCCACGCGCCACTGTCGCCGCTGTGGCCAGCGCTCTCGGACACGTCACTACGCCCGACCACGGGACGGGACGACGATGGCGGGTCGTGTGGGAGCGAAAAGTAGTGGCCGAGACTCATGCTGTTCTCGCACGACTCGGTCGGCGCCTGGGCAGTGAGGCTGTTAATCGACAGGCTCTCGCGGGGGAGTTCACAAGAGACAAAGGCGTTATAGTTTGTGGTAATAGCCGTGCCAATGGGTCCGTCGTCGTGGCCGTGGTCGCGGTCGTGCTCGTCGTCGCCGGTGGGAAACGAGACGACACTCTCCCAGCACTCACTTGCCAAGCGTGGGGATGGGTCGCAAAAGGACCGGTCGTCGAGCGCTGGTAGATCGCAGCGCGGGAGCGAGGCACGGATCGACGGTGTGGCGTCTGCCTTGCTTGGCCAGATACCCAGCTGCTCGTAGAGATTGTGGAATCCAACGTCCTCTTCCTGCCTCTCCTGGATGCTCAGGCTGCCCGATCGCGATCGGGGAAACGGCTTTTTCACAAACGAGTGGACAATGGGAGGCGCAGACGTGGGAACCGGGGTGGTGAGCTCTGCGGACGCTGCCGATTCCGATACCGAGTGTACGAAAGAGTCGGGGGTGGGAGCAGTGGTGGTGAGATGACCGGCTTGCCGTGATGATGACCGGTCCGGAGTGGTGGTAATAGTGGTGGTGTGTGCGCCAAGATGAAGAGGAAGAGGAGGCTGTGCGTGCTGTGCAGGACGGGGAGGAGGAGGAGGATGGTGCGCTGCATGGTTGTGCGTGTCCGAGTCGTCTTGTGCCAAGTCGGCTAACACCATGGAAGAGGTCCGTGCGGGCGGCAGGGAATGTTGCTCAAACCCAGGGTCATCCTCATGTCCCACCCCAGCCACCACCGCATCTGGTTCCACTGCTCCCTCGTCCTTGTCCTCGGGCTCGGTCTTTGGCAGGTTTTCAAAGCTGTCGTAGAACATTGGACGCGGAGGCGCAAACTCTTCGACCGCCTCGCCAAACGACGGCTGCGCCATTTCATATGTTGGCGATGCAAGTGGCGAAGTGGGTGCTGGTGAGCGTTTATCCCTGCCAAACGAGAGGCTAAAGTTTGAGACGCCACTGAGGGGCCGCGTCATGGCGAGACTCTTGCTCTTGCGGATGCGGGGCATAAAGGCGGTCTTTAGGTTTGTGAGGCTCGGCGGCGATGCCAAGGAGCCTGCACGTGGAGTGGCGTCGCCAGACACGCCTCCAAAGGAGCCCGGAAATGGCGACGACGGAGACGGGGAAAAGTCGGTGTGCGGACCGCGGCTGGGGGCGTCGGTCATGCGCGATGACGGGCGCGAGCGCGAGTAGTCGAGCGCGCTGGCAAAGGGATCGTCCTCGAAGTCGTCGGCGTCAATCACGCCGAGGATCGGGTGGGAAGGGCGTGGCGAGTAGGATGAGGGAGGGTGTCGCTGGTCGATGGAGAAGAATTCCTCGCCATATGGCGATTGTGAGGAACGCGATGAAGTCGGGAGGGTGGTGGGGAATAATGTTGGCGACAACTCTCGACGTTGAGTGTTGGGTAACGTCTTGGCCGAGTAAGGCTCGACTGCTGGGGGCTGCGGCGCTGGGCGAGGTGGTGCGGACGGTGGCGGTGCTTGCTGGCGGATATGCTCGATGGGGACAGGAGGGACGGGGGGCATTGGGTCCGCCTCGAGGTTGGGGCGCTTGAAGCCCTCGCGCAGCGAGCTGGCCGACTTTGAACGCCAGAGGCGCTCGACGCCGCGCTTCCATGCCGACTTTGGACGGTTCTCCTTGTCGCCGCGGTCGTTTGGTTGGCTCGAGGCGTCTTTGCTATTCCGCTTGTCATTGGATCGCAGAGGTCCGTCGGGCTTGCGGGCGGCAGCGGCTGCAGGAGAGGGATACGCCGACGCGGGGATGTAGATGCTGGCGTTGCCGTTGGGGAGGAGCAAAGGGGATAATGGGGTGCGCTGTTCTTGTGGAGTGACGGATGGTGCGATGTGCTCGGTCATGCTCGCCTGGCTCTTTTTGCGAATTCGCAGGTTGGTGCGACTCCTCTTCGACGTCACCTCGGCGGGGCGGGGCGTCGTGGAGCGAGAAGGCGCGGCGCGCGGGTCAGCGCCAACACCGAGGGGCGACAGAGGCGACGAGATCGAGGCGTGGGACGCATGAGACGTTGAGATTGAGGATGAATGTGCGTGGTGGCCTGCATGAGCATTGTAGACGGGTGTACCGGACGCCGAGAGAGAGTGCACGTGTGCGTGCGACGATGCGGAAACGGAGTGATGGGAGGAATGAGACGCCGAGAACGAGGGATGTGACGCGTGCGACGACGCCGAGTGGGACACGGACGGCGATGACGCGTGCTGCGATGATCCGGAGCGGTGCGTAGGCTGCTGGCTGCTGGGACGCCGCGCGTGCGACTTGCGTCCCCACGGCCATGGCGACTGCTCTGGGGGCGCCGACACGGGTCCCGACAGGCCGGGTGACACGGTCGAGTGGGCGGTGAGGAAGGAACTGCCCGACCCAGTCGATGTCGACGAGTAACCACCGGCGCTCAACGCACTAGCGGCCGCAAACGTGGCCGCGGTCGGCGTCTGCGCCGCGCTGGGCGTCGCGCTCGAGCCCGACATGCCCGTCAACGTGCCGCTCCGTGAACGCGTGCCCGTCCCCGTCCCCGTCCCGCCCGACTTTGAGCTCTTTGTGCTCTTGACACTCCGTCGATCGCTCTTCTCCGTTCCCCCGCTCATGCGCTGGAGCCACCGTGTCCCCGCGCCGCCTCCGTTGCTCGCGCCCGCGCCCGCGCGCTCGTCGTCGCTGCTCGAGTCCCACAGTCCCTCGCGCGCGTACTGGCCAGATGCCGGGGCCGCGCCCGTCTCGGGATCCATGGACACTAATGAGGGGGACTCGGTGATAGTCACTAGGCCCAGGGCCGGAAGGGCCGGCGCCGCGGTAGTCATGGCGCGCGGATGTTAGGCACGGGGACACGGACGCAGAGACGCTCGTGTCGTGCTCAGAATGTCGGAGCAGGAAGAAGGAGGAGGTGACGACCGAGCAATGTGCAATGGATGGTCGAGGGAAGGGGCAATGGAAGTGTATCCCGTGTGGATCCACTTCGGCGTTGTTCTGCAAGCAATGACTGCAGCGCGTTGTGTTGATCGGATCGTCGCGATTGTCGTCCTGTATGCAAATCGTGTATGCAGATCGCTGGCGCTTGTCGTGGATGTCGCCGCTTGTCGTCGCAGGCAAGCTATGAGCGTTGGCGGTTGTCGAACGACGCGTTCGTCGTCACAGGCGACTTTGCTGGTACCGTCCGAACAGTGGGTGGTGCGAGAGCGCGTGGATGGCAACAGGGGAGTGAATGAAAAAAAGACGAGTGGGTGCGAAGATAGATGGAGGCGAGTGCGAAGGATGGACCAAGTCGCGACTTGAGGATGCGAGGATGCGAGTAGCCGCTAGCTGGAGTAACTAGTTGGGTCGTGGGTATCGAGGAAATATCCCCGGCCGCTCGTCGTCGCTGCGAGACACTAACTGCACCAGCTGCACCAAACTGCTGCCCTGGTGCTGCCTTTCTGCCCTGGCGAGCCTGAGCTGTTGTCTCCTGACCGTCCTGACATCAGAGTGTGGTGTTCCTGGTGACCTGATGGCATGTTGACTCTGCAACCTGAATGTTTGTCCCCTTTCGGACCTACTTACTCCTAGTGTCTAGCGTCTGCGTCTGCGTCTCCATTCATGGCGATCAGGCCCAGCCAATGCTCCATCCCGTCCAGCCTCTCTGCCCGCGACGACCGGGTGTTGCTAAAGAGAAACAGACGCTACTGTATGCTCAAATGACCAAACGGGTGTTACCTTTGTTTATGCCCCGAATTTCCATCCAGCGTGCAATATCAGGGATCGGGCCACCCCAGCCTGCCCAAGTCATTCCTGGAGGCGCCAGCAGCAACCCCTGCGGCCCCTGCCGTTAGAGCACACGGGCGTATCAGACCTCTGCCACCTTACCTCACTTGTCCGTAACAGCGGTATCCATCAAGCGCCCGTTGCTCTCTTCCTCTGATTCAAAATCTTCCTCTCGCCAGTCTCGGGTAGCGCGGAGAGGCTACCTTGGCCGGCCGACAACGGTGCATGACGGTATTGGCAGACGCCGAACCAGCCTGGGCCGCTGGCGGTGTTTACTCGCTGATTTTGCATTTTTCGACTCTGACGCGTACTAAACCCCACGTCCGCGCGCCTGCTTTTCCCCACTGCCCCTGCCTACGCCGCGCCTGCTTTTGCGCCATCCAGGCCAGTTGGGAGAACGCCACCTGACGTTGGCGTCCGAGGCAAAACCGAAAAAAGAAGACAAAAAAATGTTGCACCCGCCCTCCGAGGCCGTGCGGCGCAGGCATACTGTACAGCATACACGCAGCATACAAGTCATGCACTCAACCAGTACCCCAGTACGAGCATAAGAGCAGTACTGGTCTGGGCAAACGACGCCACGGCGCCACCATATCCGCCACCGCCACCACCTGCCCAGTCGCCAAACAACGCGTCAAGCGTGTCTCGCGACGATTCTCCTGTACTACTACTTAACATCAAGCGCACTACACTAGCGTCCGGTGGAGACGCGCCATCCAGCGCCATCCAGCGTACAGGCCGTAGCGGCGCATGCCGCGCGACCGGAATGGGACTCATTCAGTGCTAACCATTCTCGCATAGCATTCTGTAACGTGATCCACTAGAATCAAGCGTCAAGCCTCGGCTTCAGCCCCAGCCTCAAACCAGTCAAGCGTCAAGGTTCGTGGTCGTTGTTTACATGCTTCTCATGCAGTTGATCGCGTCACGTGTGCTACTACTACTACTGATGTCGGTCCTCGGTATCTGTCTCCAACGTCGGTGCTCCACACTCCACACTTCTCTGCTCCACATCTCGAGGCATTCCGTTCCTCTGCGCCTCAGTTTGCACAGTTACTCTGCATCACACTGGGCAACGTACACTCGTATCCTCCCTCGACGTGGCTGCACCTGACAATCAGCCCAGCCCAAGGTCACGCACAACTCACACCTTTGCGTCACTCACACTCACACACCCATGGTCTTGATGGCCGCCTCGAGCTTCTTGGACCACACGACATAGCGGTTCTGGCAGCTCTGGAGGTATGTCAGCTGCAATCCAAGCACATGTGGTAGGAGGTGTAACGTGACGACCAGCAGCCACGCGCCCAGCGCGGTGGCGGCCGAGTTGCATACCACGAGTACACGGATCTGTATTGCTCGCAGCCGACACCGCCTTGATGACGACGGGTGGAGTGTGGCAAGTGCGGTCAAGTGGGCACGCGGAACGAACAACATCGACCGATAGCACGCCGGCACCACCGCCGGCGCCGTCCATTATGACAGTGGACATGTGACACCACCCCCCTTGCGTCGCATTCCACCGCCACAGTGACAAGATCGACAAGATGAAACAAGCCACATGAATCGGCTGATCGTCACTCGTCACTCCCGCCGTCACGGTCACCGTCACCGTCACCGTCACGCTGCTGTCTGAGACACAATCAGACTGCGATCGCGCAGCCTACTGTAGATCATGTGCCTCGGCATGCACAGACAGGCTGTGCTGCCACAACTGCCTACTGCCTACTGGTCCATGCCCCGACCCGCCTTGCCAAGTCCGCCACACGTCCGGCTCGGCGCCGGGCCGTGTTCGTGGCCTCGTGACTAGGGAGGACAGACAAGTAACAAGTGCAGAGTGGCAACACGAGTTGACAGGTAGCCAGCCGCGTGGTGCACATCCCCTCCCCCCCCCCCCTCCTGCCCAGTATTTCGGTCCTCGCAAGTCACCCCATTACGCCTCTCCCTCTTACCTACGCCACACCACCCCACATCACCACATCACCGCCCCAGACTCATGCTCAGACTCAGACCCAGACCCACGCTCGACTTCTGCTCACCTTTGCATCCCGCCCGTTACCCACGACACTCGCAACCGCCGCCCAGTCAACTTTGGCCTTGGGGTGCAGGGCCGTGAACATGGCCCAGTCCTCGTCGCCCGTCCATGCGCGTCCGGCCTTTTTGGCGGGGCTGGTGTCAGTGATGGGGGTTTGGGCGTAGGCGGAGAGGTCGGGATGTGAGAGGGGAGGGGGACGGGCTCGTAAGGTCGGGGTGTGAGTGTGGCCTGCCTGGTTGCTTCTGGTGGCTCGTTCGCTGGCGGTGACCACACCCGGTCGACGCGTGCGGCAATTGCTGTCTCTCGGTTGGAGTACACGGCTGAGAATGACCAGCGGCAGCCACCAGGCATCTCCTCCAGGCCCGATACGCCTCCACGCCGCCCCGATGAACACGCTGAAAGATAACACAGCCGAACAAACTTACCCCTTCTTCTTGCCCTTTGCACCCTTCCCCCTCCCCTTCCCCTTGCCGTTGTTCTTGACTTCCTCCTCCTCGTCGACCATGTCGACGTCGGGCTTCTCGTCGGGCTCAAAGTCCGAGCCCGAGCCCGTGCCCGAGGTGGATGCGGGGGGTGTAGCCGAGACACGGGGTTTGGTGTCGGGGCGGGTGTAGGGCTTGGCGCGGGTGGTGGGGAAGGTGTGGCGCGGCATTGTGGTGTGTGGGTGCGAGTGCGGGTGGTTGGGGTGGTGGTTGGGGTGGTGTGGACGTTGGGGTGGTGGCTGGGTGGCAGAGGTGGTGGGACCGCGGTGGTGAGGAGTGGCGGGGCGGGTCTTGAGGAGTGGCGGCTGGGTGGGGAGGAGTGTTAAAGGTGGAGCGACCGACGGTGTGGTTGAGGGATGGTGTGGCCGAGGAGTAGTGGTGGTGTGGCGTGGTGAGTGCGGGTGGGAAAGTGGGGACGTGGGGGCTTCTGGTGCAAGGCGGCGCTGTTTGGTCGAGCCGCGTTGAGGCAAGTAACGACGACGGGATGCAAAGGAGCTCTGCAGACGATACGAGACGGTGTCTGTGGTGGCGGGGCTGGAGCAGATAGACAGGGGAGTAGGGAGTAGGTAAGATTGGGCGAGTGAACTACGCTTTGGCGGGGAGGTGAAGAAAGCGGGGAGGTGAGGTGAGTCAAAGCTGATGGTGAGAAGTCTGACAGCGAAAGCGAGGTTGACTGTGAGAACGAGGCGGCACACTGGGATGACATGAGCGCGAGGTGCACACAACCTGCACGCCCTCCACGCCCTCTGCCGTGTGCGCACGTACGTTACAGTCAGCCTCTCGAGTGGCATTCGTGCGCAAGCGTGGTGTGAGCACGTTGTAGGGTTAGAGGTTTCGTTGGCACGCGCACCCTCTCGCGCACTCTAGCATGCACCAGTGTCATGTTTCCAGACGTAGCACAATGTAGAGTGTCACACGCAGCAGCATGCACAACGCGAGATGCATACAGTCCAGCCCGAGTATCCGATCCGTCTATCCGTCTATTCCGACTAATGGCGCCAGCTGCGTGTTAGTTCTGGTTGTGTGCAGAGATGTAAAGAGTCTGGAGTCTGCGGGAGACACATGGTAGTGGCGCACTCGCTTTGCTCGTACGCCGGTGCTCACAACCCAGCTGCACCTCCCAGCCGTGCTCCAACACGTTCCCACCTATACCGCCTCTCGTCCTTACACCGCTCGTCGGCGCCACTCACATCTTGACCGTCTTATCACGCCCGCCGCTGACGACCTTGTCGGCGACAAAGTCGACGCAGTACACCTCGTCCGTGTGGCCTGGCAGGTCCGTCTTGATCTTGAACGTCTTGAGGTTCCAGAGCTGTGTGTTAGTCGGCGTTTCAGGCTATAGTAGATATTGTGGATTCGAGACCTGGTATCTGGGCAGGTGTATTGAACGGCAGGCAGTCGCACACCAGCCCCCGTACCCACCTTCAACGTCGTGTCCTTGCTGGCGCTAACGAGCATGCGCGAGTCGGCACTCCACGCGACGCGGTAGACGGCCGCGACGTGTCCCCGGAGGCTGGCGACAAACTTGCCCGTGCGGCCGTCCCAGAGCTTGACGGCATTGTCAAAGCCGGCACTGGCGACAAACCGGCCGTCTGGGGAGAATGCGACGTGGTTGACCTGCTTCTGGTGTCCCGTGAGGCGCGCGAGAGGTTTTTTGGGCGCAGCCGCAGAGGAAAACGACGCCGCAGCCTGGTCGGGCCACAGGAAGAGCGTGTGGTCGTCCGAGCCCGTGATGAGCGTCTCGGGGTGGTTGCCGACCGCTGCGCGATACCGCGCAAGCGCGAGCGCTTTTACCTCCTCGTCGTCCGCCGCGGCCTTGCCCGTGTGATCAAAGGGCCCCGTGCGGAGGACAAAGTCGGTCGAGAGCGCCATGGTGTTTACCCAGTGCGCGTGTTCGCTGAGGGTGCGGATGAGTTTGCCCTGGGGGTCAGTAAGAGTTGCTACGCACAACGAGGCAAGAAGTATTGTATCATGTGTACGACAGCAGGGACAAGTAAAGCTACGCTTCATGCTGGCCACCAAAATACTCACATCGACGCCGCTCCAAACCTTGACCGTCCTGTCCGAGCTTCCTGTGTAGATGACATTCTCGCCTCCCCAGCGGACGACGTTGACGCTCGCCGAGTGTCCACTAAGGACGAATTCGAGCCTTCGCGTCGCCGTGTTCCAGATCCGAACGGTGCCGTCCTTACTAGCCGACGCGAGGCGCGGCGAGCTCCCGGCCTTTGCGAGATGGACGGGCTCAAACGCCAGACTCGTAATCCACTTTGAGTGTCCGAGGAGTGGCTGGCCCGCCGCGGCGCCCGTCTTGGGGTCCCACAGCCGAATCTGCCCGTCGTGTCCACCAGTCGCGAGGAGGCGCTCGCGCGCGTCCCATTCGACACACAGCACCCAGCCCCGGTGGCCCTTGAGTGTGTGCTTTGGCGTCTCCGTCTCCATGTCCCACACCCTGCACGTCGCGTCTCCGGATCCCGTCGCGGCGTACCGTCCCGTTGGCGACTGCGCACAGCATAGGATGGGCGACGCGTGGCCCGAGAGCGTGGCCGAACACCGGCCCACGTTGCGCACGCGGAACACGGCCTGCGGCTCGCACCACAGCTCGAATACGTCCTCGGGAGAGAATGTCGCGGATGTCGATGACGACGGCGCACGTAGGGCGTCTGCAAGGATGGACTCGTGGATCGCGACGCGCGCAGGCGCGGCGTCTCCCGTCTTTGGGACGAGGTGGAATGCGTATGGGAGAGGGTCCTCGTCCTGATGTTAGCGACGCAGGCGGGCAGGTAGATAGGGCAGGGAGGCTTGGGCAACATATCCGGAACCGCCGTCTCTCTCGTGGGCCGCTCCTTGCTCAACAATGTTCCGCTTGTCTTTCATCTCCATTCCCACCATAATAATACAGGAATCCTTGCTTCACGGCTTGTGGTCGTCCCTCAAACCACCACTTCAACAGTCACCCCCGCACAACCATCTCCACCACCATCTCCCGCCCGCAACCCCTCCAATAGTCACAACCGAACCCCAGACACAACACTCACCTCGCCCTTGAGCTTGTTCACAAGCATCTGCAGCGCATCCCGCCCCGTGTCCGCCGGGAGGTTGACTGCGGGCCCGAGGTTCTGGCCAGTCTCGGCATTCTTAAACTGGACGACGACAGACGGCACCGGCTCGGCAGGAGCAGGCACGGGCGCGGGGAGGAGCGACTTGGAGTAGTTGGATTTTTGCCGCTTGGGCGGCGGGAGCTGGGTTGCCATGGTGTTAGAGTAGAGTTGGGGGTGGGGAGTGTAAGAGAGAGTGAGATGGAGGAGGTGTTCTGTCAATACCACCGACTTACGCACCGGCCAGCAGCAGAGCAATTGCAGGCGTTGTTGAACTTTGCGTATCAGGCACGGAACGATGTCACGTGATTTGTTTGCCACCCCACCTTCCCACAGTCGTCATAGCGCTTGTCATTGCTTCCGCTCCTCGGTCTCCGCCTTCGTCTCCACCCACCATCGTGAGTGGCATTTTTCTTTACCGTTTTCTTTCTTTTTCTCCTCACCTCCAACCTCCACTCTTAAAGTCCACCCATAACAACAACAACCGTCCCAACAACCGTCCATGGCGACAACGGACGATTACCCGACGTCACCCCCTCTGGGCGGGGTGGACATGTCCACGGAACTCGTGCAGGCCGCCGCCGCCGAGGCCGTCGCTGCGGCTGCGCAGGCGGCACAGGCAGCGCAGGCAGCGACAGAGGCGGAGGCAGACGGAGACCGGGGGCATGTCGAGTACAAGGGCGAGATGGAGCTTGGGCACGGTCAAGAGACGGACCCGGACCAGGGCCTCGCGCATGCAGTAGAGCATGGAGAGCACCAGCACCTCGACAGCCATGCCCACTCTCACGCGCACTCACACACCCAAAATCACCCCCAAAGCCATGCCCACAGCCAGAGCCACACCCAAACCCACACGCCGACGCCCGACCTCCTCCCGCAACCAGGCCACGGCCCGCCGCCGCCGCCCGCATACCAGCGTGCACGCACCGGCCTCCCGGCGTCGTTTCTCCAGCCACATAGCCCCGCCCCGCACTCGCCGCTCAGCAATGCCGAACAGCTCAATGTCATGCGCGAGTTTTACGCGCGGAATCCCAACCCGGGCAAGAAGGACCTCGAGATGCTCGCGGAGCGCACGGGACGGCCGTGGAATAAGATCCGAGAGTACTTTCGCCAGCGGAGGAATAAGCTCCGCGGGCTCACGGATCTGGAGAATATGGAGGAGCCCGGGAGGGCGTCGGGGTGGTGAGTGTTGCGATGGGCGTGATCTTGGCCTAGCCACTCTGGTACTAAACGGGGAGCTGTGGGAGTGGTGTGTCGCCATCGCCTGCAATGACGAAGAATTGTTTCTTATCAGGATATGGAGTCTCCTTCGCCCTTAATCTCACCACATTCGTCATCCCCCACTAACACCCAGGCTCCAAGTCGCCTACCGCCCCGGCCCGTCCTCGGCCTCCGTCTCCCAGCTCGCACTGTACAACGCCTACAAGACACGCTTTGACCCGTACGCGGTGTCGTCGCCGCTCCTGGGGGGGCAGGACCTGATCCAGCTCGCGTGCGCGACGTTCCCCGGGTGTGAGATGGCGCGCGACGAGGGCGACTATGTCGTGCGCGGCTTGCGGGATAGGGACGGCGCGAATGAGGAGTGGGAGAAGGGTGTAGATGCGTTGATCGAGCCCCTGAGAGGAACTACGTGGTGAGTTTGGTGTGGGGCGGGAGAGGTATGTGGCGAGCTGGAGTCTGGTTGCGTGGAGTGGTCTCAGCAGTGTGCGTGTGTCAAGCTTGGGTGTGGTCGAAGTCGAGCCTCGTGGACACGAGTGCTTGCGTGCCGGGATCTGGCGCCTTGCGTGCTAGAGAACTGGAGCACCCTTTAAGCTTGCGTCTTGGGAGACGGACCCTGCTTTGAACTTGAGTGGGAGAGTGCTCCTTGAAGTTTAAGTGGCTTCAAGTTGGAATGTTTTCAAGTTGGAGTCGGGGTTATGCTTTGAAGAGGAGGGCTCGTCGTTCCAACGGAGTGTCCTTCAACTGGAGACGGTTTCGAGCCGGAACAAATCGGAGCTCGATCAAGAACGCTTTGCGTTGGGCACGGCACTGCTGTGAACCCAGGTCCGACTTCATTGAACACAGCACCCCCAGGTGGGAGACTTCTCCGTCCCACTCAGGTTACCACCCCCCCCCCCCCCCTCCAGCCAAGCCCAAGACCGGCTGACACCAGGCTGCTCTCCAACTTTCAGCACCAGGACCCCAGCCTGCCCGCGACGCTGGCACAGACCGAGCTGTACTCTGCGTACGCGGCGCGTTTCTCCAACCTGCTCGACCAGGCCGAGGACGACGCGCGCGAGGCGGCCGAGGCCGCGGCGAGTGGCGGCGAGGCTGTGGGTGCCGGCGAGGGTGCGGACGCGTCCGTCCAAGGTGTACCCGGTGTCGACAGCGTGCCCGGCGTCGAGGGCGTCGGCAGCGTCAACGTGCCCGGCGTCGACGTGCAAGGCGTGGACACGGTCCCCGTCGAGCCCTTTTCCGAAATGGACGACATCAACGAATTCCTCCCCGAACCCGGCCCCTCTGGCGCCTTCGACTCGCCCTCGCCCACGCCCACGCCCAACCGGCTCCTCAACCCCGTCGAGCTCATAACGCTCACACGCATGACGTTCCCCCAATGCGAGCCGGCGGTGGACGAGTCGGGGCGCTTTGTGATCCGCGGCCTGGAACGGCGCGAGGGCGTGGAAAAGGGCCGGCCTCGCCATGGCGACATGTTTCCCTTTGCCCTCGCGGCCCAACCACCGCCCAGCGACCCGGCCCACCCGTTTACCTCGTTACTCAAGCGCAAACTCGCAACACTCAACCCCGAACCCGATAAGCGCGCTCGGACGAGTGGGATCGGCGTCAATATCCCCCCCTCGGTTGATGAGGAGCTCGGCGACGACGAGAGGGAGCTCATCGAAGGGATTAAGCGGTGGAGGGAGTCGAGGTTGGGGAGGGAGGTTAGGGATGCTTGTGTCCAGCAGTAGGCCCTTCGCGAAAGAAGGAGAAAGGGGGTGGGCGCGGGGAGTGCGGCAAGCTCGGGGCCGGTCGGTCGGTGTACCGAGGGGATGAGAGTGAGCCAAGCGTCGCGCCAGAGTCTGAGTGTCGCTCCACTGGTGAGCATGGCGTACCAGCTCATCGAGCGACAGTCCGGCTCGTGTCTCCTCCAGCGCCAAGTCCGACTTTCGTCTGGTTTGCGCAGTCACAACCCCACGACGAGTACAGCCGTCTCGCCCCGCATAGATTTGTACCTTGCACCAGCTCCAAGCTACAAGCCACACGCCGTACGCCCCGATGATAGACGGATCGTTGTACATTATGCATCCTGTACAGTACTGCGGCGCAGCGCGTATCGCGTGACATGTCTATGCTCTGCAAGCCACTCCACCGTCGCAAGCCACTACGCCCGTCGTCCTACACCCGTTGTCACCGCACTCACGCGCCGGTGAACTCTCTGACATCTCCGCTCGCCGCACACGTCGTCACTCACGACCCCCTCGGCCTCGGCCCATATCCACTACTCTGCACATTGGCCCAGCGCGCGCCCACGGCGGACGGCTTGCGGATCCCCGACCCGCTCGTCGGCCGCGTGGTGCGGCTCGGCAGGCCCGTCGATCCCGTCCCCGTGCGCCCGCGCGCGATGCCGCTGCCGCCGCGACCGCGGCCGCGGGTGCGCGTCGTGTCTGCGCGCTCGGCGCGGGCGCGTTCCTCTTCGCGCCGGGCGGCTTCAGCCGCTTCGCGTTCCTCTGCTTCGCGCCGGGCGGCGTCGGCGCGTTCTTCGGCCTGGCGCTCGAGCTCGGCGCGGTGCGCTTCGGCAGCGGCGAGGGCGGCGGCGTCCTGGTGTTAGCGGGTGGTCGGAGGGCAGGGAGAGGGTGCAGGGCGTGGTTAAGGGGGGGAGGGGGAGTGTGTGGAGAGTGGGGCGCAAAGTCCTGTGACGGAGTGTGAGGCAGAGTGACGAGGACGAAACACAATGGGCATGTGAGGGTTGGTGAGGGAGACGGGTGGGGGGGGGGGGGGGCGGGCGGAAGAGGAGGTATGACGGCAGGGTGAAACAGGAGAAAGACTAGTAGCGGTGGTGGCAAGTGGAGGTAGTGGGGCGAGAGAAGCCGACAAGGATGGCGAGCGACAAAGGTCAAAGAGTGGAGCAGAGACACCACAAGGACGCAGCAAGAGTGCTATGGAAGGCATGGGGGAGAGAACTCGGCACCGCAGAACGAGAATGAGAACGACAATGCACCCCAGAATCCCACGAGCCAAGAGGGAACAGAGAACAGCAATGGCCAACCAGGCGACAACAGAAGATGACAAGGAAGGGCGGCAAGAGGAGCGAGAGCCGCAGTAGACTGCGAGAGACGCAAAACGGGAGAAACGGAAAGGTAGCCAGAACAATATGACTCACATCCTGTACACCAGTCCACTTGGGGTTGAGAATGATCTGCTCGGTATGGTGCGCCTGCCCCAGGTGTGCGACGTAGGCGTCGAGCAGCGCCGATGTCTCCTTGGCGCGTGCGGCGAGGCGCTGGTGTGTGAATGCGGGTGGGTGAGTGTGGGCGGGTGAGTGTGGGTGAACGGGGTGGTAGGCGAACGCAGGTCGGATGGGGGTCAGGGAGAGTTTGAATGGTCGGAGAGAGGGATACACGTGGTTGTTGGCGAGAACGGAAGGAGAGTGCAGTGGAAAGGCCAGTGGAATGGACAGTGGAGAGCGCGGGTGTGGTATGGTGGAGAGGGCATGGAGCGCAGCGAAGAGCAATGAAGGGCAGTGAAGACAGCGACAGCAGTCACCAGCCAGACGAGTAGGCCCACAGCCACCATCCAAAGACGACGAGCAATGGCGAGACAATGGCGACAGCGACGAAATCGACATGGAGAGATACCCAACGGGGATCACCAGCGTCAGCTCAATACACCCCACATCGACGCGCACTCGCACGCGACGACTTACATCCTGATGTCCCCGCGCGTCCTCGAGCGCGACAAAAAACCTCTCAAACACGGCATTCACACCGCGCAGCTCGGCGAGCGACTCGCGTAGGCGTTCGTCCCGCGTCCGCGTGGTTCCTTGCGTTTCGGCGTCTTCTGGTGCTTGTGCACGCGCATCTTCCGTCTCGACACCGCGGGGCTGTTCTTGTTCTCCCCAGGCGTGCGCAGATCCCGAACCGGATCCAGATCCGAACGCCTCTTGTTCGCGGTTACGCTCGTCGTGGCCATCATCGTCGTCGTCGTCCTCGTCGCGCGGACCCTTACCCGGCGCAAACAGGGAGAAACGCGGTCGAACGGGTCGCGTCGACGTCGCCAGTCCGCGCGCTTGGCTCTGGCTCTGGGCGGCCTGATGTTGGGGTTGCCTCGACTTGCTTGGCCCGGGGGGCTGCTGGCCACCACTGGCCAGACTAGCGCCGGGGGGAGGCAGACCGAGCGGATGCTGCTGCGCGCGGGAACGCAGGGGCGAGTCCGTGGACGTATCCGTTTCGAGGGAGAGGTCGGCGAGCTCGAGGGTGCCGTCTAGGTCTGAGGTGTTGGGGCGGATTAGGAAGGGCGAGTCCATTGTGCCGGGGGGTTGGTGGGGGGGGCGGTGTGCGGATGGGGTGAATGGGGTCGTGGGGGTGTGGGGGGATGTGGTTGTGGGTGTGAAGTGGGGCGAGGCGGTGCGAGGGGGGCTCGAACTGGTGAAGTGGGTCGAGTGAGGGTGAGATGGGTCGAGGCGAGGTGAAGCAGGTCCCAAGTACGCAGGCGCTGGTGTCGGTGACGGGAGATGGTCCCAGTGGTGCTAATGACAGTGTGGGGGACGTGAGAGTTGCGATTCCACTTTGTTGACATGAATGGCCCCTTGCGCACGGCCCGAGGCCAGCCTGGGTCACGTGATGACCACGTGGAAACCATGCAACAAGCCCTCGCCCGCATGCTCGGACATGAGGGGCCAGCTGTATGCAGAGGCGCTGCAGGCTGTCAGAGGACGCAGAGCGGTCCTGCTGGCAGAGCAGAGGGAGACTATGGCGAGAATCAAGTGGCAAGACAGGTCGCGAACGTTCAGTGCAAGTTGCTGGAGACTTGGGCTTTGCCAGGCCAAGATTCGCACATCTTCCACTGGGTGCCCGAGGTTGCTGGTTGTGTCGCGGTACATCGCGGTGGCATGACATGTAGCTGTCGGCCATAGTCGAGGTTGGAGACGTCTGCACGAGCGTCCATGCCTGCTTCATTGCTCGCTCTCCTTCCCAGTCGCGACTGCTCTCCACTAACCATCCCACCCCCCCCCCCCCGGCCTCCCGCCGACCACCCATGTGAAAGGTCTATACTTGCATGTGTACGACTAACCCGTGTTATATGATACAGATACGCGATACGCACACGTCGCACGTGCGGGCCGACTGGGCCACCGCCTCGTGATTGATCGCACAACACCATCGCACGCAATCGCCGCGTGGAACTGAACCGCGAACGGCGTCGGCCATCATGGGCCTCGCTGCACGCGGGTCCATACTCGTCCTCGCGCGTGGGGCGAGGTCGAGCCGCGGGGGTCCTCGTGCACGCCCTCGCTGCGCTCGGACGACACCTACACGCGCTTCTTCCTCCCCAGCCCGCCAAACTCTTCGCGCGCCACGAGCCACATTGCCGTGACGCTCACGACGTCCTTTATGTTTTCCTCTGTGAGGCACACTTCGGCCTTTACGCGCGCGGCAATGTCGCTCCCTGCTGCACTGGGGTTCTTTTCAAAGTCGGCGAGGTTGGCGAGGCTAACGCTCCGGATCCCCGTGGGCATCTTGAGGACGCCAATGACCTTGGGGTGGTGTGGTGCCGGGGTGAGGGTGGCGAGGAGCTGGCGCTGGCCGGTTCGACGGACCCAGACGCTGCATGCCCACGACGTCTCGCTGTCCTCTGGGTCCGAGTCGTCGCCGTCATCGGGCACTTCGAGCACGGGCGGCTGCAGGCTCCCGGCCTCGGAGACGGTGATGATCGGCTCGTCCATGTCGCCGTTGGACGAGCCGGGGCCAGAGGGCACGGCCGAGCCCGAGCCTGACGAGTCTTGGCGCTTGGGAAGCGATTCGCGTCGCCGGCGCGGCGGCGACGCCTTGGCGCTGGAAGTTGGGCTCCCGTTGGTGTCTGCAGGCGCTGAGAGCTTTGCATTGGCGGCGGCGGGTGTCCCGCTCCCACTGGCCAGAGCCGTTTCGCTTGCATTGGCGCTCGCTGTCACGGCTGCATTGCGGACGGCGGCCTGTAATGTGGGGTTTGGGTTGGTGTCGCCCAGCGCAACCCCAGCTGGACCAGACACGGCCCGGCTGCGATTGGGGACGAGCGAGACACGCGATGCCGATGGGCTGGGGTTGGGAGAGTCTGCGGCGAACACACTGTTGGTCGTTGTCGAACGACGCAGGCGGTTGCCCAGGGGCATACCGTCAAACGCCGGGTGTCCGCAGATCACAAGCTCGGCGCCGGGCGTCGATGGAGTGACACGTAACTTGACCCACTCGAATACGACCTCGTCCGCACCATCGCCAGGTAACGCGCCGGCGACGAGGTCGAGGCCCGCCGCGGCAGCGGCGACAATGTGCGCAGCCCAGCCTTCCGTGTTCTTCTTGGCCCACTTGCGCACAGTCCACGTGTACCCAATGGGGCGTGACGAGCGGTTCAGCGCGACGAGCTCCTCGCCCTCGGCTGGCGTGTCCATGGCTAAGCCCACAATCGCACCGCTCTTGTCGACAACTGCGTCTGTGTTGGTCCGTGAGAAGATCGTAGGCGCCAGACCAAACGTCGTGTGGCCGAGCGGACCCTCGCCCAAGAGTGGGGCTGCTGGCGACGCCGGGGTCAACGGCGCACTTGCCGGCGCAGCGGCCTCGACAGATAGGAATGTTTGCGACTTGGACGACGGGATGCCACTCAGGACGCGCGACGCGCGCCGCTCATTGAGTGGGTCGGCCGATCCACGCTTGCGGAAGATCTTGCCAAAGAACTTCTTGCGGCCGTCGTCGGCAGGCGATAGCAGATTGTTTATGGGCCGCGTGTCCATGCTCGCCCGCTTGTCTTCGACTCGGGATGGGGCTGGTGACAATGTCGATGTCAACATCATGGACGTCGGGCGCCGCGACCCAGACTCGATTGATGGCCGTGGCGATCCTGCCACACCACCCGGTAACGGTAGCCACACCTCGACGGGCTCAAGAACGCCGACGCCAGAAATGTCGAGCGAGCGCTTCAGGAACTGGCACAAGTCAGCATGTGACCAGGTATGGTACGATGTCGATCAACCGTGGCCGTGCAGACGCGTGCCATGCAAACTCACCTTGGCTACTCTGCTGTCGGTACCGGCATCGGTAACGACCGTTGGCTGCACGACATTGTGCACGGCGAGGTTGTAGAGTGGGATGATGCGCTTGCTGCCCGACACGGTTATTGCCGAACCGATGCTGGAAGAAGTCGTAGAGTTCAACGATCCTGAGCGCTTCAGGCCGCCGCTCTTGCCTTCCGCAACAGGGGGCAGTGCTTGGTCGTCGTGATTTTGACCGGGCGAGAGCACACCGTCGGAACCATCAGAGATGGTGGTCGTTGTCGTCGACCTTTCCAGGTCAAACGACTGGCGTCCAGGTGTGTCTGGCACCTGCCCCTCGCCGACAGTGATGCGCGTCGCATCTGACCCGGCGCGTCCGCGCTTGCCCGTCGGCTTGACGTTCATGACAAGCTGGACCTGGAGGTTTAGAGGATTCTTGTTCGCAGTTGGCGGCGGTTTGACCAGGACGTATGTCTAGGGGCTGTCAGCGAGGGCGTGCGGTAGACGTGTGTGCAGTTCACATGCTGCTGGTCGGGGTCCAACTCACCTCAACCTTTCGGGTACGCCTGCGACCGTCGGGGCCAAAGGCTCCCACGCCCCCCGTGGTGCTGGCGGTGCTCATTCCGCGTGGCCGGCCCACCGAGCGCGGCCCTCGTCCGCCATCAGAGTCCTGATCGGGGGTGTCAATGATGATGGTCGACCCCTTGCGCTGTTGTCCTGGGCGGCGCGATGGGGACGGCGAGGGGCTGTCCTCGGCGGCGACCTCGCCCGTGTCGGTGCGGTTCATCTTGCCCGGCTCGGACGGTTTGGATGGCGAAGACAGAGAGGGGCTCTGGAGGGCAGTGCTGAAGAACTGGGCAAACTTGGATGGGCCCGGTGACGCGTTCGTAGGTGACGATGGGCTGTTGGGCTCGCTTTGTGGACCGTTGGTGTTCCGCAAGCTGTTGTCGTCGGTAAAGAGATTGTTGACAGCGTTGAGCGTCGCCCCTAAGACGGGAATGTTGGAGAGAAAGGTAGTTGGTGGCATGGTGGCAGAGTTGGCCGGGGGTGGTAGAGTCTGAGCTCGGGTGTGTGCCGTGCACGGCGCTCAGAATACACTGAACTGAGGTTGGCTGTGGACAGCTCGAACACTCTGATACGAGTGGGCAAGTCGACCTGATCCGCGCGATCCACGCGTGCGTGCCAATGGCCGTCGAGCTGTGGGCCTAGGATGAGACGATACGGTGCGCGCCGGCGGGGAGGCAGCAGGCAGCGCGCAAGCCTTTGTGGCGTGACGCGTACGGCTCGTGCGTGACTTTTGGTTCTGGACGAGCACCAGCGGAGGAGAGGTGATGACCGAGCCGAGCCAGACGGGGAACGGCCGACGGCGGTGTGTGGGAGAGCGCGAGGAGAGCGAGGTGAGCGAGAGGAGCCGAGCGGGGGCCGTCGGCTGCCGTCAAGGGGTAAGGCGAGACGAGAGGTCGCGCGTGCAATGCAACACACGAGGAGAACCAAACGGACGACTTGTAAATGTGTTGGCGATCGAGCCGATGCAACGATCCGATAGGAGGCAGCGAGGTAGGTGGGCCGTGCGTCGAGGTCGGGGCCGGTGCACGGAGCGCGTCTTGTACGAGTCCCAAGGTACTGGTTCTCGGTACAGTCGGAACACAGTCGGAAAACGTACAGCTGTCAGGCCGGCGTTTCGCGTGTCGTGTCGAGTTTGACGAGGGGAGAGAGCAGGGGGGTGTCTCGGTCGAGTGAGTGGTCAGGGGACGCGCACTGGTGGCCGGTGAGGGTCGAGCGGCACAACACGATCACGATTGAAGGTAAGCCGACGCGTGCAACGATGACTTGTTGTGTCCTACGACTGGGTATGTACGAGGATTGCAGATGTCGCACAGCGGGTCGTTCGAGTTGCAGAGTGCGCTAGTTGGAGGTAGTGGCAATCGATGGTGCTACCTGCGTGGTGGGAGTAGGAGGCGGTCACGGGCGTCCAAGTTGCTGCCGCAATTGTGAGCGCTGAACCGGGCGTGGAGGCACGAGTCTGAGAGCCGGTAGTTGTAAGAGGCACGACGTGTATGTGTGTGCGCACGAGTGTGGTTGTTTGTGGAAGGCGCGTGGGGGTGGTGGTTCATGGAGGCCGGGGCGGTCGAACGATGCCAAAGTGGGTGATGGTGGTGCCACTGGTGCCCGATACCGATGGCCGACGGGGACAAATAATGTGGAAGGGGGAAGAAGGGGGGACAAATACGCGGTGGGTGGCCAGGGCGTGCGTGCATACATGCGAGAGACTAGCTCATCTATGCATGTAGCAGAATGGCACCAGCACGCACCAGCATGCATAGGCTGCAAGCCAGTCGTTGGCTTACGGCCGGTAGACTGGGAAGAGGATCTCGGCTGCCTGCCTGCCTGTCTGCACGCACGCCCCGACGCACGCACGCACGCACTTTGCTTGGCGCGCGCCACCTGCACTGGGGCCACAAGAGCACGACGACACTCACCTCGGCAGCATCCAGGGGGAACCAAGGGCGGAAATCCAAGGGGGAGTGTGGATGTTTGAATGGGACAGACGCGGTCGTACGATACGATAATGGCGGAGAAGTAATCGATATCTGTGTAATGGGACGATGGTGGGTGGTGAGCGAGGTGGTGGGTCGGTGAGTCAGTCGAGTGGATGATGGCCTTCAAACTTGTGGTGGTGGGCAGCTCTGCTGCTGGACCGCACTAGGCCGGCGGGGTGTGTTGGGGCGGGCAACTACCTGGGTTGGCTCGGCAGGGCAGGGTCGCGGAGCCGAGACGAGGCGAGAACGAGACGAGATGAGAGCAGAGCAGTGACGACAGAGGGAGAGCACCAGCGAGGGAGCGACTGCGGAGATGACCAAATAATGTTTTTGATGATCGTGGGTGGCCTGGGTGGATGTCTCGGAGGCGTTCAGGGTAAAAGGAACAACTTGACTTGATCAAATCATCCTCTGATCAAGAGAAATAATAATAAAACCAAACCAAACACCGAAACGCAAAATATCGCGGCCTTGATCCAAGACGCGATCGCGAGCGAGCAATTAAAGCAAGCGTCACGCCGGGGCTACTCTACCAAATGGCGGGATGGGTGTTCACGGACGGACGCGTTCCAGTGTTGTTGGTCGCCAATATTTGTTCGAGGCGGTATAGATGCGCGTGCGCGGGCAGGGTAGACCGCGAGTGCTGTGCAAGCGGTGCTGCGGTTGGCAAAGGAAAAGTCGAAATAGCGGGGCCGGCGGATCCAACGGATGCCAGCGGGTTGTGCTAGTTGCGCTGGTCCTCACGAGATCACGAGTTCTGCAGCCGACGGTGGGGAATGCAGATGTCGGGTCGCAGAGTGCGGTGCGCGGCGGTACACTTGCGGAACGTGGTGGCGTACGTGATTTGGAAACGCGACCGAACCGCAGTGCAAGTGGGAGTGTTTGGGATGCAGGTTGGAGACGGAGACGGAGAGGGGAGTCACTGGTGACGCTGGACAGTCACGGCCAAGCGTGAGATGCGCGTGAGATGCCAAGGATAGTCTTGAGAGGAATCCAAAGCCAAGAGAAGATCGCACATCCAAAAAGAAAGCTGCATGGAAGAGGCACTGCCGACGCTGGCGACGCTCCTCGCCGAGCCTCTCCTGCCCGATACCACCATGCTACAGTGGGCACAAGTGCCTGCTGGGCCCAGCGACGCGGGGGTACAGCGGGCGATGTGCTGGGAATACCGACGCCGAGGCGTAAGCACGGCTTTGCCAGCGTCCCCCCGGTGGCCGTCGGGGTTGCAGAATGGTGCTTTTGACTTTGTTGGTGAAGCGGGCATGGCCGCCGGCGACGGATATCAGCTGCGATGCAGGGAAAGCCGAGCATCAGGATCAAGGGCGAACAGGGACGCACCAGGTCGAGAAACCCGACGATCCTGAATCGGGTCTGCTTTGTTTTGCTCTCAACCAACCTCGAAAGCTCCATTTCTCAACTTTGCAACTACCCAGCGCCCGGCGTCAGCCAAACTGTGCCACTGTGTGCATGGAGCTGCAGCGATGACGCATAAGCCACACCTCACGCCTCTGAGCCTCACGCGACCACGCACGCCCAACACAGCCCGGCCGCCGGCATGCGCAGCAGTGTACTCTGGCTGGGTCTGGTCAGGCGTCTTGGCGGCCGCCGGCCCTGGGCGGCTCGAACCGAGCGTACCCGAGATATGACGTTCAACCACAGGAATGGTGCACCAGGCACAGAATCGCAGGCCCCAGGCGTAGGGTGTGTGGGAGGCATGAGGCATTTGATGACACGGCGCGTCGTATCCTGCGATCTGCTGCAGCTACAAGCTGCATGTTTCGGCGCTGCTGACGTGAGTGCGACGTGCGAGCTGGGCAGCTAGCAACTAGATACCGTCCTGGCTGCAGTTCTGTGTTTTGACTCACAGATCCAGATCCTGCCTCTCCCACTACCACGGGGACAAGGTTTAAATTTGGCCGCCCTCGTCCCTCGTCGGGAATCCCGCCCGGCCCCCGCAGGCGTGCCTGCGACCGAGGGCTTGTGTTCTGGGTTCCGTGGGTCCTGGGTCAACAACGCGCCCATAACCATAACTCTGCAGCCAAACAAAAACAAGACAAGACAGGTAAACACGTCGTGGGGACGGCACGGCCGCCGACGCGTTCCGTCGGCATCTCTGCATCTCTGTCGTTCAGCATGGGTCCGCAGGTGCGGGCGGACAACAACACGGCCACACTCAGGCACGCGACGGGTTGTTTACGTCACGTACGGGCATGCGAGCTGATTGCGCTGACACGGAGACGGGCAGACCTGCAGGCAGATTCGCAGTCTCGCGGCAACGAAAAGGTCGCGCTCGAGTCTTGATTTGTTTATCCCCGTGGCCCGAGGAGGGCCAGATGGCCAGACTCCAGCGGCCACTGCGCCCATCCGCGTCCGCTAGCCACGAGGGAGACCAGGATGCAGCATGCAGCAGGGGTATCGGTACGCGTGCCTAGATTAGGTCTCTGCACATGGACAAATGGCCCACTTCCGATTCGTTGGCTGACTACGGCACGAGTGGGTGCGGTAACATGCCTGGTGTTGTGTGGCATTCAGAACTTCTTTGCTGGCGCGCGACACGTTCAGAAAGAGCTCGCGTTCTTGGTCTGGTGGTTCTCAGCCCCTGCTCAGCGCTGCTTGCCCTTCATTGCTGCGGCTCGCTAAAGAGGCAGCGAGGAGAGAGTCGAGTCCACCCCATCGGACACCCAGCCAGCCACGTCTGGGCCTACTGATCAAGGCGACGAGAGGCGGCTCTGGTCGTTACTCGACGTTTCGAGCTGGATCCCAACACTGCTTACTCGTCACTTGACCGCCTAACTGGCTTACGCCACTAACTTCCAGAAAAGCGTCGAGACCCCAAGCCCAGACACCATGGCCCCACTAGAGGTTGTCTGGATTAGAACAGTCACGACATCTGGTCTGGAGACACAAGGCACCACCAGTGCCCCACCCAAGCCCCCACAATCGTCGGCGGGGTAGGAAAGTGGTTACTCCGCCTCCCTGCTACTCCCAGCGTAAGGAGGTGCCCTCTGGGCGCGCGTGTTCGAATCACGTCTCCGTCGAAGACGCGTCGACCGTGTGGTCGGACGTTGCTTTTGGATGTCGGCGTGCCCAATGGTTTGCATGCCAGCTGGCTCTGGTTGACTTCTCTTCTGGGGCGAGCCATCTCGCTTGCCTCAGTCTCACCCTGCCTCGCCTCGTGCTCAGCTGGGGTGTACAGTGAACTGAACCAAGCATGAGGACTACTTCTGACTGCTCGAAATGCTCCAGTCTATTCCCCTGCTTGCCATCGATATAATTCTCTCGCCTCGGCTCTGTGCCTAGGACAGCCGCTGGGTTCCTCTGTCGGTTGAGAGCTCTTGTGCCTTGCTTAGGTTTGACTGGGACAGCGATATGGCCCACTGCATTATGAGGGAATGTCAGTGAGGACTAGTCCTCGCACGCAAGCCTCCCGTGTAGAGCGCGTAGCTCGCGCAGTGATGTGCAGAGCTTGCGTGTTCGGTCTCTTGCATTCGCGCTCGGCGCTGTTCCTCGCAGCGAGCAGCTGCTGTGTACGCCTCGACTGGCAGAACCCTCCCCGGCACGCGTCTAGAGGCCACCGCTCACCGTCCCGGAATGGCGTGTGCCTCCCCATGCCCCCTATCCAGCGCCATGCTCGACCAGGGTGCCTGGACCCCCCACTGAACCAACTCCGCAACTCGGCGAGCGGAACACGTCTGCAGTAGATACCGTGTACCCTGCACGAACCTCAAATGAACCTAATCCCAGGCGTCCGAGGGCCTTGGGGCGTCACAGCACTGTTCGGTCTCCGCACCCACTGCCGTATGCAGCAAAAACTAAGGCCAAGATCTTGACGACTAGGCCAGCGTTATACATGCCGCCACTATGGCAAAGTGGCATGATACCGTTTCACCAACGATGCATACGACGACAGAGTGGGCGCGTGTGACTGGTCGCGGCGCGAGATACCACCAGTGCGCATTGTCGGGTGCGTGCCGAACCGCGGCCAACTCGGCGTTGAGGAGGATCCACGGCGGTGCAAAGCTAAAACGGTCAAGCTCGAGCCATGTCATGAGTCGTGCTGGCGCATGGCGCTCCGCGGCTCTGGCAGCCACGTCAGTTGGTTGCATCTTGCGCGACCTCGAGGGGAGCCCGAGCTCGCCGCGCCCCCGACCGCCTCGTCGCAGCCGTTTGTGGGGTTGACCCGTGGAGATCATGTCCAGCGATCAAATACAAGAGCGGGGCTGGTGTTCTGGGCAGAGGTTTCGCACAAGTTTCGAGTACCTCAACTGTTGAACGGGACGGGACGTGGGTTGGCACAGTCCGGCGAAAGAGAAGTGATCCTTGGGATCTGTCGCAACACAGCAGTAGCACCAACTTGCGGTACGAGCCGTTGAGCGTGGGGCGACCGAGGACGCATGGTGTCAGTCCCATGCGGATTGAGTTGCGCGAGTACTACGCCTTTTCGCCCAACGCGGCCGCCACAGTACTCCCTGGCAAGATGTGACTATGACTTGCACCCAAGTCAGTCGGGGCACAACCTACCGCACATCAGTAAGGGTGAGGAGACGACCAATAGCTAGGTGCACAATCTCTTGGGGATATTGCGCGCGTCGGTCGAGTGCAGTGTTGCAGCGCACAATATCGTCCAGCGCCCGAGATAGCAAAGGCAATCACATCGCGTCCCATGTTCGCATAGCTTGGCGTGCGATGGCCCTGTCCGTGCATCCTGTGCACAATGCCCGTGCACTGCCCTGATCGTCGGCGCGATTAGATAATGAGCGAGGGTGGCGATTGAGGTGTAAGTGGTCCAAGTCGAGTGTAGACGACAATGCACGTCCGGGTGCGTATCCCCGCTTTGGGATCTGATAGCATGTAAGATGTGCTGAGTAAGATGCCACTCAATGAATGCTGTAAGCCACTCCGTTCGATGGGCATGGGCGGGGACGCTCGTCTCGACAGCCTTTGGCACTCCCAATGTACCGCCATGGGCACGACGATGGTGCCCGCATGCTCCCGCCGGTGTGCTCGAGTGTCTCCTCGCGTCCTCGGCAGTTGGTTGCCGTTGGCCCCACTCGTGTGCGCGTGTGCACTCGTGTGCACTCGTGTGCACTCGATTGACACGTCGACGCTGTTGTGTACGAGCTACGCGCCGACCCCGCCGCGCACCACCACGCGCCACCAGTTGGGTGCTGTCTCTTCTGACAGTCACGCCAGACCAGCCTAACCAGTGATGAACCATTAGCCGCCGCCAAGAATTCAATCGCGACCGCTTTCACTTGCCTCTGGAAATGTCACAGGTGAAACATCTCGTCGCACGCGTCTGTACGGGCCTGTGAGAGGGAGCGTAGAGGTCAGCGTGACATGGATGCCGACCATGGGACGAACTGGACCAGACTGCGGCAAGGTACGGGCCGGATGGCCGGCATTAGCCTCGCGGGGGTTGGATCGGGTGTGGGTGACGCCCGACATGGGCTAGGCACGGTCGCCGAGATAGCCAGCGTCTGAAGTGTTGGGACGGTGGCAGGTGACACCATGTCTGTCACTCTCTTGTCGACACTTTCACAACACCAACACTGCGATACCCCATCTCTGTCACCGTCACCGCGACCACGACGACGACCTTGGATACAGCGCCGCTCCGTCCCCACCTATACTTCCCTGTCGCCGCCCACACTCCCCCATCCGCACCCCGCCCACCGCCCCGCCTCATGACGTCCCCATCCGAGGCGACGGCACTCCTCGCACACGAGCACAGCACGCCCATTCGGACGGGCACGCCGCTGGGCGCGAGCGTCGAGAGCCGCCGGTCGGCTGCGTCCACGTCGACGTCGCGCCTCGACGACCGTCCTACGCCGTCGTATGGTCCGTTGGGAACATCGTCGACGTCGGCGTTGGGGCTGAGCGAGCCCCATCCCCGCCATGCCCATGGGCACCCAGCGACGCACCTCGAACCTCCTCACCCCCAGACCCATACCCGGACCCCAACCCACCCCCACCCCGCACCACGCACACCGCGCCGCCCGCGCCGCATCCTCGACGCACCGCGGTACTCGCCGTACGCCCCCTCGTCGACAATCACGACCCCGCACGCCCACAACCGCTCCCTCTCCCCGCTCCTCACGCCGCGCACCCCCACGTCCCGCAGACTCAGCACCGCGTCCCTCCTCCGGCCCCGCAGCATTGCCGAGCCGCCAGACGACGACGGGCGCGGCGTCGACCGCACGCGTGTGCTCGCCCTGTGTGCCGTGTGTACGTTGAGTATTGGGCATCATTTGTGAGTGGCGTGGAAGTGTTTGGTGCTGGGGGCTGGTGCGTAGGGCAGGTAGATGGAGCGGCGCACAGTGGTAGGACTCGCGCGTACGCGTGAGGCTACGCGAGATACTGCACTCGACACTGTGCACCAATGCGATACTCATGACACTGCGTGACAGTGCACGCGACACGACAAAGACTAGTGCATGACACTCCTCCGACACGGAACGTCACACTACTGCCACTATCCAAACTATCCACCCCACACGGGCGCTAGACCATACCCATATCCTTGCTTACACCTCGCTGACGACAGTACGCAATACCTCCTAGGACCCCTAAAGCACCGCATGCACCGCGAGCTCGGGTCGACCAACTCGCAGTTCTCGTTGTTGATTGCCTCGTTGAAGTGAGTGGCGTGGAGGGGCGGAGCGGCGGAGCGATGCGGACGGCTGTGCCTGCGGCGGTGCAGCGGGCTGTGTGGTGGTGTGGAGCAGAGCTGGAGCAGGCCGGGACAGTCCGGAGGCGTTGGATAGTGCTTCTTGGCTTGGCCCACAGAACGCACTGCCCCGGCTCTTGTTGCCGTGCTTGCTCGTGGGTCCTCACTTGGTTCTTATCATCTGGCTCTGCGCCTTCGGTTCCAGATCTTGATTCCCCCCTCTGGGTTGTCTCATGTACCCAGTGGGTTATAATCTACTGGGTCCCACAGTGGCGGACTCTGTGTGGCCGCTCACTCGGGCTCGCGGTCGTCCTACTGGGTGGTCAGGCTGCTTCTCCGCCGTGCAACTCGGTGGTTGTGCCCTTCAGTCATCATGATGTGTGGCTTTCCACTTTGGGTGCGGAGTATGATTCTGTTAGGCTGTTCGCTTGTGCCGTTGAACGTCTGCTGTTTGGCCTTGCTCCCAGACGCGTGCCGCGGGTCCTGCCATCTGGAGTTACACAGCACCACACCCCCACTCCCCTATCCTACCCGAGACAATCCTAACACCAGTCTGAACTCGACATGGATGCCACTCGTCGCTGGCATTCTCGTTGCGCGGTATGGCACCGGCTACGCCTCGGTAGCAGCCACCGGCGCCGTCCTCTTGGGCCAGATGATCCTCTTTGCGGGCCGTACGACGGGGCACGTCGTGATGATGGCGATGGGCCTGTTCATCTTTGGACTCGGCATGACTCCACTCATGGTCGTGCAGGAAACACTGCTCGCGCGCCTCTCCCCGGGCCGGCACCTGGGCCTATCCCTAGCGCTGGGCTTGGTGAGCGGCAAAGCCGCGAGCTTTATCTCTGCATTTGTCTCCCTCCCCCTCGCCGAGTGGGGCGGCGATAGCGCACCATTCGCCGTCGCCCTCGTCCTCTGCGCCGCGAGCTTTCTCATCAACCTCCTCCGCCTCGGGTTTGGGTGGGGTGAGGCCACCACACAGCAGGGAAAGACCACACGGGTCGTCAAGTGGGACGGCGTGGGGCGCCTCGGCGACGTGTTCTGGGTCTTTATTGTCCTGTGAGTGAGACGACAGTGGTGCAGGGTACACGCTGACGCGCAGAAATGTTCTCTGCGGGATGATCTGGTCGCCGTTCCTGCACCTCTCTGCCAATGTGAGTTGCGTGAGGGCGTGGTTGCGGCGGCGGTTGTGCTGGGCAATGCTAGTCTTTGACGTTGTCATGACCTTGCGGCTGACCTGCCTCCCTCACTCGGCCGTCCCATATTCTCCATAATCCCCGCTGACGTGCAGATTGTCCAGCTGCGTTTCAACCTGTCCGAGTCCAAGGCGGCCTACAACTCGTCCATGCTGCTCGCTGGCGCGATCGTCTTGTATCCCATCGTACGTCTGCGCTCTTGGACTGATCCCCCTTGCGGTGTCTTCCACCCTTCTCTACATTCACTCTGCGTATGCGGGATGCCTACCCCGACTCTACACAAACTCTCTCTGCCCACTCTTGGTGATAATTATCCACCTCCGATCCTCCCAACTGCTACCCCTGTGGGCGCACTCACACACAGACCGGATATGTTACGGACCGGTGGACCCCCCATTCACCCCGCACGACCTTCATGCTCCTCGCCGTGACCTCGATCCTCACGCTGTGGTGCTACATCTACCTCTCCCTCCCGGTCTCATGGACACACACGCCGTGGCCAGGTCTGCTCTCATGGGCCCTGGGCCACGGGGCGAGCACGCTCCTACTGGTCGTCCTTGTCCCGCGCATCCTGCCCGCGGCCCTCGTCCCGCTGGGTCTGGGGATGCACAAGGCCCTCGAAATGGCCGGCGCGACGGGCATGCAGACGCTCGCCGGCCTCTGGCTCGACTTTGCCGCGCGCCTCTCGGGCGACGACGAAAAGGAAGCCGGCACAAGCCCCGCACAGGAGCACGCCGCACACTCGCTTCTCGTCATCTTTGCCGCGTTCAACGTCCTCCAGCTCGTGTGCATCGGGGCCTTGTGGCGCTTTGAATCCGTGCGACGCCGCCAGATTGCACGCTGTCATGCACCCGTCGAGGCGGACGAGTATGAGCGCCTTCCACTCGGGCGCGATAGTATCGCCGACGTGCACGCGTACGCCGACGACGATGCCCACACGCACACCGACTCGGACGAGCACGCACACGACGACCTCGAATATCCCGGGTACCACTCGGACTCGGACTCGGACTCGGACAGGGGGGCCGACTCGGACTACTATGACGACGAGGACGAAAAGCCCGAGCCCCAGTCGGGCGTCGCTCGTACAGATGCCGAGCGCGCACGCGGACGCAAGGCCTTCCGCGCCTGTCTTGCGCTCATTGCCAGTGTTTGGGTCCTGTTTGGCATTACCGCCGTGCGCAAGTTGTAGTCTAGGAGAGAGTATGGCGAGAGAGAATGGGCGAGAGCTCATGCTGGCTGGCTCGTGCTGGACGCGGGCTCCGGCATCGGCTCGGAGGTCGGATGAGTCTGGGATGGACATAGTCCCACCCGTGGGCTAGTCTCTAGACTCGCGTAACTACGCTCGGTCTCTGACGTGTCCGACACCGCACTACATGGCCAGCAGAGGTGAGCGAATCCACGCCGCGCCGCGCCAGTGCCGTTATGTACAACCACTTTACGTCGATTCCTTGCAGCGATACGAGTGCGCCTTGGTTTGTATGCATTTGCATGTCTTGCACGTGTGCAGTGGTGCTACAACCGTCATCGAGGTTTTCTGCGCGTGATCGTCGTGTGAAGGGCGAGGTGCGCAGGTGCGAGTTACGCGTACAAGATGGCACTCCGAACTGAACGAGATCGAGCAGTGACTTGAATCGACGCATGATAACTCCTGATGCCTATGAGACCGTGATCACGCACGCGCGCGAGAGACAGTACCGCTGCACCAACTCCACGGGCTCCAAGACGTGAGGAGAACGTTTGCGGGACGTGGCCGCGCTACTTATACAAGCGGGACGCTCGCCTGCCACCACATTGGACAGAAAGTGTCTGGAAATGGCCGCCATATGCTCTTTTGACGAGCATATTCCCACTCGGCCAATGCGAGTTATATTCTTCCATGCAAACGGGCGGGAATTGGGCGGCACCTCGAGTGCATATTATCGGTGTATACTGTAGGCCCGAGGCGAACCAGATTGCGTCCAGAAACCTGGTGTAATCACCATGCTCAACTTGGCTGGAACAAATAATAATAAACAATACCAATGGGTCTGCGAGGGGCACCTTTTGACTCTGGCACGGCACAGTGCAGGATGCACAATTCTCGAGTGGACATTTGTACCTGATTTACATGTTTGTATGTGTAGAGTGCTGTTGCCGGGATGTTGGGAGCCTGGTGAGGCGTAAGACTGCGCGACACCTAATTTATTACTGGATAATTGTTCTTTCAATATTGGTGGTCGTCTGGATATAGATGGGTATATAGATGGGTACTCCGCATCACGAGGGATAATGGTGTTATTTGGGAATAGTGGATGCTCCAGAGCCTGATATCTCTTGATATTGCTTGATGTTGACACGGTTCACCTCCTGCCCATGATCTCGTGGTGGGTATTAGCTCTCGCTGAACATTCCATATTCCAAGTCCATCTTCCCATAGTTTCCACAGACGTGTTGTACATTGCAGCTGCACCTGGAGCCACAATAAACACCGTTCCACCAGGTGTACAAATAACAAATGTGATACATGACACAAGTGGTATGGAGAACCGGCTGGCAGTGGCCGGGACATGGCGTACGTAGTACACGTTCGTAAGACGAGGAGAAGGGAGTGGTGGCATGGTCACGTGAACCGTGGCCACGTGGTTTGTGAACGCAGCAGACGAGAGGGGTCGATGGGAGTGTACTGAGAGGGGGAAGAGAGGGCGGCCGGCACGACAGACCTGCAGACAGGACGTCATGGCCCAAGGGGTTGTGGCCAAAGGGGTGGTGGCCAAAGGGATGGTGGACAAAGGAGGTCGTGGTCAAAGGAGGTGGCGACCAAAGGGCTTGGCGGACAAAACAAGGGCGGTCACAAAGACGGGGGCTGGCTGTCAAAGGAGGGTGGTGGACAAAAGGGTGGCAGCCAAAGGAGGTCGTGAGAGTTGTGGCGAAAAAGACACCTAACGCCGCATCCACCACTCGCCGCACGGGGCGCAAACGCCAAAGCCGTCGGTCATGCGCTCGACGGTCGTAAAACGAATCCGGCTTCGGGGCCCGACGTGGTGCAGAGCGAGGTCGATGAGTCCGGCCTGAGCGGTGTCGCTGAGACATGAGCCCGAAGCATTCGAGTGCGCCACGTTTGGCGCAGGTGTGACAAGATCTGCTTCCGACGCCACCGCCGCTGAAGCCACCGAGGTCCCCGACGCAGAAGCTACCGAGGTCCCCGACGCAGCCACCACCGAAGGCCCCGCGGCAGCCACCGAGGTCCCCAAGGCAGTTGCCGCATGGGGCACATTCCCCACACGCCCACTCGCTTCATTTGGGATACCAGCCACATTGGCTAGATCGGCCGCCGTGGGAGACTGGGCAGCCTTGCCTGTGGGCCATAGCGTTCCGTCGGGCCCAAACGGGAGAATAGCCTGCACGCCCTCATTGTCTTGCGCCTCCTGGAACGCGGGGTCCGCGAGGAGGGTGCGAAGGCACTTGAGCATCAACCCCCAGGGATCAGACGAGCTGGAGTGTACGGTGGCGGCTGTACTGGAAGATGAGGGTTGGCGGCGGCCATGGGCGGGGCGATGACTGCGGCGGAGGCCGGAGTTGCGTCCGTCATCATCATGGATCCCATTCGAAAAGAAGGAGTCCGAGTGTCGGCCCCATTTTGTCGAATAATTCTCGCGAGCTGGCTTGCGGAGGTCGAGTTCATGTCCGCTGTTGGGAGAGAGCCTGCTGTTGTGGCGGTTCCGGGTGTGGCAGCTAGTCGAAGAGAACGGCGGGAATGGGCCAAAGACGAGGAGGTAGCGCGCACTCGGGAGGAAAATGTTGACCTTTGCAAATGGAAATGTGTGCGCGCGATGGATGGTGAAGCGCTGCACGCGTGTCCATTCGTTCAGGATGACGTACGTGAGGCTCAGTGCTGCGAGACGAGCAGTCGACGAGGGGTTATCGTGCTGCGAATCGTCGCCCATGTCAAAACAAACGCGGCGCGGATTCGCCATGGATGCGACCGCTTTAGCCATAAGAGTGCTCTGCCCAATACCAGCCCAGGCTTCGGGTTGGACGGCCACAAAGCCAGCGTCGGTGAGGGGAGATTGAGGTGCGATGCGTGTACCGATCGTTGCCATGACTGGTGGGCCGTACGCGGGACAGCTGGCGATGATGACCCGCTCAGTGTACTTGCCGTGTTCCGTGGTTAGGAGGGTGTTGAATAGCGGTTCGCAGTTCCCGTCATTGACAAACAACGTCAAGTACAGGACCGGATGGAGAGCGGAATATGCTGGGTGGGTGACAGCACAGAGCGCAGCGAGACGTGGCGTGGCTTCAGGAGACGGCGCAAAGGAAGACGACGACACGAGTGCACGGCACACCCTCTCTATCCAGAGAGAACGAGCAGAGCGTTCGGTTGGAGAGGATACTGGGGTGCGGCCCGGCACTGTCGAGCTATGAGGAGCGCGTTTGAGCTATGAGGAGCGCGTTTGGGCCCTTTGGAACGTGACGAGTGGGAGGACGGCGTTGACCTGAGGGATTCGGGCGGCGACGTTGAGAGTTTACGGCGCTTCACAGGACGTGTTGGCGAGTGAGGCAGCGACGTCTTGGCAGAGTCATCGGCAGATGTGGTCGAGATCCATAGCGGAGGTAGAGGCACCTTCCTTGGTGGTTTTGCCAAAGACGTTAAAGTGTCTCCCAGTGACCCCGCGGAGCCTGACGAGAACGAACTACTGCGGCATCGGTGCTTGCGTCGACGACGAGGAGAGGTATGCCGATCGTCGACATCGAGGCGGCTGAGGAGAGCATTGAGGTCGATCTGCGGAAGTGCCGAGGACTGGGGACGAGGTGACGCAGGGCATTCAGACGGGGAGAGTGGACGTGGGGGGGAAGTTGAGGGTGGAGAGTAAGAGGTGGTTGCAGGGGGCGGTGGGAGCATGTCGCTCGAGTGAAGGGAATGAGAAGCAGGAAGGGGGGGCGAGGGAGGCGAGTAGCGGGGCGAAAGAGGAGAGTGTGGCGAGGAAGGTGAAGAGCTGGAGGAGGTGCGAGACGACGTGCAAGACGACGATTCCGAGCAAGGCGGCGAGTGACATTCTGCTTCCGAGGAAGACGAAGACGAACTCGGACAAGTGGTCATGTTTCTGGCCTCGTTGTCGAACACTGGCTTGGGTACACCCCGTGCGCTAGGTGGGCTGAGTGAGGGTGGCGATGGCGCACCACTGCGAGAGAGGAAAGGGGGACCATCGGAGCTGGATGACGACTTCCCCGACAGTCGGCGCATAGACAGACGCGAGAGAGGGCGTTCGGGTAGGGACGAGGGCACACCATCATCGTCACCATCCAGGTCGAGGTTGTCGTCCACGTCGAAATCTGTGACAACGGCCTCAGACCGCCTGTTCGGGGTGCGTGGCCCACGCGGTCGCGGGCGTGATGATTCGGCGTCGTTGGACCACCCCCACCGGGAGGACGGCGGGGGGCTGTCCATGGGTTCCGGCGTGAGTGAATAAGTGGAGTGGGGATTGGAGGGTGATCGCAGGGAGGAGGGTATGTTATGAGGACCAAAGAGAAGGGTATGAAGAAAGAGGAGGAGGATGGAAGATTGAGCAAGACGAGCAAGGGTATGACGGGAATGAGAGTGAAAAAGAGGACGAGGACGAGGACGAGGACGAGGGCGAGGACGAGGAGAAAGGAAGGAAGGGACAAAGTAAGGAAGGAATTGCAGCAAGCAAGCAAGCCAGCAACGAGGCAAGGATCGAGGAAGGATGCCATGATTTTGATTTTCCCAAGGGGCCAAGTGGCAAGTGGCCAGGGCCCAAAACCACGGGTTTATATTCGTCTCGTCTTGTTTGACACGACTTACACACCACTCGCGACGCGACTACTGTCCTGTACTACTGTATTACTGTGCTACTGTACTTAGACTATCCCTACCTCTGATGCACGCATTGCGCGCACGCGCTCGTTCCAAACTCAAACTGGTCCATTACCCATATATCCATGATCCATGATCCATGATCCATGACGCACCACAACGCGACGCGTGACACGCCTAGCTCCCCAGATCTGCCGCCGATCTCTGACTGCGCGATCGATCGCTGGCCAGCTGGTACGCGTGGTACGGTGGTCTATCAGGGTACATGCACATGTGCACGCTAAGGCTAGGATTTGTGTTTAGAACGTCGGCTAGCTCGGGACAATGAATTGACTTCAACTGTCACTATGTGAATGTGCATGCATGCTTCTTGCCCACTACCCCCACTCCCACGCGCCACCTCTCACAGCGAGTTTTCGCCGCCAAAGAGATGGAAACTACGAGAAAAGCTCGCGCTCGCGATAAACTTGGCGTCACCGCTTACGTCCACCGACATGACCTTGCCCGCATCCGTCGCAAGATTGCGCACACGCGCCCATTCATCGGCGCTCCAGATGCGAACATTGCGGTCAAAGCCCGCAGTGACAAGGAAGAGACCCGAGCGCGGCAAGTCGACAGCGGATGATGGCGGTGCGGCCGCGCGCGTGTCCGGATCCCCTGTTTCGCCGTCCACGTCCATACCGTCGCCGCTGCCTTTGCCATTGGCATCCCCGTTCGTGGGCATTGGGGTCGTGTCGAGTGGTACGTCGAGCGGAACAAACGGATTCTCATTCGCCGCGCGGAAGAAGCGCAAGTCAGAGACCGACGACGAGTGTGCGGGAATGGTGTGCTGTGTCTTGAGCGCGCGCAGGTCCCAGATGCGGACCGTGTTGTCGCCTGATCCAGTGGCCACCTGGTACCTGAGCTTGTCAGCCTGATCCTCACACCAGTTCGACGGGCATGCCCCACTCCGCTACCACTCACCCATTAGGCGCAAAGTCCATTGAGAGGATCTCCTTTGCGTGTCCGTCCAGAACCATTGCAGTACGACCGGTGCGGAGATCCCACACTCGTCCGATCGCGTCAAAGCCACTGTCCAGTCAGTCTTGACAGCGCCCAGGACGATACCGCTCAGGATTATCAACTCACCCGCTTGCCACCAGCGCACCATCGTCCTGGAATGCGAGTGCGATCACCTCCTTACTATGTCCTTCCTGAATGAGTAGTTCCTGGCTCGTTGCAACGTCCCACAACCGCCATGTACCATCGAAGCTCGCCGAGCCGAGATATGCCCCAGACGGGTGAAATCCGACACGTCCAACGCGGTTCATGTGCCCGGACAATGTTGCGAGGGGCTTTTCACTGCAACGTCAGCGTTGGCAAACAAATCTGCTTTCGTCCTTGCAGTGCGTCCAACCCACCTTTCCAATGACCACAATTTGACGTCACCCTCGCCACCGCCCGTCGCAAAGTTTACGCCAGCCGGAGACATGCCAATCGTTGCGTCTGGATGCCATGCTGCGCCGCTGACCTTGTCCGTGTGCCCACGCCGCTCCGCCACCTGGTTGAGATTAGGCAGATCCCAAATCCTTGTGTTGCCGCTCCAACTCGTCGTGAGAATGAGCTTCGAGTTGGGAGAGAAGCGAATTGTCGACAACGGGCGATCGTCCCCAAACTGAGAGCCCAGGTTGTTGAACGTCTGAGTATATATTAGCTGCAGTCCACAGGTGGGAGCAGCCACCTCCCAATGTCAAACGGTAGACAGTACTCACTTGCAGCTGACCAAACACCTCTTTCCGCACATTGAGGATCTTTCCTAGCGGGAGATTAACCTCAACGCTCTGCCGAGCTATGCGTCTTCGCGCGCGAATAAGCGAGTACCGTGCAATCTTCCGGCGTGCCGCCAACAGCGCATCCGAGCCCTCGGTGTAGAACTCGCCCTCGTCCGAGTCTGAGCTCGAGTCTGAGTCGTCATCGAGCATTGGCCGCCCGCTCTCCTGTTCATGCCTCTCCTGGATGAACTTCAGACGGTCACGGCGGTCGCCAGGCTATTGCGTCAGCGAGGATACATGTGGGTAGCCTTCAGTAGCCAACTACCGACAGCTGCAGGGCCAACACAAGGGGAATTCCCTCATGTATATGCTGAATGACTTACTCCCTCGCCGAATAGCGTGATCGGTTCACCAAACGCGCGCAACCGCTCGCGGACCTTCTTGTCATCGGTCGGAACGGCCATGCGCCGCAAGCGCTTCTTGCGCTCAATCTGTTCATGGAGAGCAGCATTTTGGGCGCGTTCGCGCTCATCATCGGAGCCTCCAAGCTCGTACGTGTTGTCGACGGCGAGGTCGTCAATGTCCATGGTCGGTTGTGGTGTGTGAGTTGGGAGTGACGGCGAAGAGAATGAATGTTATTGACTGGTGATGTAACCCGCAATCCATCTTCAGGCGGTGGCGGCAATCTCGCAGGGCGCGCTGGGCGCGTTTATGTATTATCTTTTCGTTTTTATTTTTATTTTATCCCAGATCTTTGGGTGGTTTGGTCCGCCCAACGCCGTCCTTGTCCGGAGTCGTCGTTTGACGCAAAAGTCATCACCAACGAGGCAAGCAAGCAAGGTACGGTACGTGTCGCGATCAACGCGATCTCGACAACATCTCCACCACAACTCGCCTGAGCTCTGCCCCCCATGCTGGTTCGGCGCCTTGTGGCAGGGCCATCTCGAGCTCTTCTACTGCGGCGCTTCGCGAGCGCCGCCGTGTCGGAAGCAGACGTCGCTACTGGCGCTACACTCGCCCCTACCGCCGCCACGGTGAACGCGCCTACGACCGCGAACGCGGACGCACCTCCATCCCGGCCATTACCTGCTTCGGTGTCCACCGATGCGCATCGTACTGTTGCGTCGAATGCTAGTTCTCAGGCGTCGGGATCAATGGCGGCACACCTCTCGGTGGACCGCACCCCGCGTCGCTCGACGCCTGCGCTGGAGTCGTTGACTCCAGCCAAACGTTTCGAAGAGTTGCGCAGGCTCATTGGGGAGCCTCCTGCCGAGGAGACGCCGAAATTGGTCTGGCCACTTTTCCGAGGCCTCACCACCGCGCAGCGTCAGATGCTCTCGCCAACGGAGCTCAAGGCGCTGTTGCGTTCAGTGGTTCCGGCGCACGACTGGGCGTGGGCCGCGGTCCACCCCAAAGGTGACCAGATGAATGTGGTCGACACCTCTCGCAAGATGGTTAAAATATGGGAGACTCGCCTCCGAACCGTCATGTCGTTACTCGTCGTGACCGGTGAGGCTGACCTGGAGGACTGGATATTCGTCCTCCACAAGCTCATGATTGCCGGAAGCCCCGACAAGGTCGAGGCCGTCTGGCGCGAAATGCCCGAAGAGTACCAGGTCTTCCAACGCGTCGGCCAACATCGCCTTGGCGCCATCATTCGCTGGGCACGCTTGCACAACAAGGTCGCCGCTTCCAGCCTCAACGGTCTCCGCCCAAATCTCCGTCAAGCCAACACGGCTTACGAAGCATTCTGGGACACGTACTCGAAGCTCCCAACCACCGACTCGCAGCAGGTCGAACTCACAAGCTTCTCGGTTCGTCTCCTCCTTACCACCGCCGTCGAACTCCGTCGCATTTTTAACCGCCTTCGCAATGAGACAGCCTCGACTCGCCTCGACAACTTCATTCACTACATTCTCGCCCAAGGCTGGGGGTTGGACCTCAACAACCTTCCCATGTCTGTCGCTGCACGTGAAGTCGATGGCCAGAAGTACTACCCAGCACTCTCATCGAAGGGCGTGCAAGCCATTGTTGCCTACCTGGTCAATCTTAACACCAACCCATATCGACTTGTCTCTGTGTTTGAGCTTCTCACAACAATGAGACGGCCGCAATCACAATCGGCTGCCACGCAGTCCGCGTTCGAGGAGGACGACGACCCCGATGATGAAGACTTTATCCCCTCCCTGTCCTCCGTGACTGAGCTGGAGGAGAACAGCTCAGAGCGTAACTGGTTTGGCATGCGCTTGAATAAACGTAAGTACGGGCAGGCTTTGAGGATTACTTGCTGACCCATCTTTAGCCGCCGATGACGCCGTAGACGCCCGACCGGAAGCTGGGTCCTCTACGACTTCTTCTACTCCCACTACCATCACGACCTACTCGAGGAGCCGCTTCCACGACTACCTCGCCTCCCCACCTCTCCCATCTACAGTCGTTCCTGCTGACCGAGACGCGCCGCTCCCCAGACGCGCATCGTTCAACTTTCGGACAGTTATCGATTTACTAAACGCGACGCGCACTGCACCCAAAGTCTTTGAGCACATTCTGGACACTTCGATCCGCCGTGCGCAAGAGGAACGTTCGATCTGGTACGCGTCCTACCTCTCCGCCACGGGTCAAGCACGTCGCAACCTCGCCACACCACCACGCATCTCACCCGAATGGTTGCGCATCGCGCTCGCCGAGGACGCTCGATATAATGGAGTTCGAGCCGAGCGTCACAAACATCGCATCGAGGCCGTGATCCGCTGGCTCGAAGACGAGATCAGTGTGATCGAAAAGGAGGAGGTGCGCCGTGGGTTCCAACTCACTCCCGATTCGCATGGCAACAATACACTCCCATACCGATCCTTCGTGAGCGACCCTCGCCACCGCCGCCAGCTCCGTGTAAAGGAGGTCTTCGTAGCCAACGAATACCTTGACAAACTCTACAAGGACCGTGGCTACCTCCTCCAGCTCCACAAACGCGCATCGGTCCTCGTCGGCAAGCGCTTGCGTAACAAAAGCGCTTACGACAAGCGGCACGGATGGGTGCGGCGGGCGGAGCAGCACGACGATAGTGTGGCATGATCACATTGCATGTTTGTACTGTATGCATCAGACAACGCGACACAGAGTACACCATGAAATTCCTGACTATTGCTGTTGTGCGTAAAGGCTGTTCCGAGTCCGGGAAGTGGAAGAGTTGATCGATAAAACGAAACAAGCCATTGAAACCTGACAGGAGCAGCGGGTAGGGAGTCATGAAGTGGCAGCAGGCGTAATCACTAATTTATATTCATCACTTCACACTACGAATTCTGCTTGCTCGGGGAGGTCCAGGTGCTTCTGCTCGCGTCGGGAGCTAGGCGTCAGGCAGTTTTGCGAATGTTGGACTTACGAGTTTAAGCGATGGTGCACCAGTAGCCACCGAAGCCAGCGAGGGGGCCCATGGGGTCCTCGTTGTTGCGGGTCTCCTCGGACGAGCCCTGGGCGTAGGAGAGCGCGGAGTTGAAGATGGCGGTGAAGGCGTCCATGATGTTGTTGGGTGTTGTTGGTGGTGGTGGTAGTGGTGGTGCGAGTGCGGAGGAGTGGAGTGGAGTGGTTGGAGAGAAGTTGAGAGCTGTTGATGGGACGGAAAGGCCCACGGGGTGGGGGTTTATATATCATTCGGGAGGTCTGTCTCCCCTTTTCGTTGAAGTTCCTCAGATCCTCTCCTGGCTGGGGCGGTGTCAAGGCAAGTAGGTGGGGCGAACCGAATTGGAAGGCAGGTGGTGGCGTGACAGTGGGTAATGGTACAGGTAGCGCTGGCCACCGTGGCTGCCCAGGCCATGTCGTTACGGCACTATTGTTCGTGCGCCATCACACACCCCCTCTTCACCATTGTTCCTGCGCCATCACACACCCCACTATGCCTTGTTACCAACCTCCAACAACCCCAATCTAGGAATGCGATGGAATGCTGCGATCCTTCTTTTCCTGCGCCCTGTGATGCTTCTTCCAGTCTTTCGTGTACCGTGCATCAGATGGCATCCCATGGGCCATGATGAAATGAATGGGCGTCATTGTGTGACGGAGATCACGGGGCTTATCCCCATTGTTACTTCCGTCAGGCTCGGGGAAAGGGTTACCAGTATTGTCCACGGATCACCGGCCTGATCGGGGGTACCTGGTGGCGATGGTCTATTGTCTGCTTGGCATTGCTGCATATGATGCCGACGCCACCGGAGACACCAGTTGCCTTCCATGTGATACTCGTGATGGGAACGCCTCACAGTGGCAACGGGTCTACAGGGTTCGCGCGAAAGAGGCACGTTAGTGGCCCAAGAGCTCGTCGGGTGCAGCCCACGTGGACGCTCAATACGCCTACACTGGGAATGTGGAATGCGGATCATGTGGTATGCGAAGACAATGGAGTCGACGAGGCCAAATGTGGCTGGGGTGCGACAAAAAGGGAAAGACAATGATGAGCAGTAAGTGGGCCCCTCAAGGCCCCAAACCTTTCTCATCCCCAAAGCGGACAAAGACTTCTGTCAATGATGGTTAAATCCCCTGCACGGATCACTCAGTCCCTTTGCCACAGATGTCCCCATTCCTCAGCGCCACATGCGCCACAGACTACCCCGGTTCCACCCGCCACTACATAGATCCATCACACAAAGCGCGTCCTCGATTACCACTGGGCCCTCTCCTCCCCCCCTACCTCTCTTTACCATGTATCGGCCGGCCACTGATTACAGACATTTGACTCGGCGCCACCGACCACCCCTCTTTTCCTCCAACCAATACAGGCACAATAGCAGCACGGGTGCCCGACACTACCTACAGTCCAGCCAGCAACGCCAGGGTTAGTGGGTACGGGTAAGGGTTGCGAACAGTAACCAGTTCAGCACCTAACTCAGCAGCAGGTGAAAGGCACGCTCGAGCAGAAGCAAGCCATTGTATCCCCCCACCTCTCAGCAGCCTTTGCATTGCAGGTGAATGAGCGGAGCCCGCTGTGACGTAGACAAACCCAATAGGGCCACTGGGAACGGCAGGCAGGCGAATGCTCAATGAGGTCAGTGCTGGTGACAAAACGGGGTGCGTTACACTGTTCTCCGTCAGTGGCTAGCCACCTCTGCAAACGCAGTTGCCGCCCGCCACATCACCTCTCTGCACGCACGTTGGGAGGAGAGGCTGGACGATGGTCACTAGGTTTCAGATGCCCCTCGCCCTTGCTCGCCATCTCGCCTGGCAAGGCGCCTTCCACGCGCCTCCGCCTTAGAGCGAGAGACTGGCGTTTGCACCATCATGCTCCACAATGAGCCACCGAATCGCAACAGTGTCCAAACAAGAAGCCTGAACGCACTGTATACTACCGTAATTCTCATGCATAATGGCCAGGTGGCCGTCTACCATCTGCATCGCTACACGTTGATGGCGCTTGGAGTTAGCTTGGGTACCTGGCACCTAAAGGCTTACCGGTAGAGCAGAATGTATGCGACGGAGTCCTCGCCTCCGCCGTCCATGGACTGAATTTTGTCGGCTGTAACAACCGACACCTTGTCGTCTGCTGTCAGAACAATTTCCAACAAGACTCACCGTCAAACTTGTACCACTCCTCCTCGCCAGAAGGCGCAAAGTCCGCGTCATCCTTGCGCGCCCATCCGATGTAGTGCCCAGAGTCGGCCGAAGCGCCCTTGTGGGTGACCATCGCGCAGAGCTCGTACATGCCGCTAGTGTTTGTGCCCGTGACAGATGGGAGTCCAGCCGTTTCGAGCGCCGCAACGACCTCTTTGTGCTCTTCCTCCCGCCACTGTTCTTCGCTCTTGTCGTCAGAAGTAGCACCTTTGCCCTTACGACGCTTCGCGATTTTTGCACGGTCGTCCCTAGTCTTCAGGATCTGCTTTACAGTATTGTTGACCGGCTGCAGCTGGTTCCGCAGCTCGTCGGTGGCAATGTCCAGTACGTCCAGCTGGAGGGGGAACTTGACCTTGCGCATGATCTTGGCCTTCTTCTGGATATCGCGACGCCAGTAGAACCGCACCATGTGAATGGCAAGGTACGCGGGAAGGCGAGAAAGACGCGACTTCGAGTGGTAGACGGCAGTGCGGCCGAGGGAGGGACTGTTCTTCTCCACATCTTGATTCAAGCTATCGAGGATGCCTGACATGAGGAAGTTCGTAGTAATCGATATGTTGCACTCGAGCTTGAGAGCCGTCTCGGTTGAGACCGTAGACTCTTCGGAAGATGCTTCCGGTGAGGACAGTCTGAAGTCAGAATCAACCCGAAGAAGGACTCACGTCTTGCTCAGCTCGATGGACATCCAATCATCAACGAACGAGCCCTGTCCATTCTGCCCCGGGATTGATGCACGAAGCGCAGAGATAAGCTGGGTCCAAGCTTCATCCGCATCTAAAAGGCACCGCGTTAGTACAGTCTTCGACAGCCAGGGTAGTGAAGAAGGCATGCCAAGCTTCTTCTTGCACCATCGGATGCCTAGGACTCACCCTGCTGGGCATACTGTCCCCTCTGGTCCGTTTCGGCGAACTGCGGCGCAAGAGTCCGCAGGTTCTGCAGAAGCGCAAGGGGCGGAACTGCCTCGGTGGTTTGCTGCATCCCGCCATAAAGGTTTTTGATCGACGTTGTGAGCTTGCCTTCCAACCCCTGTTTCGGCACAGAGCTGCAGGTTAGCAACTGGTTGACATCATACAACGTGGCGTGTGAGTACACATACCTTGACAGGGCTTCCTGCAGCTGAGGAACTGCCCGCAGAGCTTGGAGAGTGGAGTTGAGGTAGCAGGTGTTGCCAAGGTTTATCAGGCCGGGGGGAACACGGGTGACGGCCGCGAGCTCGCTGTCGTCCATGTCTTCAAGGAAAACGATGGGTTCTGCTGGTGCCTCAGGCAGAGGACCTGCAGCTCCAACAACAGTGATGGCCTGACCCTAGAGACTGTAAGCAAGTGGAGAATGGCAGTGTCCAGGTGAGACAAGACTGATATGGTGCGTACCTCCTTGATACCAAGCTTCGACATGTCGGCATCGTCTTTGAGGATCCCTTTGAGCATGACCTTCATGCGCTCTAAACCTGTAAGATACGAATACATGAAGCCTGTGACCCATATTGCCTCACCGGTTGGCACGCCAGTCGCTCGATAGATAGCATCCTTGAATGCCGTTGCCGGTGCCGACACGTCTAGCGTCACGGGATACGCCTTTCCGCTGTGCTTGACTGTGACTGTATTGATTGTGAGTGTCCTGGGTCTGAGATAAGAGCGAACGTAATACATACCGTTCATCGTACTTGATGTGCGGGTGGGGGGCATGAAATGGAATGATGTGTGAGACGCGAAGAGTGTGATGCGAGAACGGGCGACTCTTCACTGGCTGTCGCCAACCGTTCGTTGAAGTAGTATGGACACCAGATTCGTATGACGCGTCGTGTCGAATTTGCTTCCGCCTATTCCACCCACCCGCAACATCAAATAGTTGAATATGGGAAGGTGCAACTTGTACCCATTGTCGGACTGCTGGGACAGTTCATGACCGCGGTGCATGCGGGGGTGCAACGAACTTGTATATACTGTACGTGCTGCATGTCATACCATTATATAATTATGTGCTCTTCTGAATGACCGCGCGGTTATACCACCGACCTCTCAACAACGACGCTGATGCCTGTTGCCCCGGAGAAGCTGCGGTCCTCCTCATCGCTACGTACACGCTCCTCTGCCTGAAGCTGGTCGAAAGTTTCATCGATCCACAGAGAGCCGGTGAGTGTCATGGCGGTAGAGCCCAGGGTAGGCGGCTTTGGAGAGGGTGACCTTGGGGACGTCAACATCGAATGGGACACTTGACGATCGGCACTCACTGGACGCGTATAAGACCACATATCCTCAGTAGCTCCTTGAATTTGGCCCAAAAGGTGAGGTAATCCGAGATCGCTTCTTCTCCAAACCCGAAGAAGACGAAGAAGTTAAGGGAATAAATGGTCGATATGTAGAATGCGACCATAATTTGAGTCGTGTCGCCAGTGGTTGCTGTCGCCTGGTTGATAACGCTGAAGCGGCGATGGACTGCAGCGAAACTGTCGTAGGGGAGGATGACGCCTATTTGTACAATTCGTACGAGAAGAACGAAAAGGTTGAGGAAAATGCTGAGGAGGCTGTCGCTTATCACCAATCCTGCGATGCGTAGATAGCGACCAGTCGTGAGACCGGACCCGGAGAGCATGGACCGAAATTGAGAGCGGCTCTTGAAGAACCACCACAGAGCAAGTCCTAATCGATTAGTTGAGCAACGAGTTCAGCAGGGGTTTGTACACTGACCGGAGTACACCAGTGACCCGAGGGATAAGGCGAGGGGCGTCAAATAACGCAGTACGATTGACGGCCAGGAGAAGTAGTCGGTGAGAAGACAGCCGAACGTTTCGATGATGTCGTATCGGTGGCCCTGCACGATGTATAGAAGAGGAAGGAACAGTGTGGGCAAAACAAAGCAAAGGACTGTATCTTCTATCAGCCGATACTGGCGATCCTTTGGTGAAATGGGTGAGCGCTTTGGGGAGGCCACGGCCGCGAGCCGACGCATTTGCGCAAGGGAGCAAAGCGGGAGGGCAAAGTGCGTGACGGCCGTTAGACGAGAGGCTGACCAGTCAGCTGCATGCGTGCTAGCAGGACGAACAAATGTCACACCATACGGGGCATATGTCCTCGAAGTTATCTGCCCAGATAATCGAGTTGACGAACCAAGCGAGGTGGTATAGCACCAACCAAAATATCACTGCGAAGGTCGATATGTTGCGGGCACGGAAGTGCCACCGAGCTGGGAGGAGTACCACGACCAAACTGACGAAGCTCCAGAACGGATAGTCGGGGCGGCGCATGCTGTGAACGAGTGTGGGGATGAATGCAAGAAATGAGGCTCCACCTGCTTAAAGACGAAGGTGGAACAAAAGGCTGAGCGAACGCGCCCTTGACGACGAGGGGCCCCTGCGGGGTGGCGCATGTGGCGCAGCGGCAGCAACAGACAATGGAGTGCACAGTAGCGCAGGAAGGATACAACGTTGTGTGCACAAGCATGTGCGTATATGATCAAAGTGAGACACAACCGGACAAAAGGCATCCGGGACCAAGCTACGGCAGTCCTGACTCTTGGCCCACCAGCTGGGTCTCACCATCATGCCACGAGGACGACGTAGGCGGGAAGGACATCCGTGCAGGTCATCGCCAAAGGATGGCACTCTCCGCTCCACATGCATAGGAAACAGAATATAGGGTACTGAGGAATCATTGCACTGCAGGGGGCTTGTTAGCTTGTTCACGTATTCGCCGGTAAGTTACGCACGAAGTGGATCCCTGAAGTCTGCGCAATGGTCAGCGACGGGAGTAATGTGTTCGACTCACGTTTCTGGCTGTTGTGGATGTAACCAACTTTGGTCTTGAAAGCCTCCCGAGTGCGTTGATCCTTGAACGATTTGCCCTGCTTTTTGGCCCACTTGGCTTCACCTGGGTTGCGTGCCTTGACTACCTCCAGCCCTCGTCCAAATGAACCGTGTCCACCGGCAAGAGGCACCAGAGAAGATGTAGGGTCCGCTAGACGCTGTCGCACCAGAGCAACCTTGCTCTGAGGAACGTCCCCATCTGAGGCAGCAGACGAAGGACGAAAGCGCTGCGAGTAGTAGACCTTCAAAGCTCGGTGACCAACGATTCGTCCCGATGGCAGCACGAGAGACAGACCGTCTGACGCGAGGCCAGGCAGTTGCGACTATGGGGTCAGTCATGACAACAGTCGCTAGACACGTACCTCGTCATACTCCGTGTCATCGCCGTCAACATCCTCCCAATCTGAGTCATCACCAGCCACAGGGCCGGAAAAGTCGTAGTAGTCGGCTAGTTCAGCGCGATCCTCGTTGGTCTCGTATGCGATTTTGCAGTGCGACTTGTCGACCATATGTTTACGAACAGCTTCCACGCTGCCGAACTCCTTGCCTCCGTTGGGGCAGAACAGGCAAAGATTGGCCAAAGCCACCTTTTCGCCGAGGTAGTGAATGAGGCCGGCGAGATCGACGAGCAAGTTTTGATCCGGGATGAAGAAGCTGTGGACGCGCGCCATGTGTTCTACGTTGGCGGAGAGGTCAGACGCGTGGTTCGAGCAGAACAGGCAGTCAGACGATCCCATTCGCCGGCGTGAAGCAGCGATTCTCTGCTCGATGTCCTGCTCGTCGTCGCCACCATTTTCGGCATCTTCGTAGTCCTCGGCGTCCACGGCGTCCTCAACATCATCCTCGCCGTCGCGTGTACCGTCGTCATATACAGCGTTGACGTCCGCAGGATCTACCTCGGAACCGATTTGTTCTGTAGTCGACTCCACGACTGGCATTCGTGCGAGTGCGGCCTCACGGTCGCGATGTTTCTTCGATTGAACATGAGAGCGGTACGAGTTCTCGGAAGAGAATGTCTTGCTGACTTGTGAGCTTGGCGCAGTGGGAGTGACTTAACATACCTGCATGCTGAACACATCATTCCCTTGGGATCAGGCCGAACAGCGTTCTGCTCTCTGCGCTCGATAACTTTGTCGTTGAACGAGACGGCAGAAACAGGTGGGAGGTTTGCCACTCGACGTTTCATGTTGTATCGATGCCAGTCGGTGCCAAAGTGGGACCGCTGCTCCTCTGCGGTTTCGAACGCGATACGGCATGATATACAGGTGAACATGGTGGAGAGTTTGATTGATTTTGGTGACAGTGGATGATGATGACAAGCCCGGTGGAATGGACGATGATGAGAGAGTTGGTGTGCCAAGCGCAAACTTTTGCTTACACACGCGCAGGGGTGCACTCACTGGCGCATTGCGCACAGGGGTGCAGGTAACGATGTCATTCGGATCCGAATCCACATGGCTTTATGGTCACGTGATACTCACGTGATATTGGTCGTGAGGTGGATCATCTTTATTTCGAAGTTCTTCTGACGCGTGCAGTAGTACTGAGACTCCACTCCACTCTTGCCTTCTTTCCGTCCATTCTCTCTCAATCAGCACTTCCACTTCTACCCGTCTTCACTCTCGATCCCAATCGACAGTCATGACAACCCACCAGTTTCACGCAGACTGGATATCCGGCAATGAAGATGGAGCACTTCAAGCGTCGTCCAAGGGCAAAGGGAAGGCTTCGTCCGGCTCGTGGCAAGCGCTTGGTAAGTTTCACGCAACCGTGCTTACATTGAATGAGTACGTACTAACCAACAAGGTGTTCCTCCACCCCTCGTACGAGCTCTTCAACTTCGTGGATTCAAGAACCCCACGCCTATTCAACGTTCGGCCATCCCCAGCGCAATGGCATCCCCCCCAAGGGATATTCTTGGCATGGCCCGAACAGGCTCTGGAAAGACTCTCGCCTATCTCGTGCCAATGCTCCATCGCCTCGGCGGTGTTCGGTCAAGCGATTCTCATGGAATCCGAGCATTGATCTTGTGCCCGAGTCGCGAGCTAGCTATCCAAGTGCTTAAGGCAGGGAAAGACCTCTCTCGGAGCCTGAATACTGGCGCCGACAAGGCTCAGTCTTTGCGATGGAGTGTAGTGATGGGTGGTGAATCACTCGAGGCTCAGTTTGAGGCGATTTCGAGTAACCCGGACATGTAAGCACTCCGTGGAGATACACCCACTGACTAGCAGCGTCATTGCAACCCCTGGCCGTTTCCTACACCTTGTCGTTGAGATGGACCTCGATCTCCGCGGCGTGGACATGGTTATATACGATGAGGCCGACCGGTGAGATTGAGCCATTCCTGCCGTCGCTAACGCCAGTCTCTTTGAGATGGGATTTGAGCTGCAGCTGCGAGAAATTCTGCATCGCCTTCCTTCGAACCGCCATAGCCTTCTCTTTTCGGCAACCCTCCCCTCATCGCTCGCCGAATTCGCAAAGGCGGGCCTAACCAACCCGGAGTTCATCCGGCTTGATACGGAGCACCGTATCAGTCCGGATCTCAACGTTGCATTTTTCCCTGTCAAGCCTGATGAGAAGGACGCTGCTCTCCTCGTCCTTCTTCGTGACGTCCTCAAGATTCCTGTGGCCACCAACGTTGCAACGGATTGCCCGAAGGCCATCATCTTCGCGTCTACCAAACATCATGTGGAGTATCTGTCTGTCCTGCTGCAGGCTGCTGGATACCGAGCTTCGTTCATTTACGGGTCCTTGGATCAACATGCTCGTCAGCAACAACTGCGACTCTTTCGCCAAAGCCAGACCGAATTGCTGGTTGTAACGGACGTCGCTGCTCGCGGCCTTGACATTCCTGCCATGGAGCACGTTATCAACTTCGATTTTCCGTCCGGAGTTCGAGTCTTTGTTCATCGCGTCGGTCGTACTGCTCGCGCAGGACAGCAAGGATACGCGTGGACGTTGGTCACTCGCGAAGAAATGCCATACCTGCAGGACCTCGAACTCTTCCTCGAGCGCCCGATATTTTCCAACCACCAAGTCTATGGCACTATCCCTCGGGAACCTTTGGAGTCGGCCGTCGAATTCATCCACCAGAGCCTCGATGTCTCTGAGTCGCAGCTTGTTCAACTCCGCGAGGTTATGCGGCGTGGCCAGTCCATGTTCGAGCGATCACGGTCGAAAGCTAGTCGGGAAGCGTACAAGGCGATTAAGGCTCAAACCAACGTAACGCCTGCCATTCATCCCACATTTGAAGGAAAGGACGGAGCGCTCACAGACGATGTTCAGGAGGCGCTTCGGGAGAGTCTCCTGGCTTCAATCCAAGGATACAATCCTTCCGAGACGATCTTTGAGATTGGCTCTCGTGGTCAACAGCCTTCTGCGATCCTCATGAAACAGCGCCGACTCGCGATTTCACAGCACCGTGCTCGAAGGCCTGCTTCGACTCCCAATGCTGGTGGGAGCATTGAAGTATCCGCTCCCGTACGTCGGATAAACGATCGCTGGCTAATGTAACAGAAACCGACTGTCGCCACGGCTGGCGTAAAATCGTACCGGGACCCCAATTTCTTCCTTCCGCATGAGAACGTTGAGACAAACAGAGAGAAGGGGTACGACTATGTTCTGCAAACACGTGCGCACTTGCTGACGCCCTCTTAGCTACTCTTTGAAAGATGGAGCCTCGTTTGCCGAGCATGCTCGGGCGGCAACGCTTGACTTGAATGCGGATGAGGGCGAGGCTCAGCGTGCCCAGAAGACCAGCCAACTGAAGTGGGACCGCAAAAAGAAGCGTTTTGTCAAGGGCGATCGCTCCACAGATGGGGATCAGGCGATGATTCGTGGCGAGAGCGGTGCCCTTCTTCCTGCGACATTCAAGAGTGGCAAATATGCTGCGTGGAAGCAGCAGTCTCGCCTGGCACCCAGAGGGACCGATAAGCCCTCGATATCTGGTGCTGTCCCAGGTCCTCGACGTTCAACTAAAGGACTCGCTACGGCTGAGCATATTCTCAAGGATCGCCGTTTGAAGCAGAAGGTGCGTAGAAGGAGAGCAGGCGCGCATGGATTGCTGACTCGTGCACAGCGCAAGGATAAAAATGGACGCACACGTAGGGAGAAGTAGCCAGGTGGCATAACGGCGTGCCTTTAAGAATGCGACTCAACCTGACCCAAGCTCTACAACTGTTGTACGCGTGACTTCGTACTATGGAATTTGGCGTCTGCATGAACTTCAGACAATGCAGAAATGATTCGGGGGTGTCTATGCCCCCAACGTTTCCTCGTGGTAGTCAACGGCTGGTTCACCCGACCGAGGGCTCCAAATAGCTGTGACGTTCTTAACTGCTGCACGTGTGGCGTGCAACAACGATTGAGGGCCGCACACTGCATATCAGCACTGGAGCATCGTTCTCCTTTTCGTACCTGTTATGCCCAAGCGATCTCTCGCAACGTCCATGGCGTCCTTAACGACGGCTGTGAGTTCTGCGCGACCCTCGTGCCAGTGGACGATCTTCGGCACATGTTGGTGTCCCCGGACCTGAAGGCGGTCAACAGTGCGGAGCACAGCGTGACCATGTCGGAGTTCCGTCGACGTTGGCATGGCGTGGCAATCAAGTCGAGACCGAGTAACGAAAATATCAATGATGGCGGTAAGATCCTCTCGGTGACGTAGCGCATCTGTCGCTTGGTTGAGCAGTTGAGTGATCCAGTCAATGTCGGCCGTCTGACGGACGTGCCAAACAAGTCGCAAGTGTTTGATTCGCGCCCTCCTCGAATGGAGCAGCGCCAAAAAGTGTGACAGGCAATAGGTAATACCAGTACCACCTGCATCTGTTAGCAAGGAACACATATGCTGACCAACCCGCTAGCAACAGAACTGCGTCATATCCGTCCAGATGATGTACACTGCCATATGGCCCCTCCAGGAATATTGGGATGTTTGTGGTGATTGGACCGGGGACGGCGTTTCTCAGGCGTCTAGTTGCACCGGCATGAACACGGAGAATGAACACCGCAGTGTTATCGCTATCAGTCGGCACGTTGGCGAAGGAAAATGGGTGGGACTCGTGAGGGCTTTGAGTAACAGATGGAAATGACAAATAACTAGGGTTAGAATGGCCTGACAAGTCAACGTACGCGTGCTGTCCAGCCGACCAGCTGAGGGAAGAGCGCCGAATTTGAAGCCTGATGACGTCGGGTCCTATGAGCTCTACGACGTCGCAGTCGCGAGGTCGAGCCTTTCCGTGACGTAGCCGTATCCTGTTGGCGAACACGAGGCGGCTCAAGCGAAGAGCTCGATCAAGGCCCCACAGTGCAAGTGCTGGCTGGGTTATCAGACTAGATACTAGCAGGTACGCCTACCCAAATCCAATACAGTAGCCGTTCCCAGTGAAACATGGCACCAACAAGGAAACAGCTGCAGGTGAGTTTTCGTCGACAATGGCGTATCAAGGCTTACATCGTCAGTAGGATGTGCGACACGATAAAAAACTCCCAAGCCACTCGTCGAACAATTCGAAAGCTGGTTGTCCAAAGGAGGGTAAAGGCAAAGAGGGCAACTAGTCCCTGGAGAGTGTCAGCCGTGGACAGAACAGCTACTCACCCAAATGATATAAGCTCGCTTGAAGTGTCCTTCGTCCCATACCCTGGGTGTCCAAGCAACGGCATGGATCCAACTGCACAACAAGCATGCCCTGGATGCAGCGCGATGCAAAAAGTTGAGCTTTTGATATGTGATGCCGGTCAAGAGCGAGATGGGATTGTTCTTGGTGATGAGGAGAAGAATGAGAGGCATTTGGCTGAACGCCTGAATTGTGAGTACATTGAGGATAGCGATCGTCGCTTACCATCACGCCCATCTGGTTGGCGAGGTTATTTCGACCGCCAACGACTGGAGACGCGGTAAGTGTCTGGTCGTACTTCAAACTACTTACGAGTTGTGGTGTTGAGACAAAAGTAGAACAGCACACCGCAGTAAAGACCCGTGAAAAGAGCATCGCCCAGGGTGTCGGGGCCGTAGAGCCATGGGGGAAGTGTTGTCAGACAAAGTGCTCGCTGCAAGTGCTGATCGGCCGCTGCCGCTAACTTTCCCAGGCGTGATCTCGTTCTGCCCTCTTCAGGAGGCCGGCGTGCACGAGTCTTGTCATCCCATCTTCGATACAGAGAGAGGGACAGATGTCGGAGTGCGAGGGCGAGGACAACGAGGAGGGTGATTGCACACATGTACCGACTGGCGTACCAGTGATACTTCTTGGGTTTTGGCGGTCCGGTGTGTTTGCCTTTGCTGGGCCCAAGCTCCAAAGACTGCAAGGGGGTGCCGGATTGCGAGGCAATGACGGCAGCCAGAATGACTTGGTCGGCCATTGTGATGGGAAGTATTCAGAGTGAGAGGCGAGGGACGAAGAGAGAGAGAGAGAGAGAGAGCGAGGGGCAAGCAAGTGTCTTAATAGAGTGGCGAGGACAGAGAGCGAGAGGTTGGGTGTGCGGTCTCGCTTCATAGCGGCCGAGGTGTCCGATGTGTGTTTGCAGTGTGCTGGCTTGAGCGTTGAGACGTTGGGCTTTGCGTTGCGGTATCGGCCGGGAATGTCTGCGGAGGGTGCGGAGCGTCTGCGGGCATGACCCGCGCGTCCAGGGGTATACCAACTGTATACAGACTACCGTACAGGACAGGACAGCACTGTTGTACCGTACCGTACCGGTGCAGCCGCGGCCCTTGGTGTGTGTGGGGTGTGTGTGTGTGTAATCTGATAACAGCTGCGTTCCCTAGTGTTCCTCGCACTCCCTGAAGCCAAGGTCGTGGGCTGGCCGGAGGTTGGCGGCAATTATCGCGTGGTTGACTTGTGGCACTTTCTTCAACAACCCCCCAGCGCCACGAGGGTTCAGAGTTACATATGGGACACTCGTTCGCTCGATAAATATTCAACTACAGTAGTATTCATCACCGGGCGGACCCCGATTCGTCCTTGTCATTTTACACAGTGCCCTGTCCAAGCATCAGCTTGTCTTGGCAGCTTGGCACTGCTACTGTACTGTGTTGACAGCCGCCCCCTACCGCTCTTGGCACTGCTGTACTGACACTGCTGCATCTCTTGGCACGACCTATTCCTCAACTTAATACAACAGCCATTTCACTCTTCACTGTCCCAGTCTCGACAACCATGACTGTTGACTACTCGTCACGCTCCTACTGGGAGACAAGACTGGCCAACGAAAAGCACTCAGGCTTTGAGTGGCTTGTAGCATCGGATTCTATCATCCCACTCGTCTCCACCCACGTTCACGCAACGGCGACGGCAAGTGAAGCTCCCGTCCGCATACTGCACTTCGGCTGCGGTTCATCGTCACTGGGATCCGTCATCCAGGACCACCTCTGCAGCCGTGTATCCGTTACCGACGCAGACTATGCAAGCGCGGGTGTTGCTACACCACCATCTACCGCTCCACATTCAACAACAAGGTCGCGTCAATTCGACATTCTGTCGCTGCCAGACCTGCTCGCCGCATCGCCAGCGGATGGCTGGGATCTGCTCATCGATAAATCGACGGCAGACGCGATATCGTGTGGCCCCCCTCTCAAAACAACTGGCGCTGAGTTGCCCTCAGAGCCACTTGAGGTCCTATGCGCCAACCTCTCTCGTGTGACTCGACCAGGGTGTCGCTGGATAAGCATATCGTACTCGTCGACCCGATACGACTTTCTTGCCGAATACGAGGAGCCTCGGCATTGGCGAGTGCTCGACAAGATTGCCATTTCGCTCCACTCGACAACGGAAGATGGCACGACCGGTGTAGTTTATCGTCCTGAGATTGGTGTTTGGGCATGGGTGTTGGGGAGGATATGATGCGCTAGGTCTGCTACAGGAATATGCATGCCTCGTACATGTTCATCTCATTTCACACCTCTCTACATGAACTCCCCCACATAGACCGTAAGCAAAGTCTTGTTATGCAAGCCCAAGGCGAGTTGCTGACCGTCATGCCGCCATGCCATCGCCATCTAGTTGATCAGCACCCCTTCCCATCACTTCCGAGACCTCACCATCATAGGCTTGTCACGGGCGCTTTGCCTCTCCAGCTCCTCGTCGATTTCATGCGCTTTCAAGCACTGTCCAGTCTGTTCGGTTAGGATAACCAAGACCATGCGAACTAACCTCGACATCCCACAAAATCAGCTTGCCATTCCAACCGCCCCCGGCGAGGATACCTGCCGGGCGTGCAGGACTCAGTGGGGAAAAGGCAATAGAGCCCGTTCCCGATTCTAGTCCGGACAGTACGTGGATACACTCCCCCGACAAGGCATCGAACAGTTTCACCGTTGAGTCCTGGCCTCCGCTGCAATGAGTCAGCGACTGCAGAAGGTATGATACGCACGCGGCAACAATCATCCTACCGTCTTGACAAGTTGGGCTCCACTCCAACGTGTTCATGCGTTTGTTCTCCACTCCGCCGCTTACAACGGACAGGCGGTTGACGCAGTACTCTGACCCAGGTGAAACCGTCATCTGGAAGAAATCGTCGGTCGACTGCTCCTTCTCGCGAGGTTGCTTGCTGGGGGACAGCGATCTACTTGCGGTGCCTCGGTCGGTCGGGTAGTGAGGCAGTTTCCAAATCATGATGCTGCCGTCGTCGGACACAGACGCCAAAAGACGATCGTGAGCGGGGCTGCCCGGTCGTGGAGGGGACCACTTGACTCTTGTAACATCGTCCGTGTGTCCCTTCAGCGTAAATCGTGGGCGGCGGTCGTTTGCTCGGTAAATGAAGATTGTGTGGTCGTTGCCCCCGGATGCAAAGATGTCGTCATCCAGCCAGTCGACGTCGTTTACCTCCTTAGTGTGAGATTCAAAACTCAGTTGCTTTGGAGACTTGAGATCGAAGTCGAGCACGAAAAGACAGACGGTGAAGTCGTCCTTTGCTGCCAACAACGACGTGCCAGAAGGATTGAACTTGAGAGAGTTGATGGCCCCTCGACCGTACGTCAGGATGCCTTGCAGCTGACCTGACGGCGTAAAGAGGCGACCGACTCCATCTGATGCTGCTGACGTCAGAAAGTTCGAAGCTGCGAGTCTCACCGGTTGCAAATACCGTGCCATCAGGGTGCCATACTAATGCAGTGACTGCCTTTTTGCCGCTGTCGATGGATTTGTGGCTGATTGAGAAGGGCTTCTTGACAAGCTGTAGTGCGTGGCTCGAGCGGTCCTTCGGTTCGGCAAAATTCCAGAGCTTGGCCGTTCCGTCGCTGCTGCCTGTTACCAAAACTTCCTTGTCCTTCGGATTCCAGGCTAGACACGTCACCTGGTGTATCAGGCCTTGTTCGCGTATGATTGACTTACCGCATCGCGGTGTTCACTCCAGTTCCCCCCATTGGGTTCGGTAGAAGGAGACCGTCCTTTACTGGAATCGATTGTACGCCGCGAGGATACTTTGATTTTACCAGTCGTCTCAGAGGTCTTGGTGTTCGTTTCTCTCAACCTCTTGTGCCGCGGACCAAGGTCTACACTCGCGCTGTCAGAATTGTGGCCCCAATCTTGAACATCGTCGGCCAAAGCGGGCGCCGCTGGTCCGGATACGGAGGTCGACGCCATGGGATCGCCATCAACCTCGACGACCGACACCTTTGGTGCGAGTGGAGGAGAGTCTGTATGACCTTTGCGTTTGCCCTTGCCGATAACAGTTGGAGGTGGGCCGTCGAGCTCTCGCTCGGGGGGAGAGGAGTTTGACGACGATGCCTTTGTGATGGCCGGTCGTGATGAAGGTTGGGGGGGAAAGGCCTCGGGACGCTTCAATGGCGGCGATGAAGCGAGCGGCTCCGATTTGTCGTCGTCCGAGCAGGCATGGGGCAGGATAAGATGGAACGGTGAGCGACAATTTGACGTGGACTCCTGGTTGGCGAAGAAATTACATCAGCGGACAAAAGAGGAGCAACGTCCAACAGCACTCACTGCATTGGACGGTGCAACATGCCGTTCAATCTCCTCCCACCTCAGTGCCTTCCAAAGCTTTCGAACGAGCTCCCCTCTAGGAATTTTGTCGTTGCCACTTCCGAAGACACTGGAAGGAGGAGGCTTTGAGGCTCCATTGGCACTTCTGCTCGACGAGGGAGGTCGCTGCGAGGTGGCAGACGTTGTGGGGTAGGATGGGTTGAAGGATTGAAACAGCGGCGTCGACGAAAGAGACGATTCGGCGAGCAACGAGAATGCTGTATGAGTAAAGTTGGACTCGACGAGATACTATAGTTGTTGTCAGCTGGGCGGCGTGGTCGCAGGAGAAGCAGGTGGGTGTCACAGCGCACCAAATAGATGAGGATGTTGATTTCGTCACTGCAGAGTCTGATGTGACTGGTTACATCTCCATCGTCGTTGGGAATATGGTCGAGTTGCATTGTCGACAATGCGGTGTCCTAGTTGTTTCGGACGTGGATGGATGGGTGGATGAATGGACGAAGGATGGAGGTTGAGTAGAGAGTGAGAGAGAGTGAGAGATAGAGAGATGGAGAGCAATTGCAACTGGTGTGGTTGTCGAGTTGGGGGGCAATAGGCAGGCAATAACCATGTAGCAGCCGCCATTGTAACGAGTAGGGTAGGGTAGTCGGTGCCTGGCATGCCTGCCTGCCTGCCTGCCTGCCTGCCTGCCTGCAGCTGCCTGCCTGCTGCCTGCATGGCGCCCCGTAGCCCCGTGGCCGGTGGCGATTACAGCACCATTGTTGTAGGTCACGTGCAAGTCACTTCTCTTTCCATGCTGACACCACGTGGCAAATAGTGCCACATGTGTAGCCGATATGTATCCCCGAATGGTTGGCAGGCGTGCAGGCGTGGACTGTGGGCTGTGGGCATGGGGATCGCGATATCCGACACGATTTGTGTGTGCGCGTGTGCGACACGCACCTCGGCCTCGTGGCCTCGTGGCCTCGTGGCTCGTGGCTCCGTGGCCGCCCCCGGTGCTGGCGGCAAGCGCGACGCGCCCATGGGCCGCCTGGCCGCCTGATGGCCTGATGGCCTGGGGCCTGGCAAATGATAAATGGCAAATGGCAGTCTCACGCCTCGCCGCGCAGGTCGTAGTAGTCTGGCGTCCCGGCGGCGGCCGCTCCCCTTGCCAGATGCACCCCTGGCTCCTCCCCTGGACTGGCATGGCCTGGCACGCCGTACGCGGATGGACGTTGGCACGCCTGTACGCCTGTATGTACTACGCCCGGGACGCCTGTCTGCCCGCGTACCCACGCACCGACCTCGGTCCTCGCTGGCAGGTCGGCATCAGATGGATGAATGAATGAATGAATGAATGAATGTATCATTTCTGTTTGTGCCCCGTTCATCCGTCATCCTCTTTCATCCTTCACCTCATCCTCGTTCAGCACCTACAACCTACCGCGACTCCGGAGCCGCCGGGCACAATCGATATCACCGCCGACAACATGCCGGCCATCTCATTTTTGCCCTTTCTCCAAACCGTCCCTACTGGGACCCGCATCCTAACTGCCCTCCTCGTCGTGTCCAGTCTCGCCCAGGTCGTCTTTGCCACCCTAGTCCGCCGAAACGCGTCCATCCTGCCTAAACCTGGTCACGAGCTTCCTTGGCTGGTCCTTCTGCCCAAGATCAGCTGGAAGTTTCCCTGGACATTACTGAGTGCTGGATTTGTGGAGCTGAATGTAGTAGAGGTTCGTAACTGCTGGTTCATCGCAGGGTACAATGCTGACGTCCGTTTCACAGTTCATTATCTCGCTCATCGCCATACCCTTTGCCTGCCGGTACCTCGAGCGCCTATGGGGTCTCCGCGAGCTGCTCAGGTTCTCAGCAGTTGTCATTGTCGGCTCCAACGTTATCGCATTCGGCTTTGCCTGGCTGGCGTATTTGCTTCTCGGCTCTGAGATTGCCATGTGGGTAACGATTCACTAAAGGCTAGGTCAGCTGACATTGCCAGTTCTCATGCTCCCTATCATGGCCTCTCTGGTCTTCTGTCTGGCCTCCTGGTTGCGTTTACTCAAATCATCCCCGAGCACCAAATTCAACTGTTTGGAGTCCTCAAGGCTCGCGTCAAGGTTCGCAAGTGGGACATGACATTCCCGCTGACTGTGCAGACCATTCCCGGGCTCTATCTACTCGTCTCCAACGTCCTTGTCATTGTCCTGGGACCCTCGCCATTTATCCTGATTCAGTTTGGCTTCTTTGTCGCATGGATCTATCTTCGGTTCCTCAAACTATCCGAAAATGGAGAGTATCGGGGCGACCGCAGCGAAACCTTTGCGTTCCAGTATTGGTTCCCTCCCATCATTCGGTTCGTAACCAACCTCCTCAACGGCCCAATTGTCACTAACGTGTGTTCGATTACAGGCCGTATGTTGCTGTGCTCTCGAATCATGTCTTCGAAGTGGCCGTCAAGTTGCGCTTGATCCAGCCTTGGGACGAAGCGCACGGCGGCAATTACTCCATTCTCCCCGGCCCAGGAGGTGCAGGCGGAGCGCGCGCGGAGGCGGAGCGCCGAAGGTGGGGCTTCACGATGATGATGCGGGGTGATGACTGACTTCGCAGGGCTGTTGCTCTTCGGGCTCTTGACGCTCGCCTCGCTTCGGCGTCACCCGCTCCTCCCCCAGCAGTGCCCGCCACCGAGCAGGCTAAGGTCGCATCCAACGCATCGCCATCCTCCATTCCCGTGTCTCCCGAAGCCCCTACAGACCTCAGTACATCGTAGATTCCAGAATCAAGCCAAACTGAGACGAGCATTGGTAACCAACGACAATGTATCATTCATGGCCTGTGAAACATGACAACTAAATGCGGAACAGAGTGACAAGCCGTGAAAGCAACAGGAGGGAAATAGTCCTTGCATACAGAGATGGAACGGGGACGCCTAGCACGAGTTTACCAACTTGTTTTTCTGTCCTGTGTCAGCATTCTTCGGGGACTGCGATTGCCATACGCACCGGCCAGTTGTAGTCTGTGTGAGACCACACCGTGAGATTGGGATTGGCGTAGGCGTCAGGGTGGTCGGCAATGTACTTGGCAGTTGGGTAATCATCGGGGTCGCAGCCGAGTTTGCCGTCTGACCGCTGGTACACGCGGACATAGTCGACAAGCATTTGGTTCGGGATCGCCAGATGGTTCAAATCCACAGTTTGGAAGTTGTTGGACATGCCAAAGTTGATGATCTGGGCGTTAACACCAGATGACAAAACATACAAGGATGCGAAACATACCATAGTCATGGGTTCCTCGGGGATGATACGCTGGCCAACGTCTGTGTTGGGGTTTGGTCCAACCGCAGACGCATACATCGTCCACGACAACTTATCTGTTGCAGACCAAGTGATATGACCGTTATCGCGATTGTTGGGATCGGCATACACCTCGAGGCCTTGGCATGGTCAGCGCAAGACGATAGCAGTGACGGCTCTACACACCATACTGGTTGAAGAGTCCGCTCGTGTTCTGATAAACGGTGCGAGGAACATATGTCAGTCCGGACACTGCCTGTTGGAAAGGACCGCCCAGGTACGAGTTCCAGTGTGTGACATCGTCGTCGTAGATCTTCACATCATTCGACCCGTTCTTGAACTGATAGAAGTCGTCAAACGGAGCGACCTGGAATGATTGTGACATTTCGCCCAAGGCTGCCGCGATGTCGATCTGGGCCTGGATAACCGTCAGCCGCTACAGGAGCCTTTGTAGCCCACCTCGATAACATCGACTTCCGGCGCGCCTCGTCCACGGTAGCGATTCTCGGATGAAAGCCACGGGCCGGGGTGATCTTGTCCCTTGCACGTACATGCCGACAGTCGCTGGCCAGGGAGACTGCCATTGTCAGTTCTTCCTCGTATGGAAAACATGTTGGCACTCACTATGACAGTTGGCCAGCATCCCCACCGCCGGTTTCCAAAGTGTCAGCTGGACCAGTCAGGTTGGTCCAAGTTTGGTTTGGCATGGTGCCAGTGTCGCAACTGTCGTAGGTGTACGGCCAGAGACCTTCGGTCGTGGCACCGTAACCAGGTCGACCGAGGTTGCCCATCGTCCAAACGCCAGGCCAAAATCCTCCGATGCTGTTGGAACCTGGCAGGGACACTGAGACTTCTACGTAATAGCTGTACTGGAAACACATCTTGTTCCACGACTGCAGCATGCCAGACTTGAACATGAGGTCATGGTTGGGCTCCTGAGTCATTGTGATCTTGAGGTAGCCGCCTTCCGTGGTAATAGCTGCCGGATCATACCACTCCAGGTCGCTTGTCGGGTCAGCAAGCGTCGTCGCAACAGCACAAAATGCTGCTGTACTTACCCGGTTGGCCAGTAGTGGAAGTCACTGCGCACACGTTAGAGATGCTCCTAGCACTAAAGCGGCGAGAACTCACACTGCCGTCCAGTAAGGGTCGTCTCCTTCATAGAACGTGCGACCATCCTTGTTGAACTCGTCCGAGAAAACAAGAGTGTATTCCTCGTTATCAGAGCCCACACGCGTCATGACATCTGCAGGCGTTTCCGGGTCGATGGGCAAAGGGAATCCAGGAATGTCGGGTATTTGTCCAGTCCCATTGGTGTTGCCAAGATTGTATGCGCCGTTGGTAGAAAGCTGCTTGTCGGTGAATGCTGTAATGATGGGGTAGCCAGCAAACAGGGCGATGATGCCCAACAACAGAAGAAACAGGCAGCCGACATTGGCAATGCCTCGAACAGTGAAGATTGAACCACCTCGGTCGTTCTGGAGAAACGTATCAGCATATTCGTCTGACTGCACACATCAAAGACGCACCTTCTGGTCACGCTTGGGGTCGGGATTGTGAAGGTAATCGTCGGCCTCAGGATCGTTCCACCCCCATCCGTCGACCGCGGACGCGGTCGTCATTCGCGATGCCCTGTTGCTCGACATCATCGAGCGCGGTGCTGAGAGCCGGGAGCCTGCAGCATTGTTCCCTCCCAGAAGAGATGCAGTCGATGGGACCGGCGCTGCAGATGCTGCTGGTCCGTAGGATCGAGCGGACGGCTAAAGTGGTAGTCAGTCAAGTGCAATGAGGACGGCGAGGAAACTGCCGCTGTGCTGAGGTGGCGAGGGAAAGGGGAGAGCGAGAGTGAATGACTCACGCGGCTGTAATCTATGGATGGGTTATTGGTGCCACTGGGCAGAAGCGAGCTCTTGTCGCCTGGGCTGGCCATGGTCGCCATGGTCGCGGTGGAGTTGCGGTTGACGGCGAGGGAAAGGACGAACAGTAGGTGGTGAGGGTGTAAACGTCGTCTGCTTGGACCGTTGGTGAGGAGAGGAACGCGCGCCAGAAAACGTGGTACCTATGCGAGATACTGAAGGGTTTCCGGTGGGAACAAGAGAGGAGGATGGGTAGTTGTTTTTTGTGTGGCTGGTGGGTACGTGGGAGAGGGCGTGCGTCGCGCGAGTAGATGTGTGAATCGAGTGGAGCGCGGGGGGCACAGGCCAATCCAAACAATGGTGGTGGTTATGGGAGGGCGAGAGCGGGGATGGGATGGGTGATATTAGGCAGATGCAGTCGTGGAGATTTGCGAGGTCATATGGCTGGAAGAGGAAGAGGAGAAGAGGAGAAAGTGAAAGGAAGGAGATGGTGAAGAGGAAGAGAGTGGATGGATGTAACACAACAAAGGTAGGGTCGGTAGGGGCGAGCGAGGGTGGGTGGGTGGTGCGGTGGTGAGAGATGGAGCGGGACAAGCGAAGGGTGGGTTGGGTTGGGTCGGATTGGGTTGGCTACGTTGCGTAGGGCAACCAAACGACAAGCAAGTCAGCAGCCAAGCAAGCAAGCAAGCAAGCAACCACCACGGCACAGCACAGCACAGCACAGCACTACTACAGTACTGCTGGCTCAGCTGTCTGCCGTGTCTGGCAAGCTGGCACCACCTGGCTGGCACCTGGCACCTGGCACCTGGCAAGGCGGTACCTACCAGCTTGCACTCGAGTGTGCAACCTGCAACCCGCAACCCGCCGCCGCCCGGCCACCGCCTGCAGCCGCGTGCAGTTTGCCATCCAACAGTACGTAGTCGTGTGGGGGCATGGGGGCGAATGGACCGCTCCAGCGCCCGAGCCGCCACTAGAGAGACAGAGTGGTGCCGTTTTCCCTGTGTGCCGCGCACGTTGGGTGGTGGTGGGTGCCCTTGAAAAGGATCAAAGGGCGGTGCATCAGGGCCATCAACACTCCCAGGCATCCCCCAGGGCAGAGGGCCCATCCGTCCACAGGATCCGCTCAGTCTGCCGGCCCCTGCCCGCTCGCCGCTCGCCGCTTGCCGCTGGCCCATGGCCCATGGCCTACTGTACACACTGGAGGGTGGGTCGCCGCGTCCTGCGGCCAGCGGCATGGCGGCAAACGCGGCAAAAGCTGTGCACTTGTGGATCCATCATGCATCACAACACGCTGATCCGCGATGCAACTGGGCGGCCCGAGGGGGGAGGGATGCCTCGCCGCCTGCTCCATATTCATCGCTTGATGCCTGCCGCCTGGCCGCCTGCGAAAGCATGCATTTTTTCCTGCAGTACTGATGTGACGGTTGACGGCACCATGGCCCAAGAGTGCGATAGGTGGCATGCCGCAGCTATCAGATACACGCTGGTAGGTACGCTGGCGCACCCACACACACAGCGGGCCACACAACTGGAGCCATCTGTGCATCTGCAGAATTCACGGAACCCATGTCGCTCGGACGAGCAGACACTGCATGCGTGCGCTGCCAATTGCAGCTCTGCGCTACGCGCTACAGCAGTCTAGCGGCCAGGAGGAACCCATTCTCTAAGTCAGCCATGCCCGCCAGGGTCACTGATCGCGAGCAAGCCCCTTCTCACTCGGTGGACCAACGCTTGTCCCCCTTTTGTGTGGGGGTTTCTTTTTCGCCATTAATCTGAAAATCAGGCTGACTCCACTACTGTTCAGTCGTGACAATAGGTTTTGTCCAAGATCGCCCGCCGTCTTCAGTACAGAGTACTAATACAGTAGTAGTGTGTGTTGGGCGACTGGTGAAAGGGCTTTTTGGTGATGGCTCCAGCTATCTCAGTCATATTTTCAACCAGAATGAATACAAGCAAAAATCCGCAAACAGTATCCACCTTCCTTCTTTTCGTGCCATTCTTTGAATTTAATCCTGATCACGTGATTCGTGATTCAGACGCCGCGCGTTGGCCAGCAATCGCAACGTCGCCTGTCATGGTCGTACCGACAACATGGACTGTTGTTGCTCTTTGTGTCCTCATCACCTTCTCGTTCACCTCCACTTGCATCATCCTCATGACCTCTCCAAAGGACCAAGGGACGGCCGCTCAGTTGGAGCACGCTGAGTCTCTTCAAGAGTCGGATCCATCGCAGGCTGAAGCCTGCTACCGCTCTATTCTCAGCAAGACTGCAGGTACGCATTTGTCACCTCGCAGCCCGACTTGCCTCCTGCTGACACCGCTAGCGGACGAGACCGAACTGAAGGACCAAGAGACGGCTGTTCTCAAACTGGGTGCTCTTTACCGTGATGCTGGGTAGGTATATGCTCTTAGTTTGCTCGTTTGCTAATCCCTTTCGCAGCAAGACCGAGGAGTTGGCGAAGCTGGTTGTCGAGTCGCGGGTATTCATGTCCCACATTGCCAAGGCGAAGACTGCGAAGCTCAGTAAGGCGATTCAAACTTCCGCGTCATGCAGCTGACATATCTTTACCATCAATCCAGTTCGTGCGCTCATCGACTACTTCCCACGCTCCGCCCGTGAGCTGCAGATGCAGGTAACCAGCGAGAACATCGAGTGGGCGAGGAATGAAAAGCGTGTCTTTCTCCGCCAAAGTCTAGAGATTAAACTTGTCGCATTGTAAGCGTTACAGTTCACTCTTGCTTGGTACGCCATCGCTGAGCTCGCCAGATACATCGATGCCCAGAACTACCGCAAAGCACTCTCCATGACCGAGGATCTTCTCAAGGAGCTCAAACAGCTGGACGACAAGATCATTCTTACGGAGGTCTTCCTTTTGGAGTCGCGTGCTGCCCACGCGATTCAGAACCTTCCCCGCGCCAAGGTGAGCTTGTAATTGCAGCCAACTAGGTATCGACGTATTGTTAACGAGTGCAGGCAGCTCTTACCTCAGCACGGACAACGGCAAACTCCATCTACTGCCCGCCTGTTCTGCAGGCGCAGCTGGATCTTCAGGCGGGCGCGTTGAATGCCGACGATAAAGACTACAAGACGGCGTACTCGTACTTCTTTGAAGCCTTTGAAGGCTTTACGCAGGTTGACGAGTCCGATCCCCGTGCCCTCCGGTCTCTCAAGTACATGCTCCTCTGCAAGATCATGATGGGTCTGGTGAGCTGCACCTTGGTGTGACCTGCATCTAATTCTAGCCGGACGATGTCCAAGCGTTGCTCTTGATGAAGTCGGCCATGCGACATGCCGGCAAGGACCTCGACGCCATGAAGGCGACCGCGGAGGCACAAAAGGAGCGCAGCCTGGAGCTGTTCAAGAACACCCTTCGGGACTACCAGGATCGTAAGGCTTGGCCTCGTCGACTCGTGTTGACATATTCCAGAGCTCCAAAAGGACCCGCTCATCCGCTCACACCTTTCTGCCCTGTACGATACGCTCCTCGAGCAGAACCTTCTGCGTGTCATTGAGCCGTACTCGTCTGTTGAGCTCTCTTGGGTGTCTCACGAAGTTGGGCAAAGCCGGGATGTTGTTGAGGAAAAGTGCGTCTCTATCAAGCTCTGGCCGAGTGCCCAGGTTAATTAATTGCAGACTGAGCCAAATGATCCTGGACCAAGTGTTTTTCGGCGTGCTCAACGAAAGGGCAGGGACTCTGGAAGTGTTTGATGGTGCTCAGGAAGAGGTAAGTCGAAGAGCAACGACGTGCTGAGCTGTGCTGATCATCCTAGGCGCTGCTTTCTGGGGCACTGGAGACCATGAAGCAAATGGGAAGCGTGATCCAGGCCCTATACGAGAAGGTGCGTTCTCATTTGCGGTGAAGTGGCTAACTTGGCCCAGGCCACGAGTCTGTCGTGAGAGCATCGACGATGTCATGGGCATTGGATGCAAGAGAGAAACAGAGAGAGAGAGAGAGAGGGAGTAGATGGGAGTCTAGAAAGATTCAGCAGGTCGAGTTGCATGTCATTACTGTGAACAAAGCCTGCTTATCGTATTCGGTACTGTAGGTCTGTCGCATGTCGCATGGTGGTGCACACTTCCCTCGGTACTTGAGGAGGTTTGATCGACGTCTCATGCTGCGCTGGCGAATGAGCCCTGTACAGTTGTTGCAGCAGAAGTGTGGTGGATTGCTTGTCAGAGGTTGGCTGTGGCCGGCGTGCGTCATGTTCCAGTTCGAAGGATGGCGCCGCCGAGTGGCCGAGTGGCCGAGTGGCCGAGTGGCCAGCCGAGTGGAGGCCGAGGCCCGTGGCCGCCTATGGTGGCGTTGCGCAAACGGCAGGGGTTCCAAAGTGGAGGCTCGTGCAGATGCTGCCCCCCTCATTTGCCACCGTCACCCGCGTCACACCTTCAACCAGCCCACTCGTGCTTCTCCTACTACTGCACTGTCCTCTGCATCTACCTTCTTTACTACCCTCCATTTTTTTGCCATTCAACAAGCTCCCTCCGTCCGTCACTCCCTTCCTCTTGTCACCTCAACCTCAAGAGGCTTGTCTGCATTGCTTACGACAGCAATGGTGCCGCTTCAATTCCAACCCTTCATCTCCCAGCCTACGCCCGACTTTTGGTCCGCTGTAACCTCACTCAAGCTCGACAAACTTCGCCTCGACGATTCCGTAATCCCCATCCATGCTTGGGTTGAAGAAGGTCGTCATGTAGTGAACACCAACAAGTTGACGGGGAAAGTGGACGGCCAGAACGTTGGAGTGGATGGAGGCGTTGTCCTCTCGGCTTCAGCGTTTCAAGACTCGGCCAGCAGGTACGCTCCTAGTCATCTCTCCGTCGCTGCTCGGTGCGACAAGGTAGATAGATGCTCACTTGGCCCCAGACCCAGTCCCTCGGCGACCCTGATGCGTGGCATTTTCAAGAACTTCAACACCATCGAGCAATTTCGTTCACTTCAAGCGAAGAAGGAGGTATTCGATTCCGTGGTTGACAAGGTAATGAATGCACGGCAAAACAAACAGTGCCAGTTAGGTCTGACGATGCACAGATGCTTGAGTCTTTTACCACCGACGAACCTCAACTGGATGTCTTTGTTCTGTTTACTTTTGCCGACTTGAAGAAGTATACATATCACTACTGGTTCGCTTTCCCAGCGCTAGTGTCCAAGCCTACGTGGCAGTTGGAAGAATCATTCACATCTCTACCAGAGAATGTAAGCATGGCATCCTGATTACTGCTAATGTACAGGAGACTGTGGAAATCCGCCACCTTGTCGACGGAGCCAGCAACGTTTCAAGCGCCTACCTGTTGAAAGGCGTAGCAGGGCAGCGCCAGTTGGCGGCTCTTTCTCAAGCCAGCACCTTCTTTGACGCGGCCCCCACAGAAGAGGTAAGAACGGTCTCTTGGATGCTCTGACACATGGCAGCGTTTCTTGGTCTTTCATGACCCGTCCTCTCTCGCCAACAATCCTGGTTGGATCTTGAGGAATTGCTTGTACTACCTCCAAGCACGTCACGGCATACAATCGATCAACGTCGTCTGTCTCCGCCAAGGTCAGAGCAGCAGACTTGGTCGAGTATCAACCACGGGGCCAGTTTCGGATTCCCCCAGCAAGCCTCAGGCTGTTGGCTGGGAGAGGGACGGGACAGGCAAGCTGGCGAGTAAAGTCGCAAACCTTGGGCCAATGCTAGATCCTACTCGGTTTGTTTCATGTGAAACGTCTGTGTTGACATGCTCAGCCTTGCGGAACAGGCGGTTGATCTGAATCTCAAGCTTATGCGATGGCGCATCATGCCGAATCTGGATCTGGACAAAGTAGCCTCCACCAAGTGCCTGCTGCTGGGAGCGGGAACTTTGGGCTGCTATGTAGCTCGGGCCCTGATGGTGAGCAACTGTCAAGTCAACAGCTAACCAATAGGGATGGGGGGTGCGCACAATCACATTCGTGGACTCGGCTCGTGTTTCTTATTCCAACCCCGTCCGGCAACCGTTGTTCCAGTTTGAGGACTGTCTGAATGGTGGAAAGCCCAAGGCAGCCTGTGCTTCTGAGAGGCTGAAGGAAATCTTCCCGTCCATCGTGAGCGAGGTGTATGAGCGGCTGCTGATTTTAGAACTCCTCGGCTCATGCTTTCACAATCCCGATGCCAGGCCACCCCATCGGCTCTGGTTCGACTGAAGAGGTAGCCAGCCACATCGCCAAACTCGAACAACTTATACAACAACATGACGCGGTGTTTCTTCTCATGGACTCACGGGAGTCACGGTGGCTGCCAACGGTCATAGCTGCTAGCGAGGGAAAAGTGGTCATTAATGCCGCGCTTGGCTTCGACAGCTATCTCGTCATGAGGCATGGACCATCCCCTAGTGATCACGTTGCCAGGCGGCTAGGTTGCTACTTTTGTAACGACATTGTTGCCCCCACAGACGTGCGTGTAGCCACAATGAGTGTAAGAGCAGCCGTTGACCTTGTCATTAGTCCTTGACCGACCGTACTCTGGATCAGATGTGCACGGTAACCCGGCCAGGTGTCGCACCTATGGCCGCCGCCGTTGCCGTCGAGTTGCTCGTTTCCTTGATCCAACATCCGCTTGGGTGAGTTGCTACGGAACAAAGCACAGCTTACCATCAGCATCCTGGCCCCCGCCGAGAGAGCCTCATCGGTGGAGGACTCTGCGAAAGACAAGTCACCGCTTGGCCTGGTCCCTCATCAGCTGCGGGGCATGCTGAGCCATTGGAGCACTGCCCTTGTTGAAGGGGCTGCGTACGATCGCTGCACTGCCTGCAGTTTTAAGGTTAGTACTGAAGGGGGGAGGAAGAGCGTGACGCTAACTCCCTTTTGCAGATTGTGGACGCGTACCGTAAGGGTGGACTCGCGTTCATGCTGCGCGTATTCAACGAAACAGGTTTCCTGGAGAGCACTACTGGTTTGGACAAGTTGTACGCCGAAGCGGAGGCCGTACTTGACAGTGTCGATTGGGAGGAGGGTAGCGGAAGCGGGGACGACTTTTGATACCTCAACCGAGAGTAATATTGTGCAGTAGTATGAGTTGGTGATGCATGGCTCAAGCTAGGAATGGCTACGGAGTATTGCAAAGCATGCATGTTGACGTTGTTTTTGCTTTTAAGGGCATATTGGGATACAGGAGATGGTCGAAGTGGTAGTGTACAGCGAGTGGGATCACGTGACCTAGTGGCAAATTGCTTCCGCCGCTGTTCCAGGCGATTGCAAACCGAGTTGCGATGTAAACAAAGGCCGAGGAGGTCCTTCTCAGTGGTTTTCTACATCACTACATTACTCCGCGTTCGTTTCCATCCACCTTCTATCAACCTTCGCAGCCGTTATCCATCAGCGAACCCCGTCGAAATGGATCATCAGCACCGTCGGGCTTTGACATCCGACGGGCCAGCAGGAAATGCTGCCTTGTCCTCTTCCGTCTTTCACGTACCGTCTTCAGCGGCCAAGAAGCGGTCGGCATCGCGCCATGGCACCCACACAACGCGCCCGTCAATGGCAATGCAGAGCCATCTTCCGAATTCAAGAATGTCTTTAGTAGGAGGGGCCTCTATGGGGCTTGGGCCATCTGTGCGTCGTACCAATTATGGAACCCCGTTAACATAGCAGCGACGTAGCATCGTTGCTACCAACCGCAATAGTGAAGCGACCACGAGCGCAACGCGCGGAGACGGGGGTATATACGGCAGGACACCTCAAATGTCTCGCAATCTTGCACCGTATGTGACAGCTATCGGCAAGTCTTTGTGACTTACCATCTACAGCACTCGTCGTTCGTCTGTCTTTGGGACGGGCGGACGCTCCTCTATGGTACCGGCTCATTTGGTGAACACGAAAGACAGTCGACCTATTCGCGATCGCTCGTTTCAGCAAGCTTGCAGGGAGAATGTTGCCAGCTTCATGAATGAACGCAACGTTCATGGCCTCACTGAGCGCTGGATAACCTCGCCCATCGTTCGCGACTTCCAGATTGCCTTCCGGTTTTTGGCAACCGAGCTCGTCGGACCAGGCCTCACTTGGGAGAAGAAATTTGAGGACGAGTGCCTTGCTCTGCTCAAGGACCTGCGATACCCCGCTTTGGAGACTGTCAGCAAGACCGTCCTCGTTGCCCCCGGTGCTGCCCAAGCCTGGCCATCGGTACTGGCAATGCTCAATTGGATGGTTGAGCTCTGCAAGGTGTGTCACTATTGGCGTAGGTTGATTGATGCTTACCACCGAACCTATTAGGCCCAGCAAAAATGGCATGACACGGAGATGATCTCGGATCCACTACTGTGCTCTGCGAGCGAGCTGCCTTTGGATCACCCTCAACTTGAGGAGCGTCTGGCATGGGATTTCTTCTCCAGTGCCTACAAGGATTGGTTTATCACCGGAGAGTCCCCCGAGTTCTCGGAGTCGGATCGCCAACTCGGAGAGGCTTTTGGTGAGCTAGAGTAGGATGGGCGACCGTCTCGCTAACGTTGGCAGGGCGAATTGCTACCTCATCAGCTGATGAGTGCCAACGTCTAGAAACGGCTGTGAACCGAAAGGACACAGAGCTTCGCCAACTCCATGCTCAAGAGGTGAGGAGGTTTTGGACGATGCAAGCTGACGGCGTTTCAGCCACCGCTCAAGCAGATCGAAGAGGAACATCTTCAGCTTATGAGCGACAAAACCAAGTTTATCACGTGGATCGATGGCCACCGCCAGCGGGTGGAGAAGATGAAGTTGGCCGTTGTTCGGACTCGGGATCAAGTGACAGACCAGAGTAGGTGGCCGCGTCCATTTGTTGCTGAACAGCTCCTGATGCCCAGGCCGCACCATTCAAACGGCACGAACCGAGCTCGCAGAAACTGAGGCGGCCGTTGCTGCTCAGAACCTCTCGCCTGACGAAGTCAGCCGGATGACCCATGAGAAGGAGTCACTGTCTCGCGCGTCCGACGAACTTCGCGGTAAACGCTCTGAGGTCAGCCAGAACGAGTATGACCAGGAAATGCTGGTAACCAAGGCCATGGATCGTTTCGAACAACTACAGCAAGACTATACGACCCTTTCCCACCAGATCGGGATCCTCTCGTCGCATTCGGGAAACATGCCCCCGGAGTTCAAGGACATCGACTTTGCCATCGACCTCGATCTTGGCGGCGAGAACTTGAATGAACTACGGGAGCGTGGTCGCGCGGTCATGCAGCCAATCCGACCGGCACTTCAGCAATACAGCGACAAGACTCGTAGGCAAGTCCACCAGCTGCAAAACGAAGGAATCGCCCTTGAGGATGAACATGCCCGAATCATTCAAGACGTCGAACGGCAGAAAGAGGATGTCGAGCGTCATGAGATGCGACTAAAGCTTGCGCACGACCAAGCCGAGGATGCAAAGAAGGTGAGATGTTTTGGTTTCCCAAATCATGCGAAGGTACATTAACACGCTAGAAACTTCAGGAGGACTCTTCTGAAGCGAATCGCATGGTCGCTGGGCTAGAGAGTGAAGTAATGGCTATGCGGAATGCGAGTCAACAAGGCGTGTTGTCGACACAATCTCAACTCGAGGGGACACGAATTGCGTACGTCTTGCCGAATGCGCGGTACTTTTTTCTAACGCGGACAGGTTCGAAGAACTTCGACATAAGACGCAGCAACTTCAGGAGAGCATTATCCACCAGATGACCGGTCACGTCAACAATGTGCTTAATCTCAAGGACTACACCACGACCAAACTAGAGGGAGTCAAGAGTCTTGCTGAAGCGCAATGAACCCCTACGTTTGTACACGCCCAAGAGTTAACTCGTGAAGTCTGTGTAGAAAGTGTGACGTGTAATGTGAGGGTTGAGAAAGCAGGCATGATCGTTGCAATGTCGGACGATCGCGCACAGTCCTGAGGAACGGGGCTCGAGGAGTTGGCTGGCCGCCATCAAATCAGCCGAGTTGCTGAACTGCCTAGCGTACCAGTGTCCTGTGCCGCCCCTTTACCGCGTATCACAATGTCCGTGTGGCACAACTGCGTGCGCAAGGACGGATCGCAGTAGTGCATGGGGTAGAGGTAGCATGTCGCCAACAATGTTGGTGGGCTATGTATGCAGACCGTGTATGATGAACAGCTGACGTGCGAGACGCTTGAGAGATGCTGCTATTGCAAGACCTACTGTATAGAATGCTGATATGCTGAGAATGCTGGAAGCATACATGAAAGGACCTGAAAGAGGATCGGTGTGTGATGAAGAGCATCCGTCCTGAACCCCCCAGGTCCAGAGTGCAGGTGCCCTGGTGCAACGCGATCCAGCGCGGGCACGGTGTCCCACTGTATTCATCCTTCACTGTCATAACGGCGCGGCTGCCCATGACGCTCGGACACTCGTCACCAGCCATCTGCTGTGCGCGGCGAGCTTGCCGCTTGCACCGTCCTCTCTTAGGTCTCTGTTGACGAAGACCGTTGGCCATGTTCTGCAAGGTCAACATAGATAGCGATTCCAGCCAGTGTGCAGCGTATACCCACATAGTTAGTTGGCTTGCAAAGCCTTCTAGCTTCTAGACCTTGCAATGCTTTGACTGTGGTTGACGGGGCAGGAACGCGCGCTGGGCGCCCTTTTGTACAGGCGCGTCAAGATCGAGATGTGTCAAAGTTGAAGCCGTGCGCGCGGAAGCGTGCGCTGATGGAGGGGCCCAGGGGTCAGGCGGTTGGGCGGACAACCGGTTGCAGGCTGCCGGCAGGTTGTGCGACGATGGTGGCACTACTGTGGTGGGAGGGCCGGCCGAGGCGAGGCGAGGGGGTTTGGCATTATGCATCGTCAACGGGAGCGACCGCGAGGGTTGCTTCTCCTGCGTGAGCCTCCGCCTAGGCCACCCACGGCCCGCCCAGCGCTACGCAGCGCAAACTGTCATTGTAGGATGTGCCATCTGATGATACAAAATGACACAACAGGTCAGGAGTGATCCATGGTGAAAGATGACAAGACTTGCCGAGCGCTCTGGGCCACTGTAAAAGGCCATATCATATGGGCTCGACATACGCTTGTCGCAGTTGATCTGTTGATGCGAGATTGCATTATTGGGTCACGGCTTTGCAGACAGAATCTCTTGAGCGGCACCAAATCATGCGAGCAAAGGAAGCGAGTGTGTGCCGTGCCTGCTTTGGGTCGCGCCAACTGGGCCCTGTCCCTGCATTATTGGCCCTTTGGCCTTTGGCAGCACGCGCACCAGCCAGCACCGTGTACCACCATGTAGCCGGTCCAGGTGCCCAGGTGCCCAGGTGCCCAGGTGCCCAGGTGCCCAGGTGCCCAGGTGCCCAGGTGCCCAGGCTGCCCGCTTACATACATAGGCTCGCGCCGTCTTGCTTGCCCTCGCGACTGTGACTGTGACGATTATTGTCGTGCAACCAGAGAGAGTCCAAGAGCCCCGCGTCCCCACGTCCCCCGCGCCCCTACCGCCCTACCGCCCTACCGCCCTACCACCTTACCGCCCCTATCGCCCTTACTGCCCGACCCCCCCGACGCGCACCGCGACACGACACGACACGACACGCATACCGACCACCGCCAAATCACAAATCCCATTACACCACATCCACATCCTCGAATCCACTCTCCATCTTCTTCCCATCACCCATCACTACCCACTCCACTCCCTCGCCTCCTCCCTCCTCCTGCTTCCCCCCCCCCCGCCCCATTCATCAATCAACGAGCTCTCGTGTCCGTCTCACACATTCGTACCGCCGGCGGTCGCTTGTTATTCGTCTTCTTTCTTCACTTCACGTCCCAAGCCCAAACTCAAACTACGCATTGTTCCCCAAGCGCTCACGACGCCGCGTCCCCGTCCCCGTCCCCGTCCCCGTCCCCGTCCCCATCGACTCGACGAGCTCGTGGCTACAGCAACTTTGCATCGTCTGTTCACGTTGACCCCTTGGTGCCATGGCTTCGGTGTATACCAAGGGGACCCGTGTCTGGCTACCCGATACGACTGCCGGCTGGGTCCCCGGCACCGTCACATCTGTCGTTCGCCCTTCAGATGGTAATCCCACCTCACAGGTTACAATCACGGTTTCGGTTGATGGTCCTTCCGACAGCGGAGGTGCAAGCAAGGTGTTCAAATGCTCGCTGGCGGCCCTGCAAGCGGCTTCCGAGGTCAATGGCAACATCCTATCCGCCGGGCCACTTGCTCCAGGGGAAGACGCCCTTCCACCACTGCGCAACCCACCACTTCTCGAAAGCTCTGAAGACTTGGCCAGCCTGAGTAACCTGAATGAGCCCAGTGGTATGTATTATTCCACGACTATCCAGGGCCATGCTCATTGTTCAGTGCTGCACGCGATTGCAACCCGGTATGAAGCTCATCAACCGTACACCTATTCTGGCATTGTGCTCGTAAGCGATGGAACTCAATGTGTGCTAACTACCGTAGGTGGCCTTGAATCCTTTCAGCCCCGTTCCTCTTTGTGAGTAGACGTCCGCAGAGCCGTCTAACGTATGCACAGATGGCAACGACATCCTCCAGGCCTACGCAGGAAGGAAGAAGGGTGACCTCGAACCGCATCTCTTCGCTATTGCTGAAGAAGCCCTGGACCTCATGCGTCGCGGATCGGGTGGCGGCGGGCGAGAGTTAACTGGTGCTGGCGATCAGACCATCGTCGTTAGTGGAGAAAGGTAAGCATGAATGTGGTGACAATCGCTCAACAAGCAGTGGTGCTGGCAAAACGGTGTCGGCCAAGTACATTCTTCGCTACTTTGCGTCGGTCTACAATCCTGCCGACGAGACCTCGCACGGTGAACGTCGTCGAGGTGATGGCAACGATGATGAAGGGATGAGCGAGATTGAGCGGCAGATTTTGGCAAGCAACCCCATCATGGAGGCTTTCGGCAACGCCAAGACTACGAGGAACGACAACAGTTCGCGATTCGGCAAATACATTGAGGTCAGTACGTTTATCGATGTGTCCTAATCGACAACAGGTCCTTTTTGGTAACGCCAACGAAATTGTAGGGGCTCGAATCCGCACGTACCTGCTAGAAAGGTCGCGTCTTGTCTACCAACCGGACACGGAACGCAACTACCACATCTTTTATCAGCTCCTCGCTGGTGCTCCCCCAGAGGAACGCAAGGACCTCTCTCTGCCCGCGGATCCGCAACAGTTTGCCTATCTTGCAGGTGGAGGACCATCATCGTCCACTATCCAAGGGGTTGATGACGCCAAAGAGTTTCGCGATACGCAAGACGCGCTCAGCACAGTTGGCATCCGGGTTGAAGAGCAATGGCACGTCTTCAAGATTCTTGCTGCCTTGCTTCATCTTGGAAACGTCAAGATCACTCAAGCCGGTCGCGAAGCAGTTCTGGCAGATGATGACCCCGCTCTGCTCTTGTGCACTCAACTTCTGGGCTTGCCCTCTTCCGAGTTCAAGAAGTGGACGATCAAGAAGCAGCTCACTGCGAGGAACGAAAAGGTTGTCAGCAACCTGTCTTCGGCTCAGGCAACCGTCGTCCGGGACTCGGTAGCCAAGTTTATCTACTCTTGTCTGTTCGATGTGAGTAAGGGCAAACGGGCTCAATAACGCTAACTCTGCAACAGTGGCTCGTGACGAAGATCAACATCACCTTGTCTGGTGACCGCCCGTCCTCAAAGTTCATTGGTGTCTTGGACATTGTGCGCATATTTCTCTGTCTGGATATCACTGCAGCTAACAGTCGAAGTACGGATTTGAGCACTTCAAGAAGAATTCGTTTGAGCAATTCTGCATCAACTGGGCCAATGAAAAGCTCCAACAAGAGGTACATCGTGTTATTGCAGTGGGCAACGCTAACTGTCCAGTTCAACGCCCATGTCTTCAAGGTAATTCAATGATCTTTGGCTCCAACCGAGTATTGCTCACACTGTGCAGCTGGAGCAGGAGGAGTATGTTCGCGAGGAAATCAACTGGACCTTCATCGACTTCACGGACAACCAAGCCTGCATCGACGTCATCGAAGGCAAGATGGGCGTTCTTACTCTTCTGGATGAAGAGTCCCGACTTCCCGGTGGCGCCGATGCGTCATTTGCCAACAAGCTGCACCAGCAACTGGCCAAGCCGGTCTACAAGGACGTTTTCAAGAAACCTCGCTTTAACCAGAATGCTTTCACCATCGCCCACTACGCCCATGACGTGACATACGATGTCGAAGGATTCATCGAGAAGAACCGGGACACGGTGCCGGACGAGCAGCTTGCGCTTCTCCAGTCGTCGAGCAATAGTTTCCTTCAACGCGCGTTGGAGGAAGCCCTTACCCTCCAGGCTCAAACAGCCACCGCCCCGTCCAACGCAACGCAGAAGACTGGTGCCATGGCTTCGGGCAAAGCTCCTCCGAAGCGCGCACCTCGTAAACCTACGCTTGGATCCATTTTCAAAAACTCGCTCATCAGTCTCATGGACACGATCAACCACACCAACGTCCACTACATTCGATGCATCAAGCCAAACGAGGCAAAGAGAGCATGGTCATTCGAGCCCCAACAGGTTCTGTCGCAACTGCGTGCTTGTGGTGTTCTGGAGACTATTCGGATCAGCTGTGCTGGGTACCCAAGTCGATGGACTTTTACAGAGTTTGCCACGCGGTGCGTCTTTTTCCCCTCCTCGGCTGACATTCCAGTTACTACGTCTTGGTCAACTCAAAGGAGTGGGAGGCAATGTCCGATGTCAAGTCCTTCTGCCAACTACTCCTGGAGCGCACTCTCAAGGACGAAAACAAGTATCAGATCGGTCTCTCCAAGATTTTCTTCCGCGCTGGCATGGTCGCCATGCTCGAGTCTCTTCGCACGGATCGACTCAATGCGCTGGTCACTTTGGTCCAGAAGAACGTCCGGCGCAGAATTGCCTACAAAGAATATCAAGAGCTACGCAAGAAGACCATTATCATTCAGGCATGGTGGCGAGGCATTCTCGGTCGTCGACAGGTGCAAGAGATGAGGAGGGAGGCAGCCGCTATCCTCATCCAGCGCGCTGTCCGTTCCTACATGCAACGCCGAGCATATGCAGCGACTAGGGAGGCTGTTATTCGGATTCAAGCTGGTGAGCGAGCATTCAGGTTTTTTTTCTGGTTTGGTCGCTCACTCCCAAAGCTATTCGAGGGTATCAGGCGAGGAAACACTTCTCCGAGGAGCGTCTGCTCGCTGCAGCGCTCACCCTGCAAAGCTTGTTTCGTGGATGGTGGGTGCTACACCCTTGTTAGAGTCGAGCTTACCAATAGCGCTGCGCGGAAGCGATACCGCGGCGAGGTTCGACGGATCGTCCTTCTGCAAACTCTTTGGCGTCGCAAACTCGCAGTCAAAGAGCTTAAAGGTCTCAAGGCGGAGGCCAAATCGGCTTCGAAGCTCAAGGAGATCTCCTACCAGTTGGAGAACAAGGTCGTGGAGCTCACCAAGTCCCTCCAGAAGCGTACAATGGACAACAAACACCTCACCGTGCGCGTATCCGATCTCGAAAAGGAGCTGGCCGTTTGGCAGACCAAGCACGACGAGGTACACCAACGCTCCAAGGCTTTGGAGGTTAAGCTGGCAGAGCCATCCGTATCCCAGTCCAAGTTCGACGAGCTTTTCGCGTCCACGACAGAAAACGAGACTCGTTTGCGTTCGGCCATGAAGCGTGTGACGGAGCAAGACGCAGAGATTGTCCGGCTTACAAAGCAACTGGAGCGCACGACGACCGAGTTCAACGAGCGGCAGGCGGCCATTGATACAGCTGTCGCAAAGCATGCCGAGGACGCATCTACCATGTCCTCCCTGCGACAGGAGATCGCGACTCTGAAGGAGCAGATTAGCCGCGCCAGCACCCTCCACGCTCTCACCAAGAACCAACGTGACGCTCCTCCGTCGCCGACCTTTGATCGTGGTGGCCTCCGCGAGTTTGCAAACGGTTTGCATACGGACCGTGGTACAGGCGCCAATCGACGCCGTCACAGGCGACACAGCACCACTGGACATGGCCCATCGGCTTCTGCGCATCACGATGACGATGGTCCGGACTTCAAAAAGAGCCCTTCCACCAACCCCCGCGCAGTCTCCGTTATCTATCCACAAAGCAACATGCTCCGGCCCCGCGACTCAAACGGCCTGCCAACGGTCCACGACATGTCTGCGGATGAGATTGTTCGCCTGCTGGAGGACGAAGAATCCCTCGATGAAGACGTTCTTCACGGTCTGATCACAAACCTCAAGATTCCAGCAGCCAGCTTGCACAACCCACCTCTTGCCAAAGAGGTCATCTTCCCTGCCCACCTCATCAGCCTCGTTTCCAACGAGATGTGGAAACTTGGCATGGTACCTGAGAGCGAACGCTTCCTCGCCAACGTCATGCAAGGTATCCAGGGCTTCGTCATGGTACGTCTCCCTCCTGAACGGTGCTCACCTTCCAGCAATTCAAAGGCGAAGACGTCGTTGTGCCTGGCATCTTCTGGCTGTCCAACGTACAGGAGATTCTGTCTTTCATCTGCGTCGCAGAATCCGACGCCCAACAGGGTGTCGCACCGGGCATGGACGAGCCAGGAGGACGCGACCTTGACTGGGAAGCATACGAGCGCCTGGTGGGCATTGTCAAGCACGACCTTGATAGCTTGGAGTACAACATCTACCATACTTGGATGCTCGAAGTCAAGAAGAAGCTCAGCAAGATGGTCATACCGGCATTGATCGAGTCCCAATCCCTTCCCGGCTTCATCACCTCGGACGGTAGCGGACGCATGTTCCAGCGCATGATCGGCATGGGTAGCAGCAACAGTCAACCAACAGCGAGCATGGATGATATCCTCAACCTCCTCAACAAGGTCTGGAAGTGCCTCAAGAGCTACTACATGGAGGAGAGCGTCATGCAGCAGGTGGTCACCGAGCTGCTGAAGCTGATTGGTACCATCGCTTTCAACGACCTCATTATGCGCCGCAACTTCTGCTCGTGGAAGCGAGGTAAGAAATATATGTGCTCCACAGTTCTGACAATCCCCAGCAATGCAAATCCAGTACAACATCACTCGTATTGAAGGTACGCACTTGCAATGAGAGGGACGCAGCCCTGGGGAGGAAGGGAATGGCTTGTCGCTGACGTCGTCCAGAGTGGTGCAAGGCCCACGACATGCCGGAAGGCCTACTCCAGCTCGAGCACCTCATGCAAGCGACAAAACTACTTCAGCTGAAGAAAGTGAGTAGAGACAAGCAAATAGCCTGTTGACATTCCTTAGGCCACCATGGGCGACATCGAAATCCTCTTCGACGTGTGCTGGATTCTGTCGCCATCACAGATCCAGAAGCTCATCTCCCAATACCACAACGCCGACTACGAAGCGCCCATTTCGCCCGACATTCTCAAGGCCGTCGCTGCCCGCGTACGGCCTGAGGACAAGAACGACCAACTCCTTCTGCAGACGGAACAGGATGAAGTTGGGCCTTACCAGATCCCACCGCCACGTGATATTGCGGGGTTGGAGACATGTGAGTCCACTCATACGAGGCATGACTGACCGGTACAGATGTCCCCGCGTGGCTCAACGTGCCGCTGCTGCGACGACTGGCGACGTTTGTTGCGTGAGGGGGCAATAAGGAGAGGGCACCTGATATAACGGTGGTCCCCATACAGTTTCATGCAATGTATACACCATGAAACCCTGGTGCGCTGGTTCTGCGCATCCACGACAGATGGGTCACCAGCAAAAGCCCTCGGCTGGGCAGCAGCTGCCCCTATGACCCGTGTCCATCGTATCCCCTGTAGACGTCTCTCTGTACTGTGCACGCTAGCCAGCCACGTGGTTTGTCTCGACACTCGTCTACATGCCTGTATGGTATAAGATACAGCAAGTCATAGGAAGCCGCAACGCATCCAGTAGGCTCCATCCATCTTTCAGAACTCAACCATTTGGTTATTAAGTAAGTGTATGCGCAGGACTACCATTACAGCACGTACGGTACTGTGCTGTACTATACACACAGTACATAGAGTCAGGCCGCTTGCCTAATAAAATTGTCTACGAGGTACAGATCGTGACAGCATTTCAAACGCCTCGGAGTTGTGGGTCCCAGCACCCATCCATTGCAGGCTATCCGCCTCTTCGTATTCGACAGGGTAGCGTGTGCCGGATCGGGTGCTGGTTGGACGAGTGAAGAGTGCCTCCCAAATGTCCGACTGTCGGATCTGCAAGCCAAGACAGCTGGACAGGAAGCAATATATGATGGCGCAGAGGCTGCACAAACGGGGTGAGATGGTTCGACTAAACGAGATAGACATGTGACATACCAGAAAAAGAAAACTGCGAGACTGAAGATGAACAACGACTGGTCCATGATGATGAGGTCCAGTGGGCGGTGAGCGACGGGGAAGAGGATTAGGGACGTTGTGGAGAGTGAGGTAGAAGGAAGACTGCAGAGCTGCAGAGGTTGATGACGAGAACTCTAGTTGCCATGGCTCGTTAGTAGGATAGTCGTACATGCGTGCATGCGGTGCGCGGTGCAATGGGCAATGGTGTATGAGTCACGTGGTTCCCCCACCGCGTGGCCCCGGGGTTAAAGTCACGTGACTGGACTGTGGGCGCAAAAGTTGTGTCTGGATGCAGCTCTACTGCAACCGCGACCATCCATCTCATCCACTCTCTTCCACTGCTTTCCACTCATTCGCCACCGAGTAGAGAGATACTGTCAATCATGGCACCTCAATCTCACCGTCATCGACCCACTCTCAAGCAGGTACGTTGCTGACCCTATCCCATTATTATTTAGTCTGCGCGCGTTCTGCCTCGCTGAACTTTCAGACAAACAAGGCCTTCAAGTCCAAGCACGCGTCGAAAGGAGCGCTGAAAGCCGCAGCTAAGGGTTAGTCTTGAGGTTTACTGCAAAGATATCACGATGCTGAACAGCTTCTCAAGGAAAGACTACCTCTGTTGGAACTAGCGGTAGTAATTCACAGAGAGTCCTTGAGGCCGGCTCGAAGAAGGCGCGACTTCACCAGCAAGCTCAGAAGCGAGACCTGAAGCAGCGTGCCAGCCGCGAAAACGCAAAGTTCTTCTCGACGAGCTCTGGCGGCGGTGAGTCTTTCTTTGATAATGACATCGGTATCTAGTCTGACTTCCAGGTCACGTCCCTCGTGTCATTTCACTCGTTCCCCTGCTCCCTTCTCTGTCATGCCGGCGGTTCGTCAGTGATCTCCTCCCATCCTTCGGCCTGTCCGACGACGAGTCAGCCGATGTGATAGCCAAGTTCAACAACTTTTCCTCAATTCTGATTCCGGCTCCCCGCTTCAAGACGACCATTCTTCTGAATGTCCTTCCCCCACTCGAGCTGTATCCTACCCTCGACTCTGCCCTTGTCAGCGACACCGTCATCTTGCTGCTCAGCAGCGTCGACGAGGTGCAGCCTGGTGGGGAGGCCATACTTCGGTGTCTGCAAGGTCAAGCTGGGAGTGTCAACATTGTCTCGTGTGTTCAGGTGAGCGACTTCGGTAGTGATGGAACAGCCCGTGTACTAACTGTCAGGCGCCGGAAACGAAGCCGGTAACACCAGCCACTCGTTCGCTCATTCACAAGTCCCTGCTCTCGTTCTCTCGCTACTTCTTCCCAGACGTTAGTAAGATCTACTCGGCCGATACGGCCAACGAGTCGCTTATCCTCGCTCGGACCCTGTGTGAGACCCCACCAACATCGATTTACCACCCTGAAGGACGTTCGTGGCTCGCGGCGGAAGGCGAGAATGCCGTCAGCTGGGAAGCTAGCAGCCCCGACGACGACACTCTGGAGCAGACTGGCAATCTTCATGTTAAGGGAACCGTTCGAGGGGGACGCCTCAGTGCCAACCGCCTTGTTCATCTTCCCGGCTTTGGCGACTACCAAGTTGCTGAGGTGAGCCGACTGAACAGTCTCCTGTATTGACCCTACAGATTCGTCGAGCACAGCAACCCGATGTCCAGTCGAGTCATTCCAACGATGTGCCCTCATCTTTGGCTGTGCTAGATATTCCAAACGAGCAGGCAGACGACCTGACTGCGAATAATATCCCGGATTTGCTCGCAAACGAGCAAACTTGGCCTACCGAGGAGGACATGTTGTCCGCCCCAGCCGCTCAGAATCCTTCCCAAACCCCGCGACGAGTGAAACGAGTGCCGAAGGGTACTAGTGCCTACCAGGCGGCGTGGATATTTGATGACGACGATGAGGATGAGGATGACGACAATGAGGCCATGAGCGACATCGGTGACAACCTGATGGAGGACGCAGCTGGGCATGACATTGTCGAGCACTCCGACGACGAGGAAGAGGAAGAAACAGAGGTCATCGAACTGGACGAGAGGGCCCCTCGCCATCAGGATATGGCCCCTGAACAGGAGGAGATGGAGTGAGTGGCACGAGTTGAACGACCTGACGGGTACAGGTACGAGGCGTACCTTCGCGAACGGGAGCGTGCGCAACAGGAGGACATGACGTATCCAGATGAAATAGACACCCCGCGACATGTCGACGCCCGCACCCGATTCCAGCGCTACAGGGGATTGCGCAGCTTCCGCACCAGCCCTTGGGACCCGTATGAGAATCTCCCCATGGAATACGGCGAGATTTTCCAGTTTGAGAACTTTGCTGCGACCCAGAAACGGGTGGAACAGGAGGCCCGCGATGAAGGTGTAGAGGTATGTGTAGACTGGGCATGTCCAGTGCTGATGCCCCGCCCCTCCAGGTTGGAACCAAAGTCGAACTCGTGATCCGGGATGTTCCTCGTCAATTCATGTTGAATCGTCATGCCTCCACACCTTTGAGTGTCCATGGGCTGCTCCGACACGAGCACAAACAGACGGTGCTGCATTTCGCGATTCAACGAAACACCGAGTATACGGATCCGGTCAAGGCCAAGGTGAGTCACACTTCCTGCTAGGTTAACTGAGACCCAGGACTCGCTTGTTCTTTGTGTCGGCCCCCGTCGTCTTGTCATTCGCCCGCTCTTGTCGCAACACGTTCGTGGTGGTGGTAAAGGCGTCAACAATGTCCACAAGTCTGAAAAGTTCTTGCGGCCTGGAGTTGCCACAGTGGCGACAACGTTCGGGCCGGTTTGCTTTGGCAAGCAGCCTTGTCTCGTGCTGCGTGAGCCGGAGACTGAAGGTGCGTCTTTTTTCGCACATCTCTTCCTGGTGATGCTGACGATCGAGGTGCCGTGCCCGACCTCGTTGCTATGGGTTCCTTCCTGTCATCGGACCCAACCCGAATCGTTGCCAAGAGGATCGTGCTCACCGGTCACCCCTTCAAGGTTCACAAAAAGACGGCTACAATCCGCTACATGTTCTTCAACCGCGAGGACGTGGATTACTTCAAGTCGGTTGAGCTGCACACGAAGTATGGGAGGACAGGGCACATTCGTGAAGCACTGGGCACCCACGGTTACTTCAAGGCCCACTTTGACGGGCCCATTCAGCAGATGGACACTATCTGCATGAATCTGTACAAGCGTCAATTTCCCAAGGTAGGTAGGATGTCGAGAACTGCGCTGACATGATTCAGTGGTCGGAACATTTCACCTCCCCAGCTGTCAGTGATGTGCCTCACAGCCCAGACAATGGCAACGGCATGGACATCGAGTAGAGAAGAGGCCTTGGGATTCCCGCTCAGCTCGTGTGGCTTGATACATGTACAATGCATATATTCTCTACACTCGGTGCTGCACGTGTATCTAGCTGGCGGCCATAGCAGGCATGGGTGGCATAGGCTGGTTTCTTGCCGCAGCGACTGCTTCCAACGTCGCATTCGCCTGCTCCAAGGGAATGGACGTTGAGTGTTGTACCGCAATGAAATGATGCTCGAGGAGCTCCGCGGCAGTTGACCGTGCGATGTAGTTGATCTCGAACGTGCACTGCAAAAAGTCTCTCGCATCTGGGGAGATGTCGGTAGGTGTGGCCGGTCGAGGATCCTTGGACCCAATCTGTCCGGTATTAGCAGGCACACGGAGCCGCATCCGAGCGGGGGCGACGTACCCTGAAGATGGCTTGCATCTGCGTCAAATCTGCCCACGGGTGCGTGCCGGTCAACATCTCCACCACCAGACACCCAACGCTCCAAATGTCGGCCTTGGACGTGTAGCTCGTCTGCTTGACAACCTCGGGGGCCATCCAAAAGACAGAGCCTTGCAGAGAGGGGCGATTCATTTTACTTGCCATCAAGCCTACGGGTTAGCTTGTCACTTTTTGTTCAACTCACTATTCTCTGCCTTTTTGGAAATACCGAAGTCTGAAATCTTGATTCCGCCCTTGTTGTCCACGAGAATGTTGGCGCCCTTGATGTCACGATGAATGATGTCGCGCTCGTGGAGGTAGTTGAGACCGGTCAGAATTTGGCGAACAAAGTTCCGAACCAGCGCCTCTTCAAAGGCCCCGTAGTTGTTCAAAAGAGCAGCGACCGATCCGCCGGGGACGTACTCCAGGAAAATGTTGAGGTAGTTGCCATCAGTGGCCGAGTCTAATGGTCAGCCAACTGACGAAGAAATACACCTACCAAGGTATTGCACAATGTTCTCGTGTTGCAAATCCTTGAGAAGCTCGATTTCCCGTTCAAGAGCCTGGACCATGTTTCGCTTTCGCTCCTCGTTTCTTGCGTCCCCAGAGTGCAGCTCAACTTGCTTCACGGCCATCAGCAAGCCTGACTGAGCATCCATTCCCAGGTACACCGATCCAAATGACCCTGCACCAATCAGAGCACCCTTGATCCATTTGATATTTCGTCGAGCTGTGTGCATTAGCCGAGAGACGATTGTCCGCACTCACATCCAGCAGACGTGTAAGCGCGGTTGGGACCTTTGTCCTCGTTGTAGCTTGAACCGTCCGAGTCAACGTCGTCGTCGTCTTCCTCGTCGGCGTCAAACTCGCTCAAAGTCTCATCGCTGTCGTGTGGGGTCGGCGTGTCATTGCTGTACACGTCGTCTACAGTCGCCATGCTTGCCCGTCGGTTCTCCACTTCCGCCGTAATCTCATCGACTGTTAGGAGGCTCGCAGTGTCGCTCTGGTCGCGGTTTCGGCGAAGAGAGGACAGAATACTGATGCGGCTGAGGTTGGACCCTGTGGAGCCTCGCCTGCCCGGACGCAAGGCTGCACGGACTGTGGAAGGCGCAGGAGAGTATTCTTGCAATGAGTCTACAAGACTCTGGCCTGTCGATTCGAAAGGGGGAAGTAGAGGAGCGTGATTCTCGGGCGAGGGATGAGAATGATCGCGAACCCCATGTCGCGTAGGACCGTCTGATGATATCTCGGTCTCCTCTGGAATGGCAGCAGGAGTGGTCGAAGATGATACTGTCCTGGTGGACGGAGGTCGCCCTTTCCGGCTGGGACTCGCGACGTTCTCGAGACTCGCCGATAATGGTGACGCTGCCCCCAATCCAACTAGGGCACTGCTGGAGCTGTGAGCACGCTCGTTATGCCCCTGTGACAGACGTAGCATGCTCTGGCGAACCGTCTTCTCCAAGTCTCGCTTCCTAGCGGAAGGAAAGTAATCGGCGAGGTGGTTGGAAATGAGTTCGCTAGGTGGTCGGTGGCCGAAGAAGTTGTACACCTTCCTCGTACGGGAGGACCCAGTGCCGATGGAAGGGGAGCGGGTGGAGCTTGGTGACGAATCGACAACACCAGGAACGTTGAGGCCGGACATGATCGACAATGTGCTGGCCCGGTTGGTTTGCTTGTTGGAAATCGGCATGGTTGACGAGTCGGGGCTCCACGAGTCATGGTCGTCAGTCTTCCGACCGAGGCGGGGCACCCCATAGTATGACGGAGAGTTGGGCGAATGAGGCGGAGGTGGGTTGGGGCCGAAGAAGTCTGCCATGTTCTTGCGATTGACAGAGTGCGATACCCTCCGCAACAAGAGTCCACGCTCTCGGAGCATCGACGGATCTTGGTTCCCGAACAATCGAGAACCACGGTGACCGTGGCATATGTCCAACAGGGCCGATTCAGATAGGGCAACGTCTTGTCATGTCAGTGAATGATGGCAGAGGACAAAACAACCAAACAACCAAACACCCACCTTCCTCTCCTGACTCCGTGCGAACAAACACCCCCCAACCATCGACTTCCAACTGGTCGTTGTCACCGTCGCTGTCTGGGCTAAGATTGCCACCCCTACCCGTCTGCCATTTCCCAAATTTCTTCAGCACGCTGTCCAAAACTTCGACTCCACTGGTGAGGTTGGCAACATTGACAGTTTTCGTCGTTCCGTCCTCAGAGTTGATAAATTTGATGAGGTGACGACGAAGGTCCTCCAACGGGATGGGTTGCCCAGGACGGTTTACGCCATCATGCTGTCCGTTGCCGGGAAGTGCTGCTCGTGGGCGTTTATGGGAGTCTCCTTCGTGACTGCCCTCCTTTCGCGTTACAACAGATGCGAATGGGTGGACAGCGTATGGAGCGCCTTCACGAGACGCCGTAGAAGGGTGAGTTGGGCTTGTTGTGAGCCCCAGCGTGGCGGGGTGCTCAGATCGGTATGATCCGTCCGCAAAACGAGGCAAACCACCAGGACGACGTCTCTCTGCAACTTTGATAGTTGCCTGTGCATCCGTTCGCGACCAAGGCAGCTGTCGGTCAGCGGCATGAAGGCCTCATACACCCACATTTGAATCGAGGCGCGTATGGTCACCAGCAGGGCTGGGCGACCGACGGCTGTCTCGTCCAGCTGGCGGGCGAAGTGAGGCGCCGTTAGAGTCATGGGCGGACATGCCCGAATATCCCTTTGCAAAAGCTTGAGGATACACCAATTTGGGCGTAACAGATCGTGATGACGGTGAGGCGACAGTGAGGGACGTGCTGTCCGTCGAGCTGAGAGAATTGCTGAGTTTAAGAGGCGGTGGGCGCGAGGCGCGAAATAGTGTGGAAACAAGTCCCTCTGCGAGCCGCTTAGGGACCTGTGACCCGCGGCCATCGTGGTCTAGTGGTGGTAAAGGATATGCGTCCGTTGCAGTAACTCCGACAGAAAGCCCTCGGGATCCCAAGGCGGAAGAAGGAGGAGTCGCCCGCGCTGCCCTCTTGCGCAAGTCTCGAACGCCCCCCAGGAGCTTGACTCTGTCACCAATCTTGGTGATCCCAATCTCCTTCAAACTCGGCATGTCGAGGTCGAGGAGTACTTTGCCATCAATGTCGTTCTGATGAAAGAGGGCTGTGTATTGATCGCATTTGTACATGTTGAGGAAAGAAGCAACCTCGGTCGGACCCCACTGCTTGACATGGGATGTGAAGGCTTGACCAGCCGGAGGTCGCAGCAGCGGAGGAGTGGTTGATCGAGAGGACGCTCCAGGCGTGTTTCGATGAGGAGCATCGTCGAGTGGTCCATTGAATGCAGCGGAGGTGGGTGTTGTTGTGGATGACTCTTCAGTTGGAAACGGAGCGGTCGACATGGTGTAGAGAGAAAGGAGGGAGAGCGTTGTCCCACCGTTGGTGCTGGATGCTAAGGTTGTCAGTGTGCTAGTAGGAGCGCGAGATGCCGACGTACTGATGAAATGGCGACAGGCGACCGTAGCAGTCGTAATCGATGTTGACAAGGTGGTCACAGAGGTGTTTTGCTGAGAGGTGTGACGATGATGAGCATGATGGAAAGCAAGAGACGACAAGAGCAATGAGATTGCTTGGGTTGATTCGGAAAGGTGTTGAGGAGGGTTGAGTGTTGAGGAGGGTTGAGGAGGGTTGAGGAGTGGATGGGGTGAAGACAATAGAGCAAGGTCGAGAGTTGGTTGTGCTTGTGCAGCCAGTCGGTCGGTCGTTCTGTCGTGCAGTTGTACAGGTGTGCGTGCGTGCGTGCACAACCGCGGGGCGGGGTGCAGGGGGAGGGGAGGGGGGTGTGCAGGGTGCAAGCAAGGGTGGCGGGGGCAAACTAAAGCGACTGCGATAGAGTGCTGTGGGTTTCATCTCGCGAAAATGCCCTGAACATGACAAAACTCATTCCGCCATCCGAAAAGCGCCCCCCCCGGGGGGGCGGGGGGGGGGGGGGGGGGGGGGGGGGGGGGCGGCGGGGGGGGCGGGCGGC